>OX451736.1:1146152800-1146683070 GCA_948472305.1 Vicia faba | reverse complement strand
GAATTGATATAGATGGGATTGTAGATGCCATCCAAGAATGTTTGTTGAATTGTAAATTGTAATTTGAAAGAATGAGTATCAAAATGGCGTATGTGTCTAGAGCGTATCTAAACTGTATCTGGATTTGAAATCTGAATGAGTATCAGAATGACATCCATGTCTGGAGCGTATCCGTGCTGTATTGTATCTGAAAGGTTGTATCTGAATGAGTATCAGAATGGCATCCGTGTCTGGAGCGTATCTGAACTGTATCTGAACATGAAATCTTAATGAGTAACAGAATGGCCTCCGTGTCTGGAGCATATCTGCACTGTATCTGGTAGTTGAATCTGAATGAGTAACAGAATGGGATCCGTGTCTAGAGCGTATCCGTACTGTATCTGAAGTATGAATCTGAATGAGTATCAGAAAGGCATCCGTATCTGGAGCGTATCCGTATTGTATCTGAAGTCTGAATATGAATGAGTATCAGAATGGCATCCGTGTCTGAAGCGTATCTAAACTGTATCTGAACTTGAAATCTGAATGAGTAACAGAATGGCATCTATTTCTGGAGCGTATCTGCACTGTATTCTGATTGCATATTGTTAATGGTAGTTGTTTAATCTTATTCTGAAAAGGGTAAAATGTTAGCTGAAACACAAAGTTATGTTGCATGAAATGTATGATGCAATGTATTTGCTTTATCAATGTTTATGATATATGGATGTAATGTATGCGCATGTAAGCTGATTTGCTGTATTGCTGTTTGATTGAGGAAAATAAATCCTTGAATGCTGCTGAGGATAAGTTGAATTTCCATGTCTTGAAGTTTAAGTACTGACGAACTTTTGTTGAGAGAAGTAAATTCTGTTGTGAGGACAAAGCCATGTACTGCTTGTAAGATTTGCTCGGGGAATCCTGAGAAATTTGACGATTTCTATTGGGAATTAATAACTCGAAACTTTGTTCCGCTGGGGATTCAAATGACGTACTGTAGGGATTACTTATGGAATAGCCTAGAGATGTTTTCCTGTCCTTTCAACTTATCAGTAATTATCTTTCTCATTTTGTTTATTTGTAAGCAGTAATTATGTTCAAATGCATATGTTCATCAATGAATCATTGGACGTTTTTGCAAATAAAACACAAGTGTAAAGAAAAAGACAAATAGTTTTCTGTACTTTCAAAGAGATATCTTTGTATTTAACTTTGAATAAGTATTTTGTACAAGGGAGACAAACATTCTAGTAAAAGAATGGCGCCATAAAACAAGACAAATTTATACAAAGAAAGATAGCTATGTGTAATAATCCCATGGGATTTTCATTCTCCTATAGCCTTTATATCTCCGAATATCTTGTCTATTTGTTGCTTCGTCCGAAGATGATTGAATTGATTAGAAACTCCGAATTTTGTCAGTGGAAGTCAAATGTTGTTCATAAAGTGATCCGACGGGACAGAGTCATACGCTTTAATTCCCTAACTTTTGCCTGGACCGCCCTTTCGGGTTTCCAGTCCACCAGGAAACCCTTTTTTGCCCAAGTCTCCCTTTCGAGTTTTCAACTTGCCGGGTGTACAAATTTTTTTATTTTATCCCTAATTTTTTCCCGAACCTTTTTGGTTCGCCGGGATGCCCTTGTTTTTCCTAGGTGTGTCAACCTAGCGGGTCTCTTATGCGTAGTATCTTTTGACTATGTCCGTGTTCGCAGGGTGTGGCAGGTCGTTGACATCCATGGTGGTCAAGATCATTGCCCCACCAGAGAATATATTTTTGATTATAAATGGTCCTTCATAGGTAGGAGTCCATTTACCCATGGGATCACTTTGTGGAAAAATGATACGTTTGATCACTAGATCCCCAACTTGATATACTTGGCGTCTAACTTTCTTGTTGAAAGCCTTGATCATCTGTTTTTGATACATTTGACCATGGCAGACAACAATAAGTCTCTTTTCATTAATTAAGTTCAGTTGATCAAGTCGAGTCTGGATCTAATCATCTTTATTCAAACCTGCATCCTTCATAATCCTGAAAGATGGGATCTGAACCTCAATAGGTAAAACAACCTCTATGCCGTAAACCAAAGAATAAGGTGTTTCCCTGGTTGATGTGCGAGCCATGGTACGATACCCGTGGAGAGCAAATGGTAGTATCTCATGCCAGTCTTTGTAGGTGACTGTCATCTTTTGTATGATCTTTTTAATGTTTTTATTGGAAGCCTCGACAACACCATTCATCTTTGGCCAATAGGGGGAAGAATTGTGATGCTGAATCTTGAATTGCTCGCACAAGGCAGTGATCATAGTGTTGTTAAGATTTGTACCATTGTCAGTGATGATCCTTTCTGGGATACCGTATCGGCAAATGAGATTTTGCTTGATGAAGCGGGCAACAACATTCTTAGTAACGGAAGCGAAGGAAGCTGCTTCGACCCACTTTGTAAAATAGTCAATGGCCACTAGGATGAAGCGGTGTCCATTGGAGGCTGTAGGCTTGATCTCCCCAATCATATCAATTCCCCACATAGCGAAGGGCCAAGGAGCCGTCAATAAATTCAGAGGAACCAAAGGTACGTGCACCTTGTCAGCATAAATTTGACACTTATGACAGGTCCGAGAGTGTTGATAGCAATCTGCTTCCATGTAGACCAATAATAGCCCGCCCGTAGGATTTTCTTCACCATCGTATGCCCACTGGAGTGGGTGCCAAAAGTACCTTCATGTAATTCAGCCATGATCTTTTCCGCTTCAACTTTATCCATACACCGAAGCAAAATGGAGTCATGATTGCGCTTGTACAAGATGCCATTACTTAAGAAGAACTTAGCAGAGAATGTCCTTAAGAACTTCTTATCATTGATTGAAGCTCCTTCTGGATATTCCTGAGCCTCGAGATACCTGTTGACTTCATGAAACTAAGGCTGGTCCACTATTTCTTCAGTATTAATCTCGTGACAGTGTGCTGGTCCATCCATTCGTTCTATGGTGATTTGGGGAGCCTCGTTATCCCAATTAAGTTTAAACATAGATGACATTGTGGCAAGAGCATCTGCTAGCTGATTTTCTTCTCGCGGGAAATGTTCGAAGGTAATCTCCTCAAAATGTGGTAGCAATGTCAAAACATGTTCTTTGTAAGGGATAAGATTTGGGTGTTTAGTGTCCCATTCCCCTTTGATCTGACTGATGACCAAAGCTGAATCTCCAAACACATCTAAAGACTTGATTCCCAAATCTATGGCATCCTTGAGACCAAAGATGCATGCTTCGTATTCCGCCATGTTGTTCGTACAGTTGAAGCAAAGTCTGGCAGTAAAGGGAGTATGACACCCTTCTGGAGATATGAGTACAACGCTGATACCATTAACAAGTGAATTGGATGCCCCATCAAAGAAAAGAGTCCACCGGGATCCTTGTTCAGGTCTGTCATATGACCTGATTTCTTCACAGTTGTCTAATGTCATGATGTATTCATCCAGGAATTCAAACTTCATGGACTGATAATCTTCTACAGCTTGATGAGCAAGGTGATCAGCCAAGACACTTCCATTTATAGCTTTTTGGGTAGTATATTGTATATCATATTCTGTTAGGATCATCTTCCATCTAGCTATTCTCCCAGACAGAGCAGGCTTCTCGAAGATGTATTTTACCGGATCCATCTTAGATATCAACAAGGTAGTATGAGTCAGCATATACTGTCTTAGCCGGCAAGCAGCCCATGCCAGAGTGCAACAAGTTTTCTCGAGCAGTGAATATCTGGTTTCACAGTCGGTAAAGTTTTTTCTCAGGTAGTAAATAGCGTGCTCTTTTCAGCCAGACTCGTCATGCTGCCCCAATACACACCCCATTGTGTTTTCTAAAACAGTCAAATACATGATCAGTGGTCTTCCCTCAACTGGCGACATCAAAACATGAGGCTCTTATAGGTACTCTTTGCTTTTTTCGAAAGCAGTCTGGCATTCATCATTCCATTTGACTACTTGATCTTTCTTCAATAGTTTGAAGATTGGCTCACAAGTAGCTGTTAGGTGCGAAATGAATTTGGAAATATAGTTTAGGCGTCCCAATAATCCTCTGACTTCCTTCTCAGTATGAGGAGCAGGCATTTCTTGTATTGCTTTAACCTTGGCAGGATCAACCTCGACGCCTTTGTTACTGACGACAAAACCTAAAAGTTTACCGGACCGTACTCCGAATGTGCACTTGTTTTGATTCAACCTTAACTTATATTCCTTCAATCTCTCAAACATCTTTTGCAAGTGATCAAGCTGCTCTTCTTCTATTTGTGATCGGGCTATCATGTCATCTATGTAGACCTCTATTTCATGATGTATTATATCATGAAATAAAGCTACCATGGCGCGCTGATAGGTGGCCCCAACATTCTTCAGTCCGAATGGCATCACTTTGTAGCAGAATGTGCCCCACTGTGTGACAAATGTAGTTTTCTCCATGTCCTCAGGCGCCATTTTGATTTGATTATAACCTGAGAATCCGTCCATGAAGGAAAACACCTTGTGCTGGGCTGTATTGTCAACCAGGATATCTATGTAGGGGAGTGGAAAATCATCTTTAGGGCTGGCCCTATTCAGATCTCTATAGTCCATGCACATTCGTACTTTGCCGTCCTTTTTAGGCACGGGAACAATGTTGGCAACCCATTGGGGATAGGAAGTGACAGCCAAGAATCCAACATTGAATTGTTTCATGACTTCCGCTTTGATCTTTTCTGACATATCAGGTCTCATGCGGCAGACTTTTTATTTTACTGGCGGACAATCTTCTCTTGTTGGCAGATGATGTACCACGATGTCTGCATCAAGTCATGGCATGTCTTCATATGACCAGGCAAAGATCTCAACATAATCATGCAACTGCTGAATCAGACGCTCCTTGACACTCGGCTCTAGATTGGCACCTACCTTGATTTCTTTTTTATCCTCCTCGGTACCCAAGTTGATTGTATCCACCGGTTCTTCATGAGGCTGAATAGCTCTTCCCTCTTGTTGTAGTAGTGTGGCCAATTCCCCTGGTACTTCACAATCTTCCTCGCCTTCGTCTTCGACTTGGTAGATTAGATCCTCAGAGTCACAAAAGGCGATAGCAGTATCGTTACCCATGGGATCCAGAATGGAGGGGTACCTTCATTTGTGAGTGTGGGTGTGTGTAAGGGTATAGCCATCCTTAAAAATAAAACGTAAAAGAAAAACAAAGAGCACAAAAAGTTTGTATGTGAAAAACATCCATGATTCATTGAATGTCATATGAAGATGAAATAAAAACCCGTACAAATGGACCATTGTGCCTTGGGCAAGACACAAGGTTTTAAATGTTAGAATTGTTTGTGAATATTACAAGTCCAACAGAAATGTAAAGAAATTACTAAGGGATGAAAGTTATTGGGACAAAGTCTCTGGCTTCCGAATTGCGAAGTCCTCCGTTGATAGTAGGAAAGATCCAATCCTCCAAGGTGCAATCCTCTTCACCATCTTCCACTGCGTTGACCTCTCGGTTGCTAATCTTCAAGGGTGGCCCTCCCGCACGGGCACGACGCACAGCCTTCCGAGCACTCAAAGTAAACCTTAAGCCAAAATTGTCATATTTATACGGAATGTCCGGAAGTTTCCCTCAGATGGTGCATCTACCCTCCTCTACTACTGCCTTGGCGTCCTTCAGAGATGACATCCAGAGCGGAGGTCTTGTAATCTTGGGAATCTGGGACACAGTCTTGGTCACTGCTACCTCTTGAGAGACTTCTTCGAAATGTTGAAAAGGAGTTTCAATAAACTCTCCATCCAATTCCACATACCGGAAATAATTGAGGTGGCTAATCATATACTCTTCCTCTCCATGGACAGTGATAATATTTCCATGGACCGGATATTTCAGCATCTGGTGCAGTGTAGAGGTGACAACGCCGGCATTATGGATCCACGGCCGTCCTAGCAGACAGGAGTAAGAAGGGCGGATTTCCATTACATAGAAGGTTTAGTTGAATGTTTGAGTCCCAACCTTTATGGGGATGTCCACCTCCCCGTGGACCATCCTCTTTGAGCCATCAAATGCTCTCACGACTATGTTATTGGGTTTCAACGTCAGTCCTTCGCAGTCTAATCTGTCGAGAGCTTTCTTCGGTAAAACATTCAAAGATGAGCCAGTGTCCACCAAGACATGGGCCAGAGTTGTTCCTCAACATTCCATGGAGACATGCAATGCCTCGTTGTGCTTTCTCCCCCTTGGTGTCAAATCAGCATCAGAGAAGCCTAAGACGTTATCTACCGTCAAACTGGCCACACAATCTTGAAATTAGTCAGCAGACGTCTCTTGAGGCACATGGGTTGTCTATAGGAATTTCACCAGGGCTTTCGCATGTGCTTCGGAACACAACGACAATGCTAGCATGGAGATTTTGGAGGGAGTTTTCCCCAACTGTTCAACTACGTCATAGCCACTCTTCTTTATTATTCTTAGGATCTTCTCCATTTCCTTCTTGGAGGTTTCGGGGATAGTCAGTGGTTGAGCCTTCGTCCGGACAGGCTCTTCTTGAATACTTTTTCCTCGAGTTTCAGCAGTAGGGGTGTTGGTACAGATAACAGCAGGGGTTGTGTCGTCTTTGTCAATAGGAGCACTTGCAGATATGATTATTGGTACGAAGGTAACCTTTGGAACAACCACGGGTCCAAAAATAGCCTTTGGAGGGGCAATTTCTGGAGAGAAGATTCTACCGCTACAGGCAATCTTACTGGTTTCGGAAATATTGCTAATGTCGGAGTCTTCTTCTTCGGAGCTCATCTCTTTGGCGGCCAGCCCATCTTGTTTGATACCATGGTAGTAGATGTCTCCACCGTAATTCCATGGCACTGTTTTGTCTGATTCATACAGGACCGGCCCGTGCATTGTGATTATAAGAGGAGTAGTTTTTGGAACCGATGTAATTCTAATGGGTCTTTTGGGTACCCTGGAAGAATTGGTGGAGATGGTTATGATTGAAACGTCTTCAACAGGAACAGGTGAAACATGAGCACTTTTAAACAAAATCTCTTGGTTGTCTATCAAGCGTTGAATGCCTGTTTTCAACAAAAGGCAATCAGTTGGTGAGGATAAGCAAAGATGGCAGTCTTCATTACAACCCGGGAATACACCAACTTTCAACAAGTTTATCTTAATGATTGGGAGTGGAGTCAAGAGTTCATCAACTGTGGTAACAAACAAATCTTCTTCAATTGCATTGGTGTTGTGACCATGCCTAGGAATAGGAGCAGAAATGACATTTGGCTTCTCGGGTGCATCAAACTCAATCTCTTTTGCATCTATAAGGTCTTGAATTTTGTTTTTCAGGGCCCAACATTTGTTAGTGTCATGACCCAGACTTTCAGAATGATATGCGCATCTGGAATTTGGGTGATAATGAGGGGACGCTGTGTTGGGGTTCTTTGGAGCTTCTTTTAAAGTTGCCATATTGGATTTCAGAAGATGCGGTAAAACCTGGGCTAGAGTCATATTAATTCTGGTGAATTGCCGGACTGGCCTTTCCACCATCGGTTGATTACTTCTTGATTGATCAGATGTAGGCTTTGGGATCATAACAGCTCCTACCATTGGTCGGCGTTCAGCTCTCCCTTGGTTCCTTTATGGATAAACAACAGATACCTCCTTCTTCCCAGTGAAAGGCTTTCTAACAGCTGTAGAGGAAGGTGAATCCTTCTGAATCTTTCCACTTTTTATGCCAGCTTCAACCCTCTCTCCGGTTAGTATTAACTCAGTAAATCCTGCAGATGAGCTTCCAATCAGATGGTTGAAGAAAGGGCCCGATAGAGTGCCTAAGAACATATCCACCAACTCCCTTTCAGACAGAGGGGGTTGTAATCTCCCAGCTAGATATCTCCATTTCTGCGCGTAATCTTTGAAACCCTCATTTGAAGCCATAACCATACTCTGAAGTTGAGTACGGGTAGGCACCAAATCTGCATTATACTGGTATTGCTTATAGAAAGTTGTGGCCAGATCTTCCCAGTTGTGGACGTTGGCCCTTTCCAATTGGTAAAACCAATCGAGTTATGTTCCAGATAGGCTATCTTGGAAAAAATGCACCCATAGGTCTTTATCAGCGGAGTGCGGATGGATCTTTCTCACATATGATCGGAGGTGCATCTTAGGACATGACACCCCATCATATTTTGCAAACAACAACACTTTGAACTTCGGTGGGATCATAATTCCCGACACTAGTCCCAATTCTTCAAAGTCTAGACCTGGTACCCTTTGTATTTCCATTAGCGTTCAAACGCTCTTCAAGATGTCTGTACTTATCATCTGCTGGAGGATACTGTTCCTCGGAGTAGTCTTCCTCTTCTTCCTCCTCCTCAGATTCTGACGGAACCGCTGTTTCCTTTCCTTTTCCTTCTCCTTCATCAGATGTTGTTGGGAAATTCAAGGTTCTTCTAGTTTATCCTTGAAACCTTCTCCCCATGATTACAACACCGATTGGTTTCTTCTCTTTCTTCTTCTTCTCTTTGGCCAACACAGTCTTTAACTCCTGTTGTCCTTTGGCTAGGGTCATGAGTAATTGTTGAAACTGCGTGTTTTGAACTTGAAGATCTTTGAATGTCTGTTCGAGATCCATCTTACTGAAATAAACAGTAGGGAGATGAGGAAACTCATTTCAAAAGACCTGTTTATGTCATGATGAATGATATGTGCATATGTAATGTTTTCAAGGACTTTTAAAGATTCAAGTTCGTTTTATACAAATAGAAACACACGTTATATTAATAAGATAGAGTTTGAGTACATCAATGCCCCTTGGGAAAAATAATACAACACTCTAAGATAAAAAAGTAGTGCGCATCCTCTTTGGTTCTATGTAGGCATTTAAAGTCTGCTCCTCATGAAGTAGCCTAGTGAGTTCCAAAACCTTATTCTCGCTTGCGTAGAATTGGGCTTCGAAAGTATCTCGCTCTCCTTTGAGTTGTATCCAATCCCTTTTTAGGTCTTCAAGAGATGTGGGCATGTCAGGATGTAGGATAGTGTATGGAACTTCTCCCTCCTTAACAGGCTCAATGATCACCGGAAGGATGGAAGGATAAGGCATCATAAAACTTTGGGCGCAGGTTCGTACCCACTTGAGATAAGGCTCAAGAGGGATGGAATTATTGTGTCCCAAAGTCTTTCTATCCACCTTGTTTAGCATCCTCCAAGCTCGTATGAATCTCTGGCGAAGACCTTGATTGTCGTTGTTGTAGTCGAATACTAAGCCTTGAATCAGTATCTCATGCGGGCCATCCCTTCGGGCATAACTAAATCGTCTTAGAGCTAAGCAAGGGTTGTAGGTGATGCCTCCCCTAATACCAAGTAGAGGGAGATTAGGGAATTCCCTGCAACGATCAACAATGATAACATTCTCTTTGGATCGAGAACACCAATGAATATCTGAATGTTTGAACGTCATTAACCTTTGTGACCAACTTAATCCTTGCTCATTCTTTAAGACTGATTGGGGAAGATGAGAAATAAACCATCTTGCTAGGAGAGGAGTGCAACACATAAGGACACCTCTTTTCCTCATTGTGCGAGTGTGAAAAGAGTGTAGGATATCCCCTAGCAATGTAGGCACCGAATTGCGTGACATGAAGACTTTGACGGTGCTCACATCTATGAGTTGGTCAGAATTGGGAAATAAGACCATCCCATAGATGAGGAAAGCCACAATTTCCTCAAAAGCTTGCAAGTCTAAGGAATTCCAACAACTTTGGGCTTTCTCAAACAAGAACTTTGCTAGGAAACCCTTGACACCACTCCTTGTTTCCCAATGAGTCGTGACATCAGATGAGTGCAAGTGCAGAGCTTGAGCAATATCTTTTGGCTTTGGGTCTCTTTCCGTACCGTTGATAGGTAGTTGATTGAGAATAGGAATCCTCAAGAGTTGATAGAATTCTTCCAAAGTGGGCACAAGCTGATAGTCAGGAAATGTGAAGCAATGGTGCAAAGGATCAAAGAACTGGAAGAGCGCCTTCATCATATCCTCATTTGTGTTGGAGGTGACCAAGTTGAGTAGACGACCATGCCTCTAGGTGAATGGAGAATTCTCAGGGATCCTTGAAGCCAGCTTCTTAAGTTGTTGAGGAATTCTTACAAGGTTAACTTGGATAGTTTTCCTGGGAAGTGAATCCATATCCTACAAAACAAGAACAAAGATGAATCTCCAAAATCCTTGAAATGGTTAGTGATGCATATGATGCTCATGATGTCCATGATGTTATGTACAAGTATGCATATACAAGAAAAGCAAACAAGTTCTTAGTTTAGGCTTTCATGGGGTTTTATAGGTAAGTACCCTCTTTAAGTTTAGTTGGCTCAAACCTGTCCTAGTAATAGTAACCGGGTTCTAAGGAGCTCAATATCACTGAATTGTTTCCTTAGTCATTGTTTCAGCTCAAGCCTCTTTAATGGCGACCGAAATATCCCAAGAAACCAACCCTCAATGAGTGTAGTATCGAGTATCTACCAACTTCGGACTGCACCAAAGCCGGTCATCTCACTACATCATAAAAGCCAAGTTGGTCAAGTAAAAGGTTCTAGAAGTTCATTAGTGCTTCATGACATCACTCAGTGGCCCTGTATTCTCTTTGATTGACTCAAAGGCTACCGGTACCCACAAATATGTCACACTAACATATCTATTCCTTAGACCATGTCGGTATACCCCACACAGTTTCCACAACGTATTGCTATTTACCTATAATGTTTCCCAAATTCGGGTGGAGGATTCAAACTCAAACAAAGAACCATAATGTAAAGCAAACAAGTCAGACAATGTAAGCAAATAAATGTGATCTAGCCCTAAGGTAACCCCACTTTTATAAAATTCCCCAACAGAGTCGCCAGTTTTGTGATATGGTGGTAGAACAGACTTGAGGGTTTTGCGTTTTATCACAAATGTTGTGGTTAGCAAGAGTCGCCACCGACTTTTCTTTTATCCAAAAGGAAAGGTGAAAAAGCACAGGAAAGACCTTTGAGATTGTTTCTTGAGTTCGGGGGGTAGATTATGAAAAGGGAAGGTGTTAGCACCCTTTTCATCCATGGTTTTCCATGGGCTCTTAGTTAATTGCTATTTCACTTGCTTTTGTTGTTTGAAAATGTGTTTGGTGTGGTTTTGAAAGTATTTTGTAAAAGAGGCCATCGTTTAGGCAACCTTTGTAATGATTCTCGTTCGTAAGAATGTATACAAAGATGTTTGTATTTTTGAAAATGTTTTCAATGTTTGTAAGATGTTTTTGAAATGTGTGTGTTTGTTTTAGAAAATAGCAAGGATAGTTGTTTGAAAATAGAGCAAGTAATTAGAAGCAATCTACCTACTCAAATGTCTTTCTTATGCATTTTCTATTCCTTTGACATTGTTGTCTTACCATTGATTTGGTAACCAACCCTATCTTTGGATGTAAACGGGACTGGCGTGGGTCATCGTATAACCATGATTAGCAATATTTGCAAAGTACCTTAGCATTTTGAGGGACCAAGATCATTTTGTAAGGCAACTTAGGATAGCGTCATCGAGGGACTATGATCTTATATTTGCTTGTTTTGCCAAGATACTTCGCATGCGTAATATGGCTACTTTTTGTATAAGGCGACCAAGTGGAGAAACCCTAAGGGTGTTTGTGTGCAAGTGTGTTATTTTCATGCTTTGATTTTGTCTTGGATTTAGGGTTTTCTATTTGATTTTTTTTATCTTGCCATACAAACCCTAATTACTAACATGGCATGTAAAGCGGTAAATTGTGTAATGTAAAGATTACTAAGCTATTACAACAATTTATGGGAGGGGGGAATACAAATTTGAATGGGTTTTTACAAGAATATAAATCTAAATAAGCTATTACAACCAAATCGAATTTATACGAATATTGGAATAAACAAATATACAATATTTAAATAAAATATGCAATGATATATATATGCAAAGAATATTTGTTTGGTTTTTTATATGAAAAAGTTTAACCTAAATCTAATAATTTTAAGGGAAAGAAATTAATTCTTGAAAAAAAACAAAGTTAACCCTAATTTCTAGTTTAAAAGAAAATAAAGTTCTTATGTATTATTTTTTTGTGTATTTTCTGTATTAAGAATAATAAATAATATTGTATGAAAATATTTAGTTTTTATATGTTAAAATAAATATTTACAAATATATATATATATATATATATATATATATATATATATATATATATATATATATATATATATATATATATATATATATATATATATATATATATATATATATATATATATATATATATATATATATATATATATATATATATATATATATATATATATATATATATATATATATATATATATATATATATATATATATATATATATATATATATAATATAATATAATATAATATAAAAGAAAAGATAAGAATATAACTAAATTTATTTTTACAAATTTATTTAAGAAAGATAGTTAGTATATATTGAAGATAAAATATATTTTTTATGTGAAAAATAAAAATTAAAAAAAATAAAATAAAAATGCAATATTATCATATTTATATTTTTCATGATTTTTATGTATTAAAGAAATTATTTAATAAACAAAAATGAAAACAAAAACAAATAAATAAAATATATGAAAATAGTTGGGTCAGGGGGTATCCTGAGCAATCAAGTGGTGAATGTTAGAAAAAAAACATAAGGCCCAACGTGGAGGCACAAACCTGCAAAACAGCAAAAACAAAAAATGGAAAAATGTGAAAAAAACAAAAGGTGGAAAAATGTGAAAAAAACAAAAGGTAGCGCCAAGGTTCGAACCCAGGACCTGGGCCTCACCAGCACGCTACCTTTCCACTGGGGTGGCTATACATCCGTTGATTTATGTGAAACAAAAACAACATAACACAAACAAATTCCTTGCCCTGTACTTCATCTTCTTCCTCAAGCTGGCCAGAAGCTTTGTAACTTTCTCATCTCTCAATAAAAATGGAAACTGATAACATGAATGTTGTAGCATTTTGTCTCACGATTCTAACCATGTAAATCATGTAAGCTAACAATCAAAGATCAAAACAAATTTTAAAATCCCTAAATTTAAACCTAATTTTTCCAGGAACTTCAAGTTCAAAATTATTTCAACTCAGGCCAAATAAATGCAAGTTATAGATATGTACAGCTTTGTAGCAATAAGGTCTACATTATTTATTCACAAATCATGGCCAATGGATGCCTGTATGAAGAGATAGAAGTTGAGATTTTTACCTCTTTCATTTGAAATCGTGAATGGAGTCTGAGTGAGTTTTATGAAGGCCTGATGATTGCTTGAGCTTGCTTGAACCTCCCTGAGTGTGTTCCAATCCTTGCCTTGCTTTGGAAGTGCCTGGAACTCTCAATCCAAGTCAACTTGCAAGCTTTGAAAACAAAAATGGAAGATGATGTAGAAGGAGTTACAGTGCAGGGATGATGGTCTGGATCACTTAGATATCAAGTAGGTAAAGTGTTTGGATGATTGAAACTTGAAACACACTAGCCAAGTCATGGATTGATATGCTTACGCAAAAACTGCAAGTTTTGACAGTTTTTTGGTGATATGGAGTTTGGGAGTATTTAAGGACTTTAGCAAGCGTGTCCTCAACTGTAATAAGTTTGTGTGTTAGTATGGGATAACCTTTTGGCACACTTTCTTGTTTTTGAAGCAAAGTGATGGGACAAGTCGTTACATGCTTGTACTGGCTTTCTTATGGTTGGTATATACTCTATACAAGTTGCCTTAGGCCTGGAGGATTTATGTGTGCAGAGAAGACAGGTCCAATGCTCAAGAATTGGAAAGTTGTAAAAGTGAAGCTTTTTCAAAATGGCAATGGCCACTTTATGTCATTTATGAAATTACAACTTGGACAAAGGCTCTTAAGCTTGAATTAAAGCTTTGTCAACTGAGTAAGCATTAAATTATAAAGTGAGAAACAAGTTAGGTACCCATAAAGCATGAATTAGGCAGCATAGGTTCAAATTTGAATTTTGTTCTTCATGAAATGGCTTGAATTCAAAGTGAGAAATTGCCAACTTCATCTCTTCGATTCTCCCTACTCAAAAATGATCTTGAGGAGTTCTTGGACATTTTGGAAAGCTTGAAATGTGCTATATAACTCATCTTTGAAATTAATTTCAAGACTCCTCTTGTAACTAGGTGAAAAATTGCCATGAAGTTGGGTCCAAAACCTGCCTAAATTAGGGCAAAATTTCACTAAGTTATCTAGTTCATGAGCATGTATTCATAAAATTATATCTTGAGATCCAAGCATATTTAGGGAAACGTGTGTGAAGAAAAGTTGTATATTTCATGGAGGTCTACAACTTTCATGTTGGTAACTTTCTTTGAATCATCTTGTATCATGGTGAAAAAATGGCTTAAAGTTAAGAAAAAATAAGAAATTTTCTATACTTAGAAAAATTTCTAAGTTAAGAAAATTTCCAATTTTAAAACCTAATCTTCAATCCTTGATTTCTTGATGAACAAGTTTCACATTTTACATGTTTTGATGAATTGTGACCCTTGGCACTTGATTTTGACCAAAAAGTCAAAGTTTGACTTTTCAGTATACAGTTGACTTTTGATCAGTTGACTGCAAATTTCATCTGTATATCCAATGGATTTGCAATGTTTTGAACCATATAATTAGGTCAATATGATGCGATTGAATCCTTGGAATCACGCTTTAACTCAATTGGTCTTTTCTAGGTCAAAAATCAGAAATTACCCTTTCTCAGTCAAAACCCTAATTTTGACCATTTTGCCCTTTTGATGATTTGATCAAATTTCTTGAGGAATTGTGATTCAAACTTGATAAAATGATACATATGAGTCTAAAACTTTTATTTGTATAAAAAATTATGAAGTTTGACTGTAAATTGGCCATGGTTGACTTTTTCCCCAATACAGCTGATTTTTAGGTCAACTGTCCAATTGACTGATAAAAAATGTGGTTCAAGGCTTGAAACTTGTCATGAGTAATCTTAGGGGTCCATAATTATGTTTTAAAGTCATATTAACTATTGATAGTCCAAAAATCCTTGTGCAATCTCAAACCCTAATTTTGGGTGATCAGTGCATGATGAGAGGTCTTGAGCTGGTCAAACCCTAATCCAATCTTGAGTTTAAGAGATCTTGTGAGAATAATATTGATAAATGAGAGGGAAAAATTTGGGGTACAACAACTTTCACGGATCATTATGGTCCCTCAAGATTTCTCATGTCAAGTGTCAAGTCTTGGATCACATTTTTGCTCAGTCAATTGATCAGTTGACCTAAAAATCAGCTGTATTGGGGAAAAAGTCAAATGTGGTCAATTTACAGTTAAAATTCATAATTTTTTATCCATGTCAACATTATGAACTCATATATGTCATTTGATCAAGTTTGGACCATAATTCCTCAAGAAATTTGATCAGATCATCAAAAGGGCAAAATGGTCAAAATTAGGGTTTTGACTGAGAAAAGGCAATTTCTGATTTTTGACCTAGCAAACGGTTGATTGGTTGGAAACATGATCTCAATGATTCAATTGCATAATTTTGACATAATTTCATGACTCAAAACATTGCTCAAGATCAATTAATTGATAGTTGATTTTCAGTCAACTGATCAAAAGTCAAATGCACACTGAAAAGTCAAACTTTGACTTTTTAGTCAAAATCAAGTGTCAAAGATCACAATTCATCAAAATATGTCAAAATATGAAACTTTTTCATCAAGAAATAAAAAATTCAAGATTTCATTTTGAAAAGTCAAAGTTTCCAAACTTAGAAATTTTTCTAAGTGTTAAAACTTCATGTTTTTTCACAACTTTGAGCCAATTTTTCACCATGATGCAAGATGATTCAAAAGAAACTTTCAACATTAAAGTTGTAGATCTAAATGAGATCTAAAACATCGCTGAACAAAACTTCTCCTAGAAATATATGGATTTCAAGTTATGATTTTATGAAGACATGGTCATGAAACTAAACACTTAGTGAAAATTTTGCCCTAGTTAGGTAGATTTTTTGTACCAACTTCATAGCAACTTTTCACATAGCTCCATTTGGAATTATAAAAGGTGATTAAAATAGGGGTTGTATAGAACATTACAAGCTTTCTAAAATGTCCAATAACTCCTTGAGATCATGGTTGAGCAAGGAGAATCGAAGGCATGAAGTTAGCATTTCATTCTTGAATTATAGGTCATTTCCATGATGAACAAGAATTTAAATCCATTCTAGGCTGCACAATCTTTGCTTTGCAGGCCTCAAACTTGCTTGGAACTCCATAATTAATGTTTTGCACATCTGTTAGAGGCTTTAATCTAAGCATTCAATGCATTGCCCGTGCTTAATGCCATTTTGGGAAGAAAGTGCACATTGCCATTTTGGAAAAGTAGCTTTTATGTACAAAATCAGTTCTTGAGATTTGCATTTGTTTTCTTATGATCACACACAACCTATAACCCAAAAGAAACTTGTCTAAAGCCTCTAACAACTCATCCCATGCTTGTACTTTGCCTTGAAACTATATTTCCTATTTTCTTCAAAATCAAGTAAGATAGCCATAACCCTATATCTTGTACTTCTGACTCTCTCAAGTGCTAGAACCTTTTCCATACTTATGCACAAGTTATTTGTAAGCTAACACACGATTTCAAGCCTCCAAGAACTCTTCCAAACACCCTTGCTGCAGAGAACTGCCCCACTTGACATTTTTGAGCCAAAACTCTCTATCTCCATTTCCACTCGTGCGTTTTAAGTCTTAACCATCCAAACACCTTACTTACATCATACACAAGTGATCCAAGCCCCTGTTTCAAGACAGTAACACCTCCCTCATCATCCATCATTTTCAAAAACAGCCCCTTGCACCTTGACTTCTCCAAAACTCCTCAGCCACCTTCAGCTTAAACCAAGCATCACATTAGCTTCTTGGGAACTTGAGGAATCTAACCCAATCACTAGAACTCATCAAAAGTTGCTCAAACTCAAAACATGATACCCTCTTGCAAAGTGAGTTTTCTGACTTTTGAACTATTTATATAGGCATTGTTAGGCTTCCATTTTCAAAGATAAAATGTAGATACCATTGCCATGAAGCTGTACATATCCATAGTTTACATTTATATGGCCTGAGCTTAGAGAATTTTGGAGTTGAATGTTTTGAAATTTTTAGGTTTTAAATTAGGGCCAAAAAAATTCTCACTCATCTTGGATTTATAACTTTAGTTATTTATATGGTTGGATTCGTGGGAAGAAATGCCACAACTTTCATGTTTGTACTTTCCATTTTTGTTGAGAGATGAAATAGTTACAGGTGCTCTAGCTGACTGAAGGTTGAAGATGAAGTACAGGCCTTGGAAGCATTATATGTTATGTATTTATCATTTCATTTTAATAAACGGATGTATAGCCACCCCAGTGGTAAGGCAGCGCGCTGGTAACCAAGAGGGTGTGGGTTCAACACCCAGCGCGCAACCTTTTAGTCATTTTTCACATTTTACTCTTTTTTTTTATTTGCAGCGCCTGGGTCCCAAACATTGGGCTTTCATTTTTTCTGCTGACTTTTCCCCCTGATTATGTTTCATACCCCCTGACCCATTTTATTTCTTTATTTTATTTTTATTTTTATTTTAGTTTATTTTGTAAGTACGAAGTGCGCCTAAGAGGGGGGGGGGGGGGGTGAATTAGGTACTTTTAAAAATTCTGGTTTTTAGTGATGATGGTTTTTATTTTTCTGGTTATAAGAGATTTTAGAAAAGCTTAAAAAATGCAGAAAAATAAAGAGACACGGGCAATATATCCTGGTTCCCCTCACAGTCCGAGAGTACTCCAGTCCCCTTTCAACATGAAAGAGATTTCCTTATTGTGGCAAACTTACATAAGAACTACCAACCAAACCAAGAACAATCCTCTTGGACCAAGAACATTCCTCTTGGATTTTCACTAAGTTACCTATGAGAACAATCCTCTCAATGTAACTACACTTGTAACCAACAACTTGGAAAGACAAGATTTCAACAAAAACACTTAAACTTAATTCCAACAATCCTGGAAATTAAGTAAGTAAATATCAATCTGTGAGTTTGAGTGGGTAGAGTATACTGATCACTTAAGAGTGATTTTGACAATGAATATTCTTCTTCTTTCAATAATAATATTGTACAAAGACTCAAGATATATTTTCTCAAAGTTTTCTGTTTTAAAGTATGAAAATAAATGCAGAAAACTTATGCATGAAAATGAAGAATGCTTGAGTTTGTATTTTTAAAGTTCAGAAAAATATTATGAAAGAAGGTTTTAGATATGAATTTGAAATTGAATATTTATATGTTTATAACACCCTTTTGAAACATCATGAAGATCTGGAAATGTATCATGAACAAATGCCAAGTTTGAGTGAAAAGATGTAATGAAAAGGCATGATCAAAAGGAATGAACAAAGCTGTAATTTTTCAAATTCGTGCAGTGTGTAATCGATTGCACCTTTAGTGTAATCGATTGCACAAGGTTTTCAACAGCTATATTTTCAAAATTTTAAGAGTGCAATCGATTGCATTAACAATGTAATCGATTGCATACAAAGTCAATAGCAAAATTTAACTGAGTGCAATCGATTGCACCAACTATGTAATCGATTGCATGCATAGACAAAATCAATTGTTTTGAGAATTTTAAGTGTGCAATCGATTGCACAAACTATGTAATCGATTGCATGCATATGAAAAATGAAAATTAATCTTTGAAAGGCTTGAGAATGATTTTTAAACATTTCTTTTTCATTTTTGAGCATCTATATCTTAAGATCAAAGTAGATAATATTATTGTACCTTCAAAAGATATTGAGAGCTTTGATTGAAGATATCATCCTTAGATGCTTAGATGCTTAGATGCTTGACCAAAGTCTTTGCTTTCTTTGTTTAGCCATGGTTTGTCTTCATCAAAACAAAAGCTTATTTGAGAAGCTTGATTTCACATTCTCTCCCTTTTTGATGATGACAAACAATCTTTCTTTATGCGATGTACTTTCCGGAATAGCTTCTCCCCCTGAGATGTAAAAATCCCCCTATGTAGGAGAGGGTTGAAATCCTTTGCAATTCTTCATCTTGATTGGAGAGAACCTTGAAAGATAAGACACAAGAAATACAAGCATAAAGTACAACATCCTTCTCCCCCTTTGACATTATCAAAAAGAAGGGAAAGATGCATAAAAATGGAGAAAATACATATAATAATATTGAAAGCTTAACCATAGCCATATTGCTTCATGATACTTCTTATCATCCTTTGATAAAAGCACATAGTAGTTATCTTCATCAAAACATGACGTTGAAGCCTTTGTCACAAAGTTGTCTTGTACTTAGAAGTTACATTTTGTTCTTCAACATAAAATACATCTTCAATGGATATGAAAGTTAGTGTATCAACTTTGCCAATGCCAAGAATTCTTCCTTTAAGGTATTTCCCATATGTGAAATAATCCTTGGACTTGAACTAGATTTGAAAGTTAGTGTATGTCTCCCGTCATATGCTTTGAACAACCACTAACAAGATACCAAATATTGCATGTGGTCTTCAAGCATTCCTACAAAACAAATTAAGTTTGATTTGGTACCCAATGTGCTTTGGATCCATCATAGTTAGTTCCTTTCTTAACCCACACATAATTCCAACTTGCCACACTAAAGTTTCTAACATAGCAAGCATTAGGTGTATGGCCTTTAATACCACAATAAAAACAAGTAGGTTCAAAGTTACTTCTATATCTATAAGGATAAGATTTCTTCTTTGGAAATGTTTTCTTTTTAGGATAGTGACGAACTATTTTAGGTTTGTTCACTTTCTCTTTGGGTGATTGATCATTAGCCTTAACAAAGATAGTTTTGTTGGAACTTGGTTTTGAAAACTTTGAATGTCCAAGTCCACTTTTATCATTGGAGTATCTTTGTTAGCTAAGAACACCTTCAAATCCAATTTGGCCTTTTTCATATCTTTCAATGACTCTTTTTAATTGTACAATTTGGAAATAGAGTGAATCACACTTTTTGCATACACAATTCTGTTTTTGTTCATCACTTGATTTTTTTTTCTTCTTTGAAATCTTTTTCCATTGAAACATATTTTTCTTCTAAGGATGAAATTTGTTTCTTTTGTGATGAAATGGTTTTATACAGAATTTTGCATTCATTCAATAGTTCATCTATAGCACCTTGTGCATCACTATCAAAAAGAGAAAATTCATTACTAACCTCATCGTCTTCATCATCGGAATGGTGTCAGGCCATCAATGCAAGATTGACATGTTGATTGTTTTCGGAATCGGAAGATGAACTTTCTCATGCTATATATGCTTTCTTTGATTTCTTATCTTTATTTATCTTTAAATATTTCTTCTTCTTTTCAAGTGTAGGACATTCACTTTTAACATGTCCCTTTTCTCCACATTCAAAGCATATAACCTTCCTTGATGGTGCTTCCCTTTTTCTTTCTTTTCGTAGAACCTTTTCAATCTTCTTGATAAGATCATCATCTTCACTACTAGTGGATTCATCCCCTTGATTGCTATCATGATTTTTTATCCTTGTATTTAGATCCATGTCTTTTGAATCTCTTACTTGGATTTCATGCTTTTCAAGTCTTGCAAGTTTCGTCTCATATTCTTGAAGTTTTCCGAATAAAGTGGCAGAAGTCATTGTGGATAGATTCTTCTTCTCGGATATTGCTATCACTTTTGGTTGCCATTCCCTGGATAAGGATCTAAGCACTTTAAGATTAAGTTCTCATTAGTTAAAGTCTTACCGAGTGCTTTCAAATGATTTGTCAAGTGTACAAATCTTTTCTGCAAGTCGAGGATTGATTCTCGGGGCTGCATTCTGAATAGTTCATATTCTTGACTCAATGTATTTAATCTCGATCTTTTAACTTCAGCGGTTCCTTCATGAGTTTCTACCAGGGTATCCCATATTTATTTCTCCGTTTTGCATGCCGAGACACGGAAGAATTCATCCATGCTAAGTGCACCTTGAAGAAGATTTATTGCCTTTTTATCATAGAGAACTTTCTTCTTATCATCATCGTCCCATGCGGTTTTATGCTTTGATGAGCCAACATCATTGATTACCGTTATAGGGATAAATGGACCATTTTCGACGACATCCCATATTTCTTCTCCTTGTGCTTCTAGATGCGCCTTCATGCGTATTTTCCAGAAGTCAAAATATTCACCACAAAATAGAGGAGGCTTGTTGTTACTACCACCATCTCTGAAAACAGGATTATGATTTGCGGAAGCCATTCTGGATCTTTTAGGAGCAGGTTACCTATAACCTGCTCTGATACCAATTGTAAGTACAAAGTGCACCTAAGAGGGGGGGGGGGGGGTGAATTAGGTACTTTTAAAAATTATGGTTTTTAGTGATGATGGTTCTTATTTTTCTGGTTATAAGAGATTTTAGGAAAGCTTAAAAAATGCAGAAAAATAAAGAGACACGGACAATATATCCTGGTTCCCCTCACAGTCCGAGAGTACTCCAGTCCCCTTTATACATGAAAGAGATTTACTTATTGTGGCAAACTTACATAAGAACTACCAACCAAACCAAGAACAATCCTCTTGGACCAAGAACAATTCTCTTGGATTTTCACTAAGTTACCTATGAGAACAATCCTCTAAATGTAACTACACTTGTATCCAACAACTTGGAAAGACAAGATTTCAACAAAAACACTTAAACTTAATTCCAACAATCCTGGAAATTATACAAAGACTCAAGATATATTTGCTTAAAGTTTTCTGTTTTAAAGTATGAAAATAAATGCAGAAAACTTATGCATGAAAATGAAGAATGCTTGAGTTTGTATTTTTAAAGTTCAGAAAAATATTATGAAAGAAGGTTTTAGATATGAATTTGAAATTGAATATTTATATGTTCATAACACCCTTTTGAAACATCATGAAGATCTGGAAATGTATCATGAACAAATGCAAAGTTTGAGTGAAAAGATGTAATGAAAAGGCATGATCAAAAGGCATGAACAAAGCTATAATTTTTCAAATTCGTGCAGTGTGTAATCGATTGCACCTTTAGTGTAATCGATTGCACAAGGTTTTCAACAACTATATTTTCAAAATTTTAAGAGTGCAATCGATTGCATTAACAATGTAATCGATTGCATACAAAGTCAGTAGCAAAATTTAACTGAGTGCAATCGATTGCACCGACTATGTAATCGATTGCATGCAAAGACAAAATCAATTGTTTTGAGAATTTTAAGTGTGCAATCGATTGCGCAAACTATGTAATCAATTTCATGCATATGAAAAATGAAAATTAATCTTTGAAAGGCTTGAGAATGATTTTTAAACATTTCTTTTTCATTTTTGAGCATCTATATCTTAAGATCAAAGTAGATAATATTATTGTACCTTCAAAAGATGTTGAGAGCTTTGATTGAAGATATCATCCTTAGATGCTTAGATGCTTAGATGCTTGACCAAAGTCTTTGCCTTCTTTGTTTAGCCATGGTTTGTCTTCATCAAAACAAAAGCTTATTTGAGAAGCTTGATTTCACATATTTTAATTTCATATTTTCTTGTTATTATTTTATTACTAATATTAGTTTTTTTATGATTAATAAAAAATCCAAAAAATATTTATTTTATTATTTTTACACTCATTTATATTTTATTTCTCTTTATAAAAACTAAAAAAAGAACAAAAACAATTTTCTTAATAAATTAATTTCTTTTTTATTAATATTTAGATAATTAGGTTTAATTATTATATTGTATTATTTTCTTGTAAATTAAAATTAATTTAGAACTTAGGTTTATTTTAATTAATTTTATATATTTTTTATATTATTCTTAAAAACCCTAAAAAATCCTTTCTTTTTAGTTAATTTATTTTTTAATTAGTTTAAGTTAATTTTATTTGATTCTCATTAATTATTTTCTTAATTAGGTTAAGGTTAAAACCTTTCATAAAACCAAATAAAAATCATTTCTTTTTCCATTTTTCGCATTCATGCATTTTATTTTCAATTTTGTACAATATTCAATATGGTTGTAATAGTTAATTAGATTTAATTTTCTTGCAAAAATCCCCATTTGTAAATTTGTACACCCCCTCCCCTATTGATGTAATAGCTTAGTATTTTTATTTTCTGCAATTTAATGCTTTATATAAATGCTAGTAAATTAGGGTTTGTATGGAAAGATTAAAATCAACAAGTTAGCAAACCCTAATTCAAGACAAAACAATGCATGTAAATCAACAAACTTGCACACTTACACCCTTAGGGTAAACCTACTTTGTTGCCTTACAAAAATATCCATGTTATGCATGTGAAGTATCTTAGCAAAATTACACAAAAATACAAGATCATAGTCCCTCGATGACGCTATCAAAGTTGCCTTTTCAAAATGATCTTAGTCCCTCAAAGAGAATTGCTAAGATATCTCATAACATTGCTATCATGGTTGTACGATGACCCACGCCTGTCCCTTTTACATCTAAAGATAAGGTTACTTACCAATTCATGGTAAAATAACAATGTCAAAGGAAAGAGGAAATAAACAAAAAAGACTTTTGAGTTGGTAAAATGTTCCTAGTTGCTTGCTCATTTTCAAACCAAAACATCTTTGCTATTTTCAAAACAAACACCAACACTTTCAAAACATCTTTCAAACTTAAAACATTTTCAAAAGCTCAACACTTTGTATACGTTCTTACGAACGAGAACTATTACAAAGTTTGCCTAAACGATGGCACCTTTTCCAAATACTTTAAAAAACCACACAAAGCACATTTTCAAACAAAAGCAAGTGATCTAGTAAGCAACTAAGAGCCCGTAGATAACTACAGATGAGAAGGGTGCTAATACCTTCCCTTTTCATAATCTACCCCCCCCCCTGAACTCAAGAAAACATCTCTAAAGGTGTTTCCTGTTCTTTTCAACATTTCCTTTTGGATAAAAGAAAAGTCGATGGCGACTCTTGCTACCCGCAACATTTGCGATAAAACGCAAAACAATCAAGTTAGTTCTCCCACCGCGTTACAGAACTGGCAACTCTGCTGGGGATAACTTAAAAGTAGGTTTAACTTAGGGCTAGACCACATCTACTTGCTTTTATTGTTTGACTTGTATGCTTTACATTTCGGGTCCTTGTTTGGGTTACTGTTAAAAATCCTACACCCGGATTTGGGGAACCTTTTAGGTAAGTAGCAATAAATTGTGAGGGAACTGTGTGGGGTATACCGACACAATTGAAATATTAGCTACGTTGATGTGATACTTTGGTGTGTACCGGTAGCCCTTGAGTAATCAAGGAGAATACGGGGCCACTGCGTGGTGTCATAAAGCGTCAGTTGACCTTAGCACCTTAATTGACCAACTTGGCTTTTAGGACGTAGTGAGATAGTCGTCTTTGGTGTAAACCCAAAGTCAGTTGATACTCGATGCTACACTAATTGAGGTATGACCCTTGAGTTTTATTTAGTGGCAAGTCAATTGTCTATCAGAAAGAGATTTGGGGGAAAGAATGGTGATATTGAGATCCCTTAGAACTCGGTTACTATATTTAGGACAGGCTGAGCCAACCCAACTTCAAGAGGGTATCACCTTAAAATCCATGCAAGCCTTAAACCTAAGGTCTCTGTGATTTGCTTGTGTTTGCTATATCTGCTATATCTGA
Source organism: Vicia faba (assembly GCA_948472305.1). Taxonomy (NCBI): domain Eukaryota; kingdom Viridiplantae; phylum Streptophyta; class Magnoliopsida; order Fabales; family Fabaceae; genus Vicia; species Vicia faba. The sequence continues at coordinate 1,146,658,365 of OX451736.1, read as the reverse complement.
GCATAATCATGACGTCATAACATAGCATATCATACTAACCATTTCAAGGATTCTTAGGGTTTATTTTTGTCTTGTTTTGTAGGACATGGCCCTCGCCCGCAGATTCACTATCCAAGTCAGTCTGGTAAAAGTACCTCCTCAGCTTAAGGATTTGGTATCAAGGGTTCCCGAAAGCTCTCCATTCATTGAAAGACATGGTCGAATTCTCATCTTGGTCACCTCAAACCCTGATGAAGAAATGTTAAAAGTGCTCTTTCAATTCTTTGACCCTCTACATCAATGCTTCACTTTTTCGAATTACCAGTTTGTGCTTACTATGGAGGAGTTTTCTCTGTTGCTAGGGGTGCATATCCTTAACGAGGTACCTTTCAATGGTATGGAAAGAGACCCAAAACCTGAATATATTGCTAAAGCTCTGTCCTTACAACGGTCTGACATAATAGCAAATTGGGAAACCAGGAAAGGTGTCAAGGGTTTTTTTGGCTAAGTTCTTGTTTGAGAAAGCTCATCATTTTTGGGATACCCTAGACTTACAAGCTTTTGAAGAGGTGTTAGCCCTTCTCATCTATGGGTTGGTATTGTTTCCTAATCTGGACCAGCCCATAAACGTGAATGCGATTAAGGTTTTCCTGTCACGCAATCTGGTACCTGCTCTGCTTGGAGATATCCTACATTCTTTGCATACTCGCACTATAAAGAGGAGAGGAACCCTTATATGATGCACACCTCTTTTGGCTAGGTGGTTTATTTCACACATACCCCGATCCGTCTTAAAGGATGAACAGGGTTTGAGATGGTCTTATAGGCTAATGACTCTTACACATTCAGGCATTCATTGGTATCCTCGATTCTCGGAGAATGTTACCATCATTGATCGATACGGAGAATTCCCTAATGTCCCTCTTTTAGGAATTATGGGAGGAATCACTTATAATCCTTGTTTGGCACTGCGACAATTTGGATATGCGAGAAGCGATGGTCCTCATGATACACTTATCCAAGGAATCATCTTTAACTACGAGGATGATACTCAGGGTCACTGCAAAAGGTTCATTCGAGCTTGGGGCATGGTACATAGAGTTGATAGCAAGACACTGGGGTACAAGAATTCCATCCCTCTTGAGCCTTATCTCAAATGGGTACGAGCTCGTGCTCAAAGTCTTATGATGTCTTATCCCTCCATTCTCCCTGTTATCATAGAGCCTAATGTGGAAGGAGATGTCCCATACACTATCCTTCATCCTAACATGCCCACCTCTCTCGAAGACTTGCAAAGGGATTGGATGCACCTTAAGGAAGAGCGAGACACTTTTGAAGCCCAATTCTACACTAGCGAGAAGAAAGTTCTAGAACTCACCAAGCAGCTTCATGAAGAGCGGAGTCTGAACGCCTACATCGAACCAAAGAGGATGCGTTCAACTTTTTTGTCTTAGAGTTTTGTATTTTTATTTCTTTCATTGTAAGCCCAAAGAGGCATGATGTACTCAAACTTTGATTTATTAATATAACGTGTGTTCCTTTTTATCTAAAGCAAATTTAAATCTCTAATTTCCTTGAAATCATTTGCATATTCATCTTCATTCATCATAACACAAACATGTTTCTTACAACAAGTCTCCTTATCTTTCTATTGTTTATTTCAGTGATATGGATATTGAACAGACAGTAAAAGATCTTCAGGTGCAGAACACTGAGTTTCAACAAATGTTCTTGACTTTGGAAAAAGGACAAGAGGATTTGAAAACTTTGATGATCAAAGAAAAGAAGAAGAAAGCGAAGAAATCAACCGGTGTTTTGAATCTGGGAAGAAGGTTCAAAGGACAAGCCAGACGGACCCTGGACTTTGCAACATCATCGGGTGAAGGGGACAATCAAGAAGGGAAAAACAAGGAAGTGACTGACCATCCAGAATTTGAAGAGGAAGAAGAGGTTGATTACTTTGAAGAGCAATATTCTCCAGCTGATGACAAATACAAACAGTTGGAAGATCGCTTAAATGCTATGGAGATCCAAAAAGTACCCGGGTTAGATTTTGAGGAGCTAGGACTTGTCTCAGGGGTTGTCATACCACAGAAATTCAAGTTCCCCACTTTCGCTAAATATGATGGTGTCTCTTGTCCAAAGCTACATTTGAGATCATACGTCAAGAAAATTCAATCCCATACTGCGGATAGGAATCTATGGGTGCATTTCTTCCAAGAAAGCTTGTCGGGGACGTAGTTGGATTGGTTCTATCAGTTGGAAGGGACCAACATCCGCAATTGGGAAGATTTGGAAGCCGCTTTTTACAAGCAATACCAGTATAATGCTGACTTAGATCCAACACGGACACAGTTGCAAGGCATGTCTATGGGTACAGGTGAAGGTTTTATGACCTATGCTAAAAAATGGCGGGATCTCGCGGGAAGTGTCCAACCCCCTCTATCTGACAGAGAACTGGTGGATATGTTCTTAGGCACGCTATCTGGTCCATTCTCCAAACACTTAATTGGAAGCTCCTCGGCTGGATTTACCGAATTAATCATGATCGATGAACGGGTAAAAGCGGGTATAAAAAGTGGCAAAATTCAAAGAGACGCATCCTCGAGCGCAATAAAGAAGCCCTTTACCGGGAAGAAGGAGGTCAGTGTTGCATATGACCATAGGAATCAGGACAGAACTGAACACCATCCAATGGTAGGGGCTGTCATGATCCCTAAGCCTGCACCTATTCAACAAAGGAACAACTAGCCTAGAACGGAAAGACCGGTAAGACAGTTTACCCGGATAAATATGACGCTGTCTCAAGCCTTTCCGTATTTGTTGAAATCTAATATGGTGACCTTGCGGGAAGCTCCGAAGAATACCAACACTACCTCTCCCTGTTATAACCCAAATGCTCGTTGTGCTTACCATTCAGAAAGTCCAGGTCATAATACAAACGACTGCTGGGTTTTGAAAAACAAGGTGCAAGACCTTCTCGAGGAAAAAGAAATTGAATTTGACGCTCCTGAGATCCCAAGTATTATCACCACTCCTATACCCAAGCACAGCCGTAGTGTTAATGTTATTGAAGATGATGTGCTTATTTTTGTTGTTGATGAACTTGTTACTCCTCTCCTAACCTTCAAAAGGAACCTATTGAAGGTCGGTTTATTTTCGGGCTGTGGAGAAGGCTTCCACCTCTGTTTATCCCTACCGACTGGTTGTCATTTATTGAAGGCGAGTGTCCAGCGCCTGATGGATGACAAAGAGATTTTGTTTGAAAAGACTCACGTTCCAACCATTTCTTACAAGGATGTTTCAATAGTAACCATTTCCGCCAATCCTCCCAGGGTCTCCAACAAAAGACCCGTTAGGATTACATCTGTTCTGAAAGTGACTCCACTAATAATTACTATGCCAGGGCCAATCCCATACTCCTCAGATAAAAATGTCCCCTGGAACTATGGGGATGACGTCTACTACCACGGCGTCAAGCAAGATTGGCTGGCTGATGAAGACTCATTTTTTGAGAGGGATGACCTCGACATCGACAACATTGTGGGAACCAGCAAAATAACCAGAAGTGGAAGAGTGTTCTCCCCTAAGATTGCTCCTCCGAAAACTGTTACCGGTCCAGTGATCATCCCTGCTTTTGTTCCTTGTTATACTACTATTATAGTTCTTGTGGTTACCCCTGTTGACACCCCTATCACCGAGTCGACCGAGACTCGGGGCAAAGGCATTTTGGTTGAACCTGTCTGGATGAAGGCGCAATAAGTATCTATCTCAGAGGCTTCCAAGAAGGATATGGAAGAAATTTTGAAAATTATAAAGAGAGGCGACTACAATGTAGTCGAACAGCTAGGGCAGACCCCTTTAAAGATTTCTATGCTAGCTTTAATGTTGTGCTCCGAAGCTCATGCAAAGGCCTTGGTGAAATTTCTTAAAACTGCCCATGTGCCACATGAAACCTCTGCTGACCAATTCGAAGATTATGTGGCTAGTTTGACCGCTGATAATGGGTTGGGCTTTTCTGATGCTGACCTGACACCTAGAGGGAGGAAACACAATGAGGAATTGCCTGTCTCTGTCGAATGCAGGGCACTACTTTGGCCCATGTCCTGGTAGATATTGGTTAATCATTGAATGTGCTGCCTAAGAAGGCTCTAGATAGACTAGACTGTGAAGGTTTGACCTTAAAACCCAACAATATAGTGGTAAGGGCCTTCGGCGGTTCAAAGAGAATGGTGCACGGAGAGGTGGACATCCCCATTAAAGTTGGAACTCAGACCTTTGATTCAACTTTCTATATAATGGACATTCACCCTTCCTATTCCTGTTAATTGGACCGACCTTGGATTCATGACGCTGGTGCCGTCACCTCTACATTACATCAGATGTTGAAATACCCAACCAAGGGAAAAATCATCACTGTCCATGGAGAGGAGGAATATATGGTCAGTCACTTGAACTCCTTCAGATATGTGCAAATGGATGGTGAATTCATCGAAACTCCGTGTCAGCATCTCGAGGAAGTCCCACAAACAGTTGCAGCAACCAAGACTGTTTCCAAAGTTCCGAAGATTACCAGATCTCCGCTGAAGATGGCTTCTCTGAAAGATGCCAAGGCAGTAGTCGAAGAAGGTGGGTGTACCATTTGGGGCCAAATCCTAGATATTCCCTACAAATCTGACAAATTTGGTTTGGGTTTTACTTCAGGAGCCCATAAAGATGTTCATCGTGCTCGTGCCGGGGAACCACCTTTGTGGATCAGCAACCATGGAGTCAACGTAGTGGAGAAGAGTGATGACAGTTATGACCTGGATGATTGGATTTTTCCAACTATCAGCGGAGGACTCAACAATTGGGAAGCCAAATAATTTGTCCCTATTACTTTTATCCAACAGTAATTGTCTTTAAATTTTTGTCGTACTTGTAACAATTAAACAATTTAGACTTTTAAAACCTTGTGTCTTACCCGAGGCACAACAATCCATTTGTAAGGTTTGTTACTTCATTTTCATATGTCATCAATGAATCATGGACTTTTTGCATGCAAATTTTACGCTCTTTGTTATTCTTTTTTCTACATTTTTTTTCCAAAGATAGTTATGCTCTTACACACACTCACATATCAAAATACATATCCACATCCACTCAGGATCCCATGGGTAACGATTCTGCTATGGCCTATTATGACTTTGAAAATCCGATATACCAAGTCGAAGAAAAAGGTGAGGAAGATTGTGAAATGCCAGGGGGACTATCCAGGTTACTACGACAGGAATAAAGGACCATACAGCCCCACGAAGAACTGGTTGACACAGTTACCTCGGGTATCGAATAGGACAAGAAAGAAGTCAAGGTAGGTGCCAATCTGGAACCTAGTGTCAAGAAGCGTTTAACTCAATTACTACATGACTATGTTGAGTTCTTTGCCTGGTCATACGAAGACATGTCAGGACTTGACGCTGATATCGTGGTCCATCATCTACCGATAAAAGAAGACTGCCCTCCAGTAAAACAGAAAGTCCGTCGCATGCGGTCAGAAATGTCAAAGAAGATCAAGACTGAAGTCATGAAACAATTCAACGCCGGATTCTTAGCCGTCACCTCCTATCTACAATGGGTCACCAATGTTGTTCCAGTGCCTAAAAAGGATGGTAAAGTACGCATGTTTGTGGAGTACAGAGATTTGAATAGGGCAAGCGCTAAATATGATTTCCCGCTTCCCCATATCGATATTCTGGTTGGCAATACCGCACAACATAAAGTGTTCTCGGATGGTTTCTCAAGCTATAATAAAATCAAAATGGCACCTGAGGACATGGAGAAAAGGACCTTCGTCACACAGTGGGGCATGTTCTGTTACAAAGTTATGCCATTCGGGTTTAAAAACACTGGGGCAACTTATCAGCGCGCCATGGTAGCTTTGTTTCACGATATAATCCATCACGAGATAGAGGTCTATGTGGACGACATGATAGCCAGATCTCAGACTAAAGAGGAACATCTTGACCATTTGCAGAAACTGTTTGAAAGGTTAAAGAAATACAAGCTAAGGTTGAACCCGAGTAAATGCATATTTAGGGTGAGATCCGATAAACTTCTAGGCTTCATCGTCTGCGGTAAAGGTATCGAAGTGGACCCTGCAAAGGTAAAAGCAATACCAGAAATGCCTGCTCCTCGCACCGAGAAGGAAGTCAGAGGATTCTTAGGACGACTAAACTACATCACCAGATTCATTTCTCACCTAACCGCTACTTGTGAACCAATCTTCAAATTACTGAAGAAAGATCAAGTGTTGGATTGGACCGATGACTGTCAGGCTGCCTTCGACAGGATCAAAGTTTACCTTCAAGAGCCTCATGTTTTGATGCCGCCAGTCGAGGGAAGACCTTTGATCAGATATCTAACTGTCTTGGAAAATTCAATGGGGTGTGTGCTGGGGCAGCATGACGAGTCTGGCCAAAAAGAGCATGCAATATACTACCTGAACAAAAAGTTTACCGACTGTGAAACCAGATATTCACTGCTCGAGGAAACTTGTTGCGCGCTGGCAGGGGCTGCTCGCCGGCTAAGATAATATATGTTGACCCATACCACCTTATTGATATCCATGATGGATCTAATTAAATACATATTCGAGAAGCCCGCCCTCTCTGGAATAATAGTAAGATGGCAGATGATCCTGACTAAATACGAAATTCAATACACTACCCAAAAAGCAATAAAGGGCAGTGTACTAGCCGATCACCTTTTGCTCATCAGGCTGTGGATGACTACCAATGCATGAAATTCGAGTTCCCAGATGAAGACACCATGATGGTAAACAATTGTGAAGAATTCAGACCATGTGACAAACTTGAACAAGGATCCCGATGGACCTTGGTTTTTGATGGAGCTTCCAACGCACTCGACAATGGCATAAGTTCTTTGATCATATCCCCTGAAGGATATCATACTCCCTTCACTGCAAGACTTTGTTTCAACTGTACCAATAATATGGAGAAATATGAAGCATGTATTATGGGTCTCAAAGCTGCCATAGATTTGGGAATCAAGTCCTTAAGTGTATTTGGAGATTCAGCCTTAGTCATCAGTCAGATCAAAGGAGAATGGGATACAAAGCACCCTAATCTCATCCCCTACAAAGAACATGTGTTGACATTAATCCCAAATTTTAAGGAAATTACCTTTGAGCATTTTCCACGAGAGGAAAATCAACTAGCGGACGCGCTAGCCACCATGTCATCCATGTTTAAAATCAAGTGGGATAATGAGGCTCCCCAGATCACCATTGAGCAGATGGATGAACCAGCTTACTGTCACGAGATTGATATTGAAGAAGTAGTGGACAAGTCTTGGTTCCATGAAGTTAAGAGGTATCTCGAGGCCCAAGAGTATCCGGAGGGAGCTTCAATCAATGATAAGAAGTTCTTGAGAAGATTCTCTGCTAAGTTCTTCCTCAGTAATGGCATTCTCTACAAGCGCAACCACGACTCTACTTTTCTTCATTGCATAGACAAGAGTGAGGAATACAAGATCATGACTGATCTACATGAAGACACTTTTGGCACCTATTATAGTGGGCACACGATGGCTAAAAAGATCCTACGGATAGGGTATTACTGGTGTACCATGGAAGTAGATTGCCATCAACATTCACGAACTTGTCCCAAGTGTCAGATCTATGCTGACAAAGTACATGTGCCTCCAGTTCCTCTAAACGTCTTGACTTCTCCCTGGCCATTCGCGATGTGGGGCATCGACATGATTGGAGAAGTCAAACCTACATCTTATAATGGACACCGCTTCATCTTGGTGGCCATTGACTACTTCATGAAATGGGTTGAGGCAGCTTCTTTCGCTTCTGTTACCAAGTGCGTTATGGCTTGATTCATCAAACAGAATCTCATCTGTCAGTATGGTATCCCAAAGAGAATCATTACGGATAATGGTACAAATCTCAACAATACTATGATCACCGCACTATGCATGCAATTCAAGATCCAACACCATAACTTTTCTCCTTACCGACCAAAGATGAATGGCGCTGTCGAAGCCTAAAAAAAGCATCAAGAAGATCATACAAAAATGACAGTGACTTACAAGGACTGGCATGAGATGTTACCATTTGCTCTCTATGGTTACCGTACCACGGTGCAAACGTCAACAGGGGCAACTCCTTTCTCTTTGGTATACGGTATGGAAGTCATCCTACCAATTGAAGTCCAAATACCTTCTCTGAGAATCATAAAAGATGCAGGGCTGAATGAATATGAATGAGTTCAAACTCTACTTGACCAGTTGAACTTGATTGATGAGAAGAGGCTTACGGCTGTCTGTCATGGTCAGATGTGCCAAAAATGTATGATCAAAGCTTTTAACAAGAAGGTCAGACGTCAGGTATATCGGGTTGGTGACTTGGTGATCAAGCGTATTATATTGCCACAAGGTGATCCCAGGGGAAAATAGACTCCTACATACAAAGGACCATTTGTGATCAAAAGCATATTATCTGGTGGAGCAATGATCTTAACCACTATGGATGGTGACGACCTTCTGCATCCTGTAAACGCGGACATAGTCAAAAGATACTACGCATGAATAAAGACCCGCTAGGTCGACTGGCCTAGGAAAAAATTAAGGCATCCCAGTGAATCGAAATGGTTCGGGAAAAAATTAGGGATAAAATACAAAAAAAAAATTTGTACACCCGGTAAGCTGAAAACCCGAAAAGGCGGCTTAGGCAAAAAAGGGTATCCTGGTGGACTGAAAACCCGAAAGGGCGGTCCAGGAAAAAGTTAGGGATTGAAAGCGTATGACTATGTCCCGTTGGATCACCTTACAGACAACTTCCTGTATCGACTGACAAACTCAAACGGCTATAATCAATCCAATCAGATTCGGACAAAGTAGCAAGTGGATAAGACGCTCAGAGACATGAAGGCTATAACAGAATGAGAACCCCATGGGATTATTTCACATAGCTATCTTTTCTTTGTATCAATTTTCATTTTCAACTACGAAACTCCCTTACTAGGATGTTCATCTCGTTGTACAAAAAATACTTATTCAAGTTAATACAAAGATATTCCTTTGAAAGTGCAAAACTATCTGCTTTTCTTTTATTTCCGTGTTTTGTTTGCAAAAAACGTCCAATGATTATTTTTGAACATATGCATTTGAACGTGATTACTGTTTACAAATAAAAAAGGGAGGGGGGCAGAAAATAATAAGACAATCACTAATGGATTAAAGAAATAGGATAATATCTATGGACCATTCCATAAAATCCCCCGCAGCCTAATGGTATAGTCCTACTACAGGATCACCAACATATCTCCAGTATGCAGCCTAATGGTATCAAGTGCTCTCACATCCCCAATGGAACAAAACTTCCAGTTACCGCTCCAAAGATTCCCCAGTGAAAGTCGCCCAGTTTCTCAGGATTCCCCAGCAGTATTTCACGAGGCCCACAAGCAATGTACGACGTTTCCCTTCCACAACAGAGTTTATTTTCCCCGACTCCAGCAACACTGTGACATAACAATTAATGTGTCCATACATTACATCCATATGTCATAGCATTGACAACTTATATGCATACAGCACAATCTCATTTATTTTGAGAAGCAGCATTATACCACGCATTTCATACATCATGGAATTGCATGCAACTAACCCTTCACCTTTTCAGGAAAGATCAAACAACATAAAATTATCGTCAAATTTTCAACAAGTTAATTATAAATCAATTCCCGAGAAAGGACTGGTAGACCACATATATAACAAATATTTCCTTCAGATCCCTGTCGGTTCAGTTTAGATCTCTCAACGGTTTATTCTGATGCTTTCCCGCAAGAAGTCTTCTTTGTTCAGATAAATCTCTCAATGATTTGTTCTGATTCTTCTCCAGATCCCTACTGGTTCAGTTTAAATCTCTCAATGATTTATTCTGATTCTTTCCCGCAAACGTCTTCTCTGGCTCAGATAAATCTCTCATTGATTTGTTCTGATTCTTCTCCAAATCCCTGCTGGTTCAGATAAATCTCTCAACTATTTATTATGATTCTTTCCTAGTAGACACTTTCTCTGGTTCAGATAAGTCACTCAAAGATCTACTCTGATTCTCTCCAGTTAAAGAATATTCAAGACTTCTTTTGGTTCAGTTTAAATCTCTCAATGGTTTATCTTGATACTTTCCAAATGAACATTTCTGGTTCAGATAAATCTCTCAACGATTTATTCTGATTCTTCCCCAAATCCATGCTGGTTCAGATAAATCTCTCAACAATTTATTTTGATTCTTTCCTAGTAGACACTTTCTCTGGTTCAGATAAATCGCTCAAAGATCTACTCTGATTCTCTCCAGTTAAAGAATATTCAAGACCTCTTTTTGTTCAGTTTAAATCTCTCAATGGTTTATCCTGATACTTTCCAAATGAACATTTCTGGTTCAGATAAATCGCTCCAAGATTTATTCTCATTCTTCCCAGTCAAACAACATATAAGCCTTCTGCTAGTTTCAGATAAATTGCTCCAAAGATTTATTCTGATTCTTTTCTAGTTGAAATCAAGTTCAGACTTAGTCCATTTCTGTCAACAGTCACCATTGGATGGCATATACAAGCCCATCTCCGAAAAATCTCCCCCATTCCTCCAAATGGCATCTATAAGCCCATTCACAATTCATCTTCGAGTGCAAATTTCTGGGCACTCTAGTGTTCAATCATCTTTCACCTTCAAGTGGCGAATGGTGGATCGTCCCATCTAACTCTTTAGGTTTAAGAAGATTGAACAGGGGCAGCTGTTGTACCCCAAAATTTTCCCTCTCATTTATCAAGTAATTTCTCACAAGATCTCCTTTGGTTCAAGACTGCACTGGGGTTGATCAGCTCAAGACACCTCCTCAAGCTCTGATGACTAAAATTAGGGTTTGAGATTGCACAAGGATAATTGAACTTTTAATGCCTCATATGACTTTCATGGATCATTATGGACCCTCAAGATTGCTCATGTCAAGTTTCAAGTCTTGGATCACATTTTTGCTCAGTCAATTGATCAGTTGACCTAAAAATCAACTGTATTGGGGAAAAAGTCAATTGTGATCAATTTACAGTTAAACTTCATAATTTTTTATCCATGTCAACATTATGAACTCATATATGTCATTTGATCAAGTTTGGATCATAATTCCTCAAGAAATTTGATCAGATCATCAAAAGGGCAAAATTGTCAAAATTAGGGTTTTGATTGAGAAAAGGCAATTTTTGATTTTTGACCTAGCAAATGGTTGATTGGTTGGAAACATGATCTCAAGGATTCAAATGCATCATTTTTACATAATGGCATGACTCAAAACATTTCTCAAGGTCAATTAATTGATAGTTGATTTTCAGTCAACTGATTAAAAGTCAATTGCACACTGAAAAGTCAAATTTTGACTTTTTAGTCAAAATCAAGTGTCAAAGATCACAATTCATCAAAACATGTCAAAATATGAAACTTGTTCATCAAGAAATAAAAAATTCAAGATTTCATTTTGAAAAGTCAAAGTTTCCAAACTTAGAAATTTTTCTAAGTGTTGAAAACTTTATGTTTTTTCACAACTTTGAGCCAATTTTTCACCATGATGCAAGATGATTCAAAGGAAAGTTGTAGATCTCAATGAGATCTAAAATATTTCTGAACACAACTTCTCCTAGAAATATATGGATTTCAAGTTATGATTTTATGAAGACATGGTCATGAACCTAACACTTAGTGAAAATTTTGCCCTAATTAGGCAAATTTTTGGTACCAACTTCATAGCAACTTTTCACATAGCTCCATTTGGAATTTGAATAAGTGATTCAAAGAAGGGTTGTAGAGCACAATACAAGATTTCTAAAATGTCATAGAAGTAATTGAGATCATGTTTGAGCAAGGAGAATCAAAAGCATGAAGTTGGCATTTCATTCTTGAATTATAGGTCATTTCCATGATGAACAAGAATTCAAATCCATGCTAGGCTGCACAATCTTTGCTTTGAAGGCCTTAAACTTGCCTTGATCTCCATAATTAATGTTTTGCATAGCTGTTAGAGGCTTTAATCTAAGCATTCAATGCATTTCCCATGCTTAATGCCATTTTGGGAAGAAAGTACACATTGCCATTTTGGAAAAGTAGCTTTTATGCATAAAATTAGTTCTTAAGCTTTGCATTTGTTTTCTTCTGATCACACACAACCTATAACCCAAAAGAAACTTGTCTAAAGCCTCTAACAACTCAGCCCATGCTTGTAATTTTCCTTGAAACTATATTTCCACTTTTCTTCAAAATCAAGTAAGATAGCCATAACTCTATATCTTGGACTTCTGACTCTCTCAAGTGCTAGAACCTTTTCCATACTTATGCACAAGTTTTTTGCAAGCTAATACACGACTTCAAGCCTCCAAGAACTCTTCCAAACATCCTTGCTGCAGAGAACTGCTCCACTTGACAGTTTTGAGCCAAAACTCTCCATCTCCATTTCCACTCGTGCGTTTTGAGTCTTAACCATCCAAACATATTACTTACATCATACAAAAGTGATCCAAGTCCCTGTTTCAAGACTGTAACACCTCCATCATCATCCACCATTTTCAAAAATAACCCCTTTCATCTTGACTTCTCCAGAACTCCTCAACCACCTTCAGCTCAAACCAAGCATCACATTAGCTTCCTGGGAACTTGAGGAAGCTAACCCAATCACTAGAACTCATCAAAAGTTGCTCAAACTCAAAACACGATACACTCTTGCAAGGTGATTTTTCTGACTTTTAAACTATTTATATAGGCATTGTTAGGCTTCTATTTTCAAAGATAAAATATAGATACCATTGCCATGAAGTTGTACATATCCATAGTTTACATTTATATGGCCCGAGCTTAGAGAATTTTGGAGTTGAAGGTTCTAAAATTTTTAGGTTTTAAATTAGGGCCAGAAAAATTCTCACTCATCTTGGATTTATAGCTTTAGTTATTTATATGGTTGGATTCGTGGGAAGAAATGGCACAACTTTCATGTTTGTACTTTCCATTTTTGTTGAGAGATGAACAAGTTACAGGTGCTCTGACTGGCTGAAGGTTGAAGATGAAGTACATGCCTTGAAAGTATTATATGTTATGTATTTATCATTTCATTTGAATAAATGGATGTATAGCCACCCTAGTGGAAAGGCAGCGTGCTAGTAACCAAGAGGGCGTGGGTTCAACACCCAACGCGCTGCCTTTTGGTCTTTTTTTCTTCACATTTTACTCTTTTTTTTTGTTTTTTTTGCAGCGCCTGGGCCCCAAACATCGTGCTTTCATTTGTTTGCTAACTTTTCCCCCTGATTATGTTTCATACCCCCCTTACCCATTTTATTTCTTTATTTTATTTTCATTTTTATTTTAGTTTATTTTACTTTCATATTTTCTTGTTATTATTTTATTACTAATATTAGTTTTTTTATTATTAATAAAAAATCCAAAAAATATTTATATTATTATTTTTAAACTCATTTATATTTTATTTCTCTTTACAAAAACTAAAAAAAGAACAAAAACAATTTTTTAATAAATTAATTTCTTTTTCTTGATTAATATATATATGATTAGGTTTAATTATTATATTATATTATTTTCTTGTAAATTAAAATTAATTTAGAACTTAGGTTTATTTTAATTAATTTTATATATTTTTTATATTATTCTTAAAAACCTTTTCATAAAAAACCCTAAAAAAAATCCTTTTTTTAGTTAATTTCTTTTTTAATTGGTTTAAGTTAATTTTATTTGATCCTCATTAATTATTTTCTTAATTAGGTTAAGATTAAAACCTTTCATAAAACCAAATAAAAATCATTTCTTTTTCCATTTTTCGCATTCATGCATTTTATTTTCAATTTTGTACAATATTCAATATGGTTGTAATAGTTAATTAGATTTAATTTTCTTGCAAAAATCCTCATTTGTAAATTTGTACACCCCCTATTGATGTAATAGCTTAGTATTTTTATTTTTCGCAATTTAATGCTTTATATAAATGCTAGTAAATTAGGGTTTTTATGGAAAGATTAAAATCAACAAGTTAGCAAACCCTAATTCAAGATAAAACAATGCATGTAAATCAACACACTTGCATACTTACACCCTTAGGGTAAACCTACTTTGTTGCCTTACAAAACTGGTCATGTTATGCATGTGAAGTATCTTAACAAAAGCAAACAAAAATACAAGATCATAGTCCCTCGATGATGCTATCAAAGTTGCCTTTTCAAAATGATCTTAGTCCCTCAAAGAGAATTGCTAAGATATCTCATAACATTGCTATCATAGCTATACGATGACCCATGCATGTCCCTTTTACATCCAAAGATAAGGTTACTTACCAATTCATGGTAAAATAACAATGTCAAAGGAAAAAGGAAATAAACAAAAAAGGCTTTTGAGTAGGTAGAATGTTCCTAGTTGCTTGCTCATTTTCAAACTAAAACATCCTTGTTATTTTCAAAACAAACACCAACAATTTCAAAACATCTTTCAAACTTGAAACATTTTCAAAAGCTCAACACTTTGTATACGTTCTTACGAACGAGAACTATTAAAAAGTTTGCCTAAATGATGGCGTCTTTTCCAAATACTTTCAAAAACCACACAAAGCACATTTTCAAACAAAAGAAAGCGATCTAGCAAGCAACTAAGAGCCTGTAGATAACTACGGATGAAAAGGGTGCTAATACCTTCCCTTTTCATAATATACCCTCCGAACTCAAGAAAGCATCTCTAAAGGTCTTTCCTGTTCTTTTCAGCCTTTCCTTTTGGATAAAAGAAAAGTCGGTGGCAACTCTTGCTAACCGCAACATTTGCGATAAAACGCAAATCAATCAAGTCAGTTCTCCCACCGTGTTACGCTTTGTGATCGAAAAATTTGTATAACTCTAACAAAATATAAACGAATATTTAGAAGAATCTCACATAAATAAATAAATAAATAAATAAATATACAAACGAATATTTAGAATAATCTAACTTAAGTATTAACCATCTTCTTCATATCTGGGTATTTTACCCAATCACCTTCTAACGAATCCAGGTAATATACAATTTCTCTTATATGATTAATCGCAACCAACAACCACTGTCCAAGGTATGATTAACAAAGGTTAGATGGAAACTTTCTACACAATGTCAAAACAAAAAAATTATAATAGATGAAGTTAGAATTAAAATCTAACCCATTGCCAGTATTAAATGGTAAAAAAATAACTTTTTTGTATCTTTGTTGGCCATAAATGCACAGACAAAGTACTCTTTGACTTCATCTGGTCTTTGAGCAATTAATCATGAGTTGATATTGTTGGGAGATAAGAAACATAATCTTTGGTCCAATTGATGTGGGCGCATCAAGTTGTCATACATGAACCTTAAATAAAAACATCATTAACATTAATACCATTCATTGAAATGAGTAGATAAATTGTTCAATTGATTAAATAAAGTTGATCAAAATATACCTGATGTATGTATCGATAACACCGAGGCCTAATTCCGAATGTCTAAGAACTTGATATATATCCTCTTTACTAATTGTTTTATAATATGAAAAACCAAAAATAACTTCTTCCATAGGTATATTACGAGTACCTCCGTCATCCATATCTGATATTCCTATTAATGTCTGAAGGCACGACCTATACCGAGAAGTAGGCTTTTTTTAGCCGTGGTCTTTGCAACATCTTTTTTTTATATACATGTTGCCAATTTCAAGCTTCTTACTCATACTGACTTGTTGCATCTCTTTAGCATGAATCTAAAGATCAAATGCATATAAGTTAGGTGAAGTTTAAGATCGTGAATTAACATTTTCTATCTATATATCAATGTACCTCTTTTTTTATGCAACTGACTCGGTTTGCCGCGTAATCCCCTTATCTTTTGATTTGGATTTTGTAGTAGTCTAAAATTACCATGAAAAAAATGTATGTTAAATGGTCATAAAAAAATTAAATACTCAAAGGTTCATAATGGTTTTCAACATACCTCATCATCTATGTAAATGAGGTTAGACGGCCATTCAACATATGATCTTATTGCCTCTCCCATCAATGTTGCATCTGAAATATTGTCAGGTCAAGGTAATGGTGTATCCCTCTCTAAAGAAATATCAATTGATACTTTACAAAAATCCAACAGGGAGCGGTTTATGGTGAAGTACTTCTCCTAAAGTGTTATGCACTTTTCCCTTGCCAACCATGCGATAAGTTGGTGACGATAAATATAGATGACAAGGTGAAATGCCATAAACCAATAATAAATATAAAAATTTTAATGTGTATATATGTCAATTAAAAAAATTGTGCTAATTCATAATAATATATATTACCTCGATAATTTTCTGTTGGAAATCACAATTGATATTATCTTTGTCACTAGTATCCTTGAACCTTGTACCTTACCTTTCTGACATGTATCTTTCTTTGTCATTTTCCAACTCACGAACTTTAGCTTTTAATTTTTCTAACTCTTCCATCACTTCTTTATTGCTATGACATTTCCTCTTTTGATGGTTACTGTTGTACCCCAAAATTTTCCCTCTCATTTGTCAAGTATTTTCTCACAAAATATTCTTCGACGTCAAGTGTGCAACACTGATACATCAATTTAGGCTCAAAATTGGCACAAGGGCAAAATGGTCAATTGCATACTGGAAAGTCAAACTTTGACTTTTTGGTCAACATTACATCCCAAAGATCAAATTTCATCAAGACACTCAAGAATATCAAGCTTAATCATCAAGAAGTCAAGAAAGTCAAAAGTCAACTTGAAAAGTCAACATTTCCAAGACTTAGAAATTTTCTAAGTTGTTTTTATACATGATAATTTTATCACTTCATGCCATTCTTTCACAAAGATGCAAGACGATTCAAGGGAAACTTTCTACATGAAAGTTGTAGATCTCCATGATATCTACAACATTGCTTTACACAACTTCTCCTAAATATTCTTGGATCTCAAGTTATAAATTCATGAAGTCATGACATTTTCATTTAACACTTAGAGAAATTTTTAATAGATTTTGTGTAGGATTTTATCCCAACTTCTTAGCATTTTTTCACATAGTTCCAAGATGATTTTGTCAAAATGGCCAACATGAAAGTTATAGAGGGTGTTTCAAGCTTTCCAAAACATCCAAGATCATGAATTTATCATATTTGAGCTAGAAGATACAAGGATCTGAAGTTGGACATTCATTATTGATTTACAATGCAGATTTGTGATGAACAAGGAACAAAAATCTTAACCATGCTGCATAATCTTCACTTTGCAGGCCTATTGACTTGCAAATCTATCCATAATCAGATGTTTACACAATTGATTGAACCATTGTCCAAGAGGTTCAAGTATTATCCATTGCATCTTTCCATTTTTGGCACAAAGGCACCATTGCCATTCTTGCAAAGTTCACTTTAATCATAAAGTCAATTTTTTGAGCCTCTAACTTATTGTTCTAATCACACTCAACTTCTACAAGTCAGAACAAATATGTTTAAAGTTATCAACCACTTTAGATAGCTTGGTACAAGCATTGGAAACATGTCCTTCATGTTTTCTTCAAAAACAAGCAAGATAACCATAACATGTGATTCAAAAAAATCTGAGTTGTTTTGAAGTCTCAAACCTTCTCTATAAATAGAGAGGCCAATTGCAAGAGAAAGGGAGTTAGAAAAAGGATAGAGAAGAGAAAAAAGGGAGAAAGAAAACCAGAAGTTTTGTTGATAAACTCTCAAAAATCTCATAACTGAAAGAAGGTCATAACAGTCCACAAAGCAACACCTCAAGCTTAAAACATAAATTCTAGTTGCAAGGTAAGTCTACTTAACTTTAAACTTTTCATTTCAATCATCATCATTTGTTTCATTTTTGAGGCCAAAATGCAGTGACCTTTGAAGAAAAGGTTTGTAAAAAAAAGCATGAACAGGCAGGTGTAAGGCAGCTATTTTTCAAAATCATACAGCATGCAATCGATTGCACAACCATGCAAATCGATTGCACGGGGTTCCAGTAGCCAAATTTACAAATTTTTTGAATGTGCAATCGATTGCACAACCATGCAAATCGATTGCATTGGAAGTCAGTAGCCAATGTTTTGAAAAAACTGAAGCGTGCAATCGATTGCACTAACATGCAAATCGATTGCACTAAAGTAAATTTTTTTTTGCTTTGAAAGAGCTTGAATAAAGGATTGGACAATATAAAAATGTTTCTTTTGGTCATTGAGCATCTATATATTAAGTTTAAGGTAAATATCATCATTATACCTTGAAATTTGCCAAGGGCTTGAACCAAAGACTTCATTCAAAGAGGCTTATAGCTTGATCAATAGCTTTTGCCTTCCTTATCAATCATGACTTGTCTTCATCAAAACAAAGTGCATTCGAGAAGCTTGAGTTTACGGCATGGGTCGACACCTAATGTCCAAAGTGTTTTCTCTCCCTTTCATTTTTTTTTACATGCTTCATATATTTTCTTCATGGCTATTCAATATGGTTGTAATAGATAATTATGACTTTAATTTCTTGCAATCCCCATTTGTAAACTTGTACACCCCATCCCCAAATGATTTTAATAGCGCAGGGATTTACATTTCCGCAATTTATCGCTTTCAAATATGAATGCTAGTAACTAGGGTTTGTATGGCAAGACATAAAATCAACAAGTAGATAACCCTAATCAAATATTAAGTGCATGCAAATGACACACTTGCACACAAACACCCCTAGGGTACTCCATTTGGTTGCCTTAAAAAAATGACCATGTTATGCATGTGGGATGTCTTAGCACAAACGAATCGAAAAAACACAAGATCATAGTCTCTCGATAACGCTATCAAAGTTGCCTTTCAAAATGATCTTAGTCCCTAAAGAAAAGTGTTAAGTCATCTTACAACATTGCTATCATGGTAATTCGATGACCCAACGCCCGTCCCTTCACATCCAACGATGGGCCTTCTTACCAAATCAATGGTAAGATAGCAACATCTAAAGGAGGAGGAAAAGAACGTCTAAGACCTTTTGAGTAAGTAGGTTCGCTCTTAGTTACTCGCTTGCTCACTACAAAAACATTTTTACACCAACGCTCTCATTTGAAACATTTTCAAAAGACAACCCTTTGTATGTTCTTATAGAGACGAGAATCATCACAAAGACACCTTTTCAAAATCACTTTCAAAAACCACAGACAAAGCAAAATTTCAAACAAAAGCAAGTGATCTAGCAAGTAACTAAGAGCCCATGGAAAACCATGGATGAAAAGGGTGCTAGTACCTTCCCTTTTCATAATCTACCCCCCCGAACTCAAGAAAAAATCTCAAAGGTCTTTCCTGTGCTTTTTCACCTTCCCTTTTGGATAAAAGAAAAGTCGGTGGCGACTCTTGCTAACCGCAACATTTGCGATAAAACGCAAAACCCTCAAGTCAGTTCTCCCACCGTGTTACAGAACTGGCGACTCTGCTGGGGACTATTCTAAAAGTGGGGTTACCTTAGGGCTAAGATCACATTTATTTGCTTACATTGTTTGAATTGTATGCTTTACATTATGGTTCTTTGTTTGGGTTTGAAATCCTCTACCCGGATTTGGGATAGATTATAGGTAAATAGAAATACATTGTGGAAACTGTGCGGGGTATACCGACATGGTCTAAGCAATAACTATGTTAGTGTGACATATTTGTGGGTACCGGTAGCCTTTGAGTTAATCAAAGAGAATACGGGGCCGCTGAGTGATGTCATGAATCACTAATGAACTTCTAGAACCTTTACTTGACCAACTTGGCCTTTAGGATGTAGTGAGATGACCGGCTTTGGTGCAGCCCGAAGTTGGTAGATACTCGATACTACACTCATTGAGGTTTGGTTTTTTGGGATATTTCGGTCGCCATTAAAGAGGCTTGTGCTGAAACAATGACCAAGGAAACAAACCAGTGATATTGAGCTCCTTAGAACCTAATTACTATTACTAGGACAGGTTGAGCCAACTAAACTTCAAGAGGGTACTTACCTACAAACTTCATGCAAGCCTAAACCTAAGGACTTGTCTGCTTTGTGTGTACATGATTATTTGTATAAGCTTGTTTACTTCACATACTTGTGCATAACATCATACCATAGCATTTTCAATAACCATTTCAAGGATCTCGAGGGTCTTTGATGCAGGTTCACAATAAACCAGACGTCTATCAAGGGGAAAGAGGATTTATTTTCCTCTGACCAAACACCGTCAAAGATCAATTACAACAAACTTGAGTCAAGGGCTATAACCTACTTGACATGGTGAGCTTGATTCTCGTGGAAGGACATCCACCGATACAAAGTTATCCAATCAAATATGTTGATCAAAATTCAATCTCTAACTTTTTCTTGTGTTTACCCCATGAGATCCTTGAAAACATGCATCCACATATCATGCATCATATCATGACAGGTTTCTCCCATACAGGTCTTCTTATCTTCTTATTGTTTATTTCAGTAAGATGGATATGGAACAAACGGTGAAAGATCTCCAAGCTCAAAACGCTCAATTCCAACAAATGTTTTTGGCTATGGCTAAGGGGCAATAGGACCTGAAAGCTCTCCTTCTCAAAGACAAGAAGAAAAAGTCCAAAAAGTCAATAGGCATACTGAACTTGAGAAGAAGACCTGGAAGACCAGTCAAGAGAGCTCTAGATCTTTCAACTCCATCCAACATGGGGGATAGTCTTGAAGAAGACCACAATTTGGAGATTGATAAAGTTGAAGCCGACTACTCTGAGGAACAATATCCTCCCACTGATGACAAGTACAAATAGTTGGAGGATCGCCTCAATGCAATGGAGATTCAACAGATACTCGGTTTGGATTTAGGAGACATGGGTTTGGTTTCTGTAGTGGTCATCCTGCCAAAGTTCAAAGTCCCTACCTTTGCCCTGTACAATGGAGTCTCTTGCCCTAAGATGCACTTAAAGTCTTATGTCCGCAAGATTCAACCATACACAACTGATCCGAAGCTTTGGATCCATTTCTTCCAAGAGAGCCTAGTAGGGACTCAACTAGAATGGTTTTATCAATTGGAGTGTTCTCGCATCCACACCTGGGAGGATTTAGCTGCTGCTTTCTATAAGCAATATCAGTACAATGCTGATCTTGCACCAACTCGTGTGCAATTGCAGAACTTGCCCATGGGTTCCAACGAAAGCTTCAAAGGGTACGCCCAAAAATGGAGAGATCTGGCTAGTAGGGTGCAACCCCCTTTAACTGACAGGGAGCTGATTGACGTCTTCATGGGAACTTTGACAGGACCTTTATTCAATCACTTGATCGGAAGCTCCTCAGCCGGGTTCACCGAGCTAATACTTACCGATGAAAGGGTCGAAGCTGGCATCAAAAGTGGAAATATCCAAGGAGCTACACCCTCTGATGCTCAGAAAAAGCCATACAATGGGAAGAAAGAGTCCAATGATGTGTAAGGTCAAAAGAGTCATCATGATCAACATGTAGGGGCAATCCTGATCTCTAATCCCATGTATGTTCAACAAAGACAGAGCAATAGGTGTAGGGTAAGATATCAAGAAAGGCAGTACACTAACATCAACATGCCTTTGTCTCAAGTGTTACAACATTTGCTGAAGTTGAAGCTGATCACGCTGAAGGATCCTCCTCAAAATCCCGACACCTCCTCTTCTAAGTATAATCCGAGCGTAAGATGTGCCTATCATTCTGACAGTCCTGGACATGACACCGACGGCTGTTGGACTTTGAAGAACAAGATTCAAGACTTGATTGATGCCAAGGAGATCGAGTTTGACCCTCCGGAGACTCCAAACGTGATCACGGCTCCTATGCCAAATCATTGAGAGCGTCTTTGTTTCATTTGAATTTTCAATTGTAATTTCTTTTGTTATTCAAACAATTATCTATTAATGTCAAACTATGTTTCATTAATGCATTGCATATGTTTGTCTTGAATTCATCCATTCGTTTTCACTATATTTAAACTATGCTTTTTATTCTTCTTATGACATTTAACTCTTGCTAAAAGTTACAAGCCTTTAGAGGGAGGATGACGAAAACAATGCCATAATCTCATACAGTATGCTTTTGGACAGACCTTGCTGACGATGTACAGACATTCTTTCAAATCCTAAACACTGGAGTTATAAGGAAGATAATCCCTTGTTAACCCCTTCGAGCCAAAGAAGTAGAAGTTTTTCTATTTTAATATAAATTGAAACCTTTAATCAAAACCTGGGGCAGGGTAGTCTCTTAGTTAATTCAAACGCACGTTAAGCCGCAAACTCTCATCTCGTAATGCAACGAATGACATCAAGAAACATTCCTCTGGAATCAAAAGACGGTGATGGTTCCCGATCACATAGGAAATCATTATCTCTAAAAAAGAAAATCCCAAACCTACAAAGGAGACTTAAAAAAACTGGGGCATCCCGCTGACTGTAATCTCAAAAAAAGAACAGTCAGGCAAAAATTAGGGATAACAAATCAATAAAAAGAGGTTACTACAAATCCTCAACAAAATGAAAAAATGTTGCAGAAAATGACGGCCTTCTGACAAACTTAACATGTCTGAACCATCACCAAAACGTCATTCCAGACTCAATTGGAGTTCAAACGGACAACTAACCGAGCTTAGGATTGAAGAACATCACGAAGAACGGGTGGGTACAAATACACTTTGAGCCTTTATCCTTTGTTTCTTAAACCGTGAACCAAGCCACGTTACAACCTCTGATACGGTGGGAGAACTGACTTGAGGTTTTGCGTTTGTTTTCGCACTTGTTCGGTTTAGCAAGAGTCGCCACCGACTTTTTATTTTATCCTAAGGAAAGATTAAAAAGCACAGGAAAAACCTTTAAGATGTTTTCGTGGGTTCGGGGGGTAGATTATGAAAAGGGAAGGTGCTAGCACCCTTTTCATCCATGGTTATCCATGGGCTCTTAGTTACTTGTTTTAGATCACTTGCCTTGATTTTCAATTGCTTGAAATGGTGTTTGTGTGTGTGTGGTTTTGAAAATATTTTGAAAAAGATGCCTTGTCTAGGCAACCATTGTAACAATTCTTTACTCGAATGTTTTACAAAGGTGTTTGTCTTTTTGAAAAGATGTTTCAATGTTTTTGAAAGTTTGTTTTGAAAGTTGTGTTGTGGAGTGTGTTTTAAAAAGTAGGAAAGCGTGTTTTGCAAGTTTGATCAAGTAACTAAGAGTTGTCTACCCCTATTGTACTCAAAGGTCTTTCTCATGTTTTAACCCTTTTAACAGTGTTGTTTCACCATTGTATTTGGTAAACAACCTTGTGTTAGGATGTTAACGGGACGGGCGCGGGTCATCGTTTAGACCATGAATGCAATAGTGTCAAGTGTCTTTGGCAATTTTCTTGAGGGACTATGATCATTTTGTTTAGGCAACTTCGAAAGCGTCATCGAGGGACTATGATCATTTGATTTGTTTTTGTTTTGCCAAAGTACTTGACATGCAAACATGGCCCATTTTGGAAGGCAACAAGCGGGATTACCCTAGGGGTGCAAGTGTGAATTGTGTATTGATTTTCATGCATTTGTCTTGTATTAGGTTATCTAGCAGTTGATTTTGAATCTTTGCATACAAACCCTAATTACTATACAGTATATAGAAAGCGATAAATTGCGGGAATTTAAAGTCTAAGCTATTACAAATAAGTATCCAGGGATGGGGGTACAAATGTTTACAAATGGGGATGAGTCTCATCAGGATAGTAGTGTCCAAATATTATTTACAACCAAATCGAATCACATTCTCAATGTAAAATATAGCAATGTATAAGAATCAAAGAAAAATAAAAGTAATGTGCAATGTATGTGATTATTTACACATGATGCAAATATTAACCTAATGTATTTATTAAGTATTTATTTATTTATTTTTGTGTTTTTGTTATATATGAACAAAAAGGGGTTTAAAGAGAAAACTATTTAACTTAGAAAAAAATCTATTTTTATGTATTTTTATTAATGTTTATTTTAGGAAGTTTTATAAAAATGATTTATTAAACAAAGAAAAGTTTCAAAGGGAAAATTGTTTAAACTTAATAAAAATCTATTATTTATGTTTTTTTAGGAAGTTTTATAAAAATGATTTATTAAACAAAGAAAAGTTTCAAAGGGAAAATTGTTTAAACTTAATAAAAATCTATTATTTATGTATTTTTTAAATGTAATAAAAAGAAGCAATAAAAAGGTTAATGTATTATTTTTATTTACAAAATAGATTATATAAAAAAGGAAAATAAGGTGATAGAAAGAAAAAAGGATTGATTTATATGAAAAAAATAGGAAATCAGATGGACTTAGGGGTTATATACATGGCAGGCCCAATGCAGATTAAAACAAGGGGGGTGCAGGCGCCAGTTTTTGGATGGGCTTAACATTTTTGTGGGGCAGAGGCCCAAAACGTGTCATAACATTTTTTAGGGTTGGTTTTGTTTCATTTCAGAATTAGGTTTTACAGTGCTAGATGAGCGACGTCGTTTCTCTTCTTTATTCTTCATCCTCATCATCCTTCTTTTAGCAATGCTCCTGAACGAACTCCGCCTATGGCCACTAGGCGCCACCTCCAACTCCTCCTCCCTCCATGGTTGAGCAAGGCAGTGACGAGAAGGTATATGATTTATGTCCTTTCATGTTTTAGGGTTTCAGTTCATGCATGTTATTAGTTCTCAACACATTCTGATCTCCATGTTATTTGGTATTTGTGTGAGGTGTTAGAGAGAAGAGAGGAGTTACTACCTTTGGTTTGGAGACGGAGGAGTGGACAGGAGGCACTTCTCAGGTGGCCGGAGGCGGAGGGACTATGTGATGCTAGCTTTGTGGCCTTCCCTGGTACTTTGTATCTTGCTTTTGTTTGGTTTTATGATGAACGCTTTCTGAAAACCCTGTAATAGTTGCTTCTTTTCCTCTTCTAAATGCTCGCCTCTGAATGTTTATTTGATGATGTTCTTTGATGAACTTTGCTTATGAGTTGCATGTTTATTGCTGTTCTGATAACTTGATGATGATAACTCTTGAGATTGCTTGCTTCAGTATTGCTCTCTTCTGAGTTTCTTTTCCTCTCTTGATGCTGTGTTACTCAATGATGAACTTTTAGTTCTGAGAGTTTGGATTTTAGCCTATGATGATTTTGATTCTGAGGCATTGGGATTTGTTTGATTCTGACTTGGTTTGGATATTCTGTATGTGTTAATGTTGTACAGTTTGTTGGGGTTTAGGCTTTGACAAGCTTGAAAGGCTTATCAGTTTGTTTAGGACAGGTTGGGTGAAGCTTAGGCAGGTTAAACACAGGTTTGTGTTTGTATTTTGATGCAGCCTTAAGGCTTGATGTATTATGCAGGTTTGGAGTTTGTTTTTGAAGTAGGCAAGCTTGAATGCTGTATAGTTTTTGACAGGCTTTGTATGGTATCAGTTTTGAGGCCACTTCTGGTTTTTGTATATTGGTACAAGCTTGTTTGAACAAAGGTTTGTTTATGAGTTTTGAAGGTTTTCTGATGCAGGCTGATATGCTGTAACAGGTTTGGGGTTTGAACTGGTTTTTTTGACAGTTTTTAAGGCTTGAGGCAAGCTTTGGTTATGTAACAGGCAGGCTGTTTGTTTGTTCTGGTTTACTTTGTTTTTTAGGCTTGAAGCAGTTTGAAGCTTGTGGTATATTTTTTCTATATGGTGTTCTGCCTCCTCCTGAACTGTTCTGGTATATCTTTGTTTTATATCTCTAGCCTGCCTGAAAAAACTGTAAGCCTCTTACTTTTCTCTCTCTTTCTCTCTCCACAGCAAAGTATATTATATTTCTTAGACTGTCCTTTTCTGAAAAAGTGTTGGTTGGGAAATGATGAAGGGATTTGAAACATTGCTTGCATATTGTCTTTCCTCTGCATATTGTACTTTCCAGATTTCCTGCATTGCTTTGATATCTTATTTGGACAATTTTGACAGCTTTGACAGTTTTTGGACAGTTTGGTTGACATTTTAAATTTGTGCAACTTGGTTTTGGCATTTCAGTTTGGTTTGCCTTTTCAGTTTGCAATTTAGTTTGAAATTATGCAGCTTGTTTTGGCATATTCAGTAGCTTGTCCCTTTTCATGTAGCTTTGTGCATTTGGTTCAATTATGCAGCATTGTACAAATTCATATATTTGCAAACATATTTCCTTTCCCTCTTTGTGAACCAAGAGTCTTCTTGTGATTTGCAGAGAGGGCGAACAAACTGATTCCGGCCAACACTTTTAATGATGAGTTTTTTTTATTAACTGTCCGAAAATATTTTTTTAAATTTCAGCTGTATTGACTTCTTTCTTCTCTTTTCACAGGTAAATGTCAGTTGAGCAAAGGATGCAATTAGGAGAAGATGAAGATTTCCAGAGATTTAGGATATAGTTTTAATTTACTTTTAATCATTGTAATAATATTATTGTAAACAAATGTAAATAAATTTACAGTGTTCAAATAATATTTGTAACAAACAATTAAAAATGAATAAAAAAAACTTTCTTTGTCAGATATCTCTTTTAATTCTTCTGCATTTATTTAATTACTTAAATTTCTTGAATTATAATAATTGGAAATTATCCAATAATTTTAACTTAGAAATTATAAATAATCAATAAACGTCCGGCGTTCCGAATAACCAAAACATCGCACAGTTAAACAAACAAACATCCATATGTCCTTTATCTCACTGATCAAACTTAAACTTCAAACTTTCAACCAGAAGCCTCAACCCATGTCCCAGAGTCAATTGAAAAGAACTGTAGAATTAATTCCTTCTGAGAATGCGCGTGCAAACCCTAATTCTTGATTTATTGTCAGAGAAGCGTCTGCCTGATCAAACCCTGAGCCAAACTCAGCCAAACTCTAGCAATCTGCTTGAACTGATTCAAAAGTTAATGGAAACCCTAATTTTGTCTGACTGATGAGAAAAGTCTGTTTGATCGATTCTTAAGCCAATCTGAAGAATCAGGAAAAGCCCGAAGCTGTGATTTCTTGTGGAAAAGAGAGGGAAAATTTTGGGGTACAACAGTTGCCCCTGTTCAATCTTCTTGAACCTGAAGAGTTAGATTGGCAAGTTTGCCTTTCGCGACTTGAAGGTAAAAGGAGATTGGACACTAGAGTGCCCAAAAAATTTGCACTCGTCAAAGCGTAGTTTGAGGGAATGGGCTTAAAGATGCCATTTGGTGATGGGCTTAAAGATGCCATCTGGAGATGTGACAAGGGGATGGGCTTAGAGATGCCATCTAGAAATTACTGGTAGGAGGATGGGCTTATAGATGCCATCTGAAAGTGAATGTATCTTGTTGGAGATGGGCTTGTAGATGCCATCCAAGAATGTTTGTTGAACTGTATGTCGTTGGTGAGTGAGTGAGTATCAGAAAGGTATCCATGTTTGGGAACATCTCTGAATTGGGGATCTGAATAAGCAATAGATTGACATCCGTGTTTGGAGGCATCCGTAAACTCTTTTCAAAAGTTGAGTTTGAACAAGCGATAGATTAACATCCGTGTCTGGAGAACTCGTGAACTGTTTTCAGAAGTCTTGGAATCTGAACAAGCGATAGGTTAACATCCGTGTCTGGAGAACCCGTGAACTGTTTTCAGAAGTCTTGGAATTGAATAAGAAATAGAGCAGCATCCATGCTGGGAAGCGTCCGTAAACTGTTTTCAAAAGTTGAGTCTGAAGCTTATTAATCTTATCCTGAAAAAGGGTAAGATATTAGCTGAAACACAAAGTCATGTTGCATGAAATGTATGATGCAATGTATGTTATATCAATGTTTATGATATGAATGTTATGAATGCGCATGTAAGCTGATGAGCTGTCTTGCTGAGGAAGACGAATCCTGGATACCTGGAGATAATATAATCTTGATTGCTGTCGGGGAAAGTGAATCCTTGACTGCTGTAGGGGATTGCAAGAATCTCTTATTGTTGAAAATGAGAAGTCCTGGGACCACTGTTGGGGAATCAGGAGCTTGGGTTGTATGCCAATCTACTGGGGATTCCTGTCTTGAGGGGATCTTCACTGGAGAATATTTGAATACTTTGTGAGGAACTGAGAATGAGAGTCTTCATTCTGCTTGGGGATTGATAGTTGGAAGTTTTAGCTCCGCTGGGGATTACAAGAATCTTTTGATTGCTGCAGGTATTGATCTGGGATCTTGAAAAGGTTGGTCGGTGAGATAGTTATCCTGGCTGGTTTCAGGTATTAATCTCTAACCTGAGAAAGAAAGATAGTTTTCCTGGCTTGTTACAGGTATTAACCTTCAATCTCTTCATGTAGATAGTTTTCCTGGCTGGTTTCAGGTGTTAATCTACAATCAGTCGTCCACAGATAGTTTTCCTGGCTTGTTACAGGTATTAATTTGGAACTTGGGTTATACGCCACTTTGAGAATGAGAATCTTCATTCTGTTGGGGAATAAGTATCGGAATGTCGCCAAATCTGGGTCACATCTGAACTATCTCTAGAAGGGAATCTGGAATAAGTATTGGAATGTCGCCAAATCTGGGTCACATTTGAACTATCTCTAGAAGGAAATCTGGAATAAGTATCGGAATGTCGCCAAATCTGGGTCACATCTGAACTATCTCTAGAAGGAAATCTGGAATAAGTATCGGAATGTCACCAAATCTTGGTCACATCTGAACTGTCTCTAGAAGGAAATCTGGAATAAGTATCGGAATGTCGCCAAATCTGGGTCACATCTGAACTATCTCTAGAAGGAAATCTGGAATAAGTATCGGAATGTCGCCAAATCTGGGTCACATCTGAACTATCTCTAAAAGGAAATCTGGAATAAGTATCGGAATGTCGCCAAATCTGGGTCACATCTGAACTATCTCTAGAAGTAAATCTAGAATAAGTATCGGAATGTCGCCAAATCTGGGTCACATCTGAACTATCTCTAGAAGGAAATCTGGAATAAGTATCGGAATGTCGCCAAATCTGGGTCACATCTGAACTATCTCTAGAAGGAATCTGGAATAAGTATCAGAATGTCGCCAAATCTGGGTCACATCTGAACTATCTCTAGAAGGAAATCTGGAATAAGTATCGGAATGTCGCCAAATCTGGGTCACATCTGAACTATCTCTAGAAGCAAATCTGGGATAAGTATCGGAATGTCGCCAAATCTGGGTCACATCTGAACTATCTCTAGAAGGAAATCTGGAATAAGTATCGGAATATCGCCAAATCTGGGTCACATCTGAACTATCTCTAGAAGGAAATCTGGAATAAGTATCGGAATGTCGCCAAATCTGGGTCACATCTGAACTATCTCTAGAAGGAATCTGGAATAAGTATCGGAATGTCGCCAAATCTAGGTCACATCTGAACTATCTCTAGAAGGAAATCTGGAATAAGTATCGGAATGTCGCCAAACCTGGGTCACATCTGAACTATCTCTAGAAGAGAATCTGGAATAAGTATCGGAATGTCGCCAAATCTGGGTCATATCTGAACTATCTCTAGAAGGAAATCTGGAATAAGTATCGGAATGTCGCCAAATCTGGGTCACATCTGAACTATCTCTAGAAGGAATCTCGGAAGATGATGATCTTGATTTTGTTAAGGGTCGGAAATTGGGAGTATACCAATCTTCTGAGGTGATGAGAATCTTCATTCTGCTAACGGTCAGAAACTGGGAGTATACCAATCTTCTGAGGTTTTAAGGATGAGAGTCTTCATTCTTGAGAGAAATAGATTTTTTAGGAGCTTCAATTGTCCGTTATTCTGTTGGTGGTTGTAACTTCCAGCAGGTGATGAAGGAATTTTGATGACCTTGGTGATTGACATTCGAATGCCCCAAGTGATGATGACGGAGACCTGCCCCAGGTTAATCTGTAATTGAGAGATTTGTTGAAATCTTGACTGGACTGCCCCAGGTTAACTGAACTTTGAAAGATCTGTTGAAACCTTGACTGGACTGCCCCAGGTTAATTGAGCTTTGAAAGATTTTGTTGAAATCTTGACTGGACTGCCCCAGGTTAACTGGATAGTGACATGTCATGCCCCCTCGTTGATAGGAGATTTGTCAATGGAAGTGTCATCCTTCTTGAAGTGATTTTACTCACTGAGAGAGTTTTCGTTCCTCCGAACATTCGTTGTAGGAATTTCTTCGCTGTCAAACAAATAACCATGTGCAAACAACGATATTCAAATAATGCAAAGTTTATGCTTGTCTCGAAGTTTTGAAAAATGCGTTTTTTAGCAGAAAATGTTTTGTAAGACAAATTCAACACAAGATTTAGGGCCAAGCCTTACAGGAGTCAAGATACCTTTTGTAACAGTATGCTTTCGAACTAACCCATGCTTCAATTAGGACTTTTGAAGGGTTGTAACGTGGCTTGGTTCACGGTTTAAGAAACAAAGGATAAAGGATCAAAGTATATTTGTA
This sequence comes from Vicia faba, assembly GCA_948472305.1. Lineage (NCBI taxonomy): Eukaryota > Viridiplantae > Streptophyta > Magnoliopsida > Fabales > Fabaceae > Vicia > Vicia faba. The sequence continues at coordinate 1,146,627,927 of OX451736.1, read as the reverse complement.
CCCACCCGCTCTTCATAATGTCCTTCAGTCCTAAACTCAGTTAATTGTGTGTTGCCCTCTATTCGAGTTTGGAATGACCCTTTGGTGATGGTTCACTCCAATTGAATTTGGAGGGCAATCATCATCTCCTTTTTTCTTTTGAAACATTTTTTTTTCATGTTGTTGAGGATTTGTAGTGACCTCTTTCTTTTGATTCGTTATCCCTAACTTTTGCCTGACTGTTCCTGTTTTTCGAGATTACAGTCAGCGGGATGCCCCTGCTTTCTTAAGCCTCCTTTATAGGTTTTGGCTTAGTGGGCTTTTCTCTTTTGAGAGATTGACTGCCTATGAGATAAGGAACCATCACTGTCTTTTGGTTCCAAAGGAAAGTTTTTTGATGTCGTTCGTTGTATTACGAACTGAGAGTTTGCGACTTCAATGCGCATCTTTTTTTTTTGAATTAACTGAGAGACTACCCTGCCCCAGGTTTAATCAAAGATTTCAATTTGTTTTAGAACAGAAAACTCCTACTTCTTTGGCTCGAAGGGGTTGACTAGGGATTATCTTCCTCATAACTCCAGTGTTTGGGAATTGAAAGAAATGCCTGTACATCATCAGCAAGGTCTGTTCAAAAGCATACTATATGAGATTATGGTATTGTTTCGTCATCCTCCCTCTAAAGGCTTGCAGCTTTTTATCAAGAGTTAAATATCATAAAGAAAGCATAAGAGTAGTGAAAACGAATGGATGAATTCAAGACAAACATATGCAATGCATTAATGAAACAAAGTTTGACATTAATAGATAATTGTTTGAATAACAAAGAGATTACAACTTGAAAATTCAAATGAAACAATGACATTCTCAATGATTTGGCATAGGAGCAGTGATTATGCTAGAGTCTCTGAAGGGTCAAACTCGATCTCCTTGGCATCAATCATGTCTTGGATCTTGTTCTTCAGAGGCCAACAGTTGTTTGTGTCATGTCCCGGACTGTCAGAGTGGTATGCACACCTTTCATTGGGATGATAGGTAGGAGCAGAAGTATTTGGGTTCCGGAGGGGAGCCCTCAATGTAATCAACTCTTCCTGCAACATGCATTGTAGCGCTTGACCCAGTGACATGTTGATCTTGGTGAATTGTCTTTTAGGTGCGACCTCCTTACGCTGGTGCCCCTGTCTTTGTTGAGTAGGATTAGAGATCAAGATTGCTCCTACGTGTTGGTCATGAAGACTCTTTTGACCAGTCACTGCATTGGACTCTTCCTTCCCATTGTGGGGAATTTTCTGAGCATCGGAGAGTGTAGCTCCTTGGATCTTTCCACTTTTGATGCCAGCTTCGACCCTTTCGCCGGTCAGTATTAGCTCGGTGAACCCAGCTGAGGAGCTTCCAATTAAGTGATTGAAGAAAGGCCCTGTCAAAGTTCCCATGAAGATGTCAATTAACTCTCTGTCAGTTAAAGGGGGTTGCACCCTACCAGCCAGATCTCTCCACTTTTGGGCATATCCTTTGAAGCTCTCGTTGGAACCCATGGTCATGTTCTGTAATTGCACACGAGTTGGTGCAAGATCAGCATTGTATTGATACTGTTTGTAAAAAGCCATAGCTAAATCTTCCCAGGTGTGGATGTGATAACTCTCCAATTGATAGAACCACTCGAGTTGAGCCTCTACCAGGCTTTCTTGGAAGAAATGGATCCAAAGCTTTGGATCAGTTGTGTATGGTTGAATCTTGCGAACATAAGACTTCCGGTGCATCTTAGGGAAAGAAATTCCATCGTACAGGGCAAAGGTGGGGGATTTGAACTTCGGCGAGATGACCAATCCAGAAACCAAACCCATGTCTCCTAAATCCAAGCCAGGTATTTATTGAATCTCCATAGCAATGAGGCGATCCTCCAACTATTTGTACTTGTCATCAGCGGGAGGATATTGTTCTTCGGAGTAGTTAACTTCATCAATCTCCAAATTGTGGTCTTCTTCAAGAGTAACCCCTATGCTGGGTGGAGTTGAAAGATCTAGGGTTTTAGGTCTTCTCTTCAGGATGCCCGTTGCCCTCTTGGACTTCTTCTTCTTGTCTTTGAGAATGAGAGCTTTCAGATCCTCTTTCCCTTTACCTATAGCCAGAAACATTTGCTGGAATTGAGCGTTTTGAGCTTGGAGATCTTTCACCGTTTGTTCCATATCCATCTTACTGAAATAAACAGTAGGAAGATAAGGAAACCTGTATGGGAGAAACCTGTTATGCAATGATATGTATGATATATGTATGCAATGTTTTCAAGGATCTCGTGGGGTAAACACAAGAGAATGTTAGAGGTTGAACTTCGATCTTTGATTGGAGAACTTTGCCCTGGTGGATGTCTTTCCACGAGAATCAAGCTCACCATGTCAAGTGGGTCATAGCCCCTGATTCAAGTTGTTGCACTTGATCTTTGATGGCATTTGTTTTAGAGGAAAACCTCTTGCCCTTGGTAGATGTCTGGTTCAACGTGACCCTGCATCAAAAGACCCTCGAGATCCTTGAAATGGTTATTGAAAATGCTATGGCATGATGTTATGATGTTATGTACATGTATGCACAAGTGAGCAAGTATATATATACAGGAAATCATATTCACACAAAGCAAACAAGTCCTTAGGTTTAGGCTTGCATGGGGTTTGTAGGTAAGTACCCTCTTGAAGTTAGTTGGCTCATCCTGTCCTAAAACAGAAACCGGGTTCTAAGGAGCTCAATATCACTAGATTATTTTCTGTGTTCATTGTTTTGGTTTAGCCACTTAACTGGCGACCAAAATATTCCAAGAAAACAACCATCAATGAGTGTAGTATCGAGTATCTACCAACTTCGGACTGCACCAAAGTCGGTCATCTCACTACCCCTAAAAAGGCCAAGATGGTCAAGTAAGGTTCTAAGAGTTCGTTAGTGCTTCATGACATCACTCAGTGGCCTCGTATTCTCCTTGACTACTCAAGGGCTACCGGTACTCACAAATATGTCACACTAACATAGCTTACTGCTTCAACCATGTCGGTATACCCCGCACAGTTCCCTCACAGTTTTATTGCTATTTACCTAAAAAGGTGCCCCCAAATCCGGGTGTAGGATTTACAACAAACCCAAACAAGGACCCAAAAAGTAAAGCAATCAAAGCAATCAAAGCAAGTATGTAAAGGTGATCTAAACCCTAAGGTAACCCCACTTTTAAATTACTCCACAACAGAGTCGCCAGTTCTGTGATACGGTGGGAGAACTGACTTGAGGTTTTGCGTTTGTTTTCGCACTTGTTCGGTTTAGCAAGAGTCGCCACCGACTTTTTATTTTATCCTAAGGAAAGGTTAAAAAGCACAGGAAAAACCTTTGAGATGTTTTCGTGGGTTCGGGGGATAGATTATGAAAAGGGAAGGTGCTAGAACCCTTTTCATCCATGGTTATCCATGGGCTCTTAGTTACTTGTTTTAGATCACTTGCCTTGATTTTCAATTGCTTGAAATGGTGTTTGTGTGTGTGTGGTTTTGAAAATATTTTGAAAAAGATGCCTTGTCTAGGAAACCATTGTAACAATTCTTTACTCGAATGTTTTACAAAGGTGTTTGTCTTTTTGAAAAGATATTTCAATGTTTTTGAAAGTTTGTTTTGAAAGTTATGTTGTGGAGTGTGTTTTGAAAAGTAGGCAAGCGTGTTTTGCAAGTTTGATCAAGTAACTAAGAGTTGTCTACCCCTATTGTACTCAAAGGTCTTTCTCATGTTTTAACCCTTTTAACAGTGTTGTTTCACCATTGTATTTGGTAAACAACCTTGTGTTAGGATGTTAACGGGACGGGCGCGGGTCATCGTTTTGACCATGAATGCAATAGTGTCAAGTGTCTTTGGCAATTTTCTTGAGGGACTATGATCATTTTGTTTAGGCAACTTCGAAAGCGTCATCGAGGGACTATGATCATTTGATTTGTTTTTGTTTTGCCAAAGTACTTGACATGCAAACATGACCCATTTTGGAAGGCAACAAGCGGGATTACCCTAGGGGTGCAAGTGTGAATTGTGTATTGATTTTCATGCATTTGTCTTGTATTAAGTTATCTAGCGGTTGATTTTGAATCTTTGCATACAAACCCTAATTACTATACAGTATATAGAAAGCGATAAATTGCGGGAATTTAAAGTTTAAGCTATTACAAATAAGTATCCAGGGATGGGGGTACAAATGTTTACAAATGGGGATGAGTCTCATCAGGATAGTAGTGTCCAAATATTATTTACAATCAAATCGAATCACATTCTCAATGTAAAATATAGCAATGTATAAGAATCAAAGAAAAATAAAAGTAATGTGCAATGTATGTGATTATTTACACATGATGCAAATATTAACCTAATGAATTTATTAAGTATTTATTTATTTATTTTTGTGTTTTTGTTATATATGAACAAAAAGGGGTTTAAAGAGAAAACTATTTAACTTAGAAAAAAAATCTATTTTTATGTATTTTTATTAATGTTTTTTTTAGGAAGTTTTATAAAAATGATTTATTAAACAAAGAAAAGTTTCAAAGGGAAAATTGTTTAAACTTAATAAAAATCTATTATTTATGTTTTTTTAGGAAGTTTTATAAAAATGATTTATTAAACAAAGAAAAGTTTCAAAGGGAAAATTGTTTAAACTTAATAAAAATCTATTATTTATGTATTTTTTAAATGTAATAAAAAGAAGCAATAAAAAGGTTAATGTATTATTTTTATTTACAAAATAGATTATATAAAAAAGGAAAATAAGGTGATAGAAAGAAAAAAAAGGATTGATTTATATGAAAAAAATAGGAAATCAGATGGACTTAGGGGTTATATACATGGCAGGCCCAATGCAGATTAAAACAAGGGGGGGTGCAGGCGCCAGTTTTTGGATGGGCTTAACATTTTTGTGGGGCAGAGGCCCAAAACGTGTCATAACATTTTTTAGGGTTGGTTTTGTTTCATTTCAGAATTAGGTTTTACAGTGCTTGATGAGCGGCGTCGTTTCTCTTCTTCATTCTTCGTCCTCATCATCCTTCTTTAAGCAATGCTCCTGAACGAACTCCGCCTATGGCCACTAGGCGCCACCTCCAACTCCTCCTCCCTCCATGGTTGAGCAAGGCAGTGAGGAGAAGGTATATGATTTCTGTCCTTTCATGTTTTAGGGTTTCAGTTCATGCATGTTATTAGTTCTCGACACATTCTGATCTTCACGTTATTTGGTATTTGTGTGAGGTGTTAGAGAGAAGAGAGGAGTTACTACCTTTGGTTTGGAGATGGAGGAGTGGACAGGAGGCACTTCTCAGGTGGCCGGAGGCGGAGGGACTATGTGATGCTAACTTTGTGGCCTTCCCTGGTACTTTGTATCTTGCTTTTGTTTGGTTTTGTGATGAACGCTTTCTGAAAACCCTGTAATAGTTGCTTCTTTTCCTCTTCTAAATGCTCACCTCTGAATGTTTATTTGACGATGTTCTTTGATGAACTTTGCTTATGAGTTGCCTGTTTATTGCTGTTCTGATAACTTGATGATGATAACTCTTGAGATTGCTTGCTTCAGTATTGCTCTCTTATGAGTTTCTTTTCCTCTCTTGATGCTATGTTACTCAATGATGAACTTTTAGTTCTGAGAGTTTGGATTTTAGCCTATGATGATTTTGATTCTGAGGCATTGGGATTTGTTTGATTCTGACTTGGTTTGGATATTCTGTATGTGTTAATGTTGTACAGTTTGTTGGGGTTTAGGCTTTGACAGGCTTGAAAGGCTTATCAGTTTGTTTAGGACAGGTTGGGTGAAGCTTAGGCAGGTTGAACACAGGTTTGTGTTTGTGTTTTGATGCAGGCTTAAGGCTTGATGTATTATGCAGGTTTGGAGTTTGTTTTTGAAGTAGGAAAGCTTGAATGTTGTATAGTTTTTGACAGGCTTTGTATGGTATCAGTTTTGAGGCCACTTCTGGTTTTTGTATATTGGTACAGGCTTGTTTGAACAAAGGTTTGTTTGTGAGTTTTGAAGGTTTTCTGATGCAGGTTAATATGTTGTAACAGGTTTGGGGTTTGAATTGGTTTTTTTGACAGTTTTTGAGGCTTGAGGCAAGCTTTGGTTATGTAACAGGCAGGCTGTTTGTTTGTTCTGGTTTCCTGTGTTTTTTAGGCTTGAAGCAGTTTGAAGCTTGTGGTATATTTTTTCTATGTGGTGTTCTGCCTCCTCCTGAACTGTTCTGGTATATCTTTGTTTTATATCTCTAGCCTGCCTGAAAAAACTGTAAGCCTCCTACTTTTCTCTCTCTTTCTCTCTCCACAGCAAAGTATATTATATTGCTTAGACTGTCCTTTTCTGAAAAAGTGTTGGTTGGGAAATGATGAAGGGATTTGAAACATTGCTTGCATATTGTCTTTCTTCTGCGTATTGTACTTTCCAGATTTCCTGCATTGCTTTGATATCTTCTTTGGACAATTTTGACAGCTTTGACAGTTTTTGGATAGTTTGGTTGGCATTTTGAATTTGTGCAACTTGGTTTTGGAATTTCAGTTTGGTTTGCCTTTTCAGTTTGCAATTTGGTTTGAAATTATGCAGCTTGTTTTGGCATATTCAGTAGCTTGTCCCTTTTCATGTAGCTTTGTGCATTTGGTTCAATTATGCAGCCTTGTACAAATTCATATATTTGCAAACATATTTCCTTTCCCTCTTTGTGAACCAAGAGTCTTCTTGTGATTTGCAGAGAGGGCGAACAAACTGATTTCGGCCAACACTTTTAATGATGAGTTTTTTTTTATTAACTGTCCGAAAATACTTTTTTAAATTTCAACTGTATTGACTTCTTTCTTCTCTTTTTGCAGGTAAATGTCAGTTGAGCAAAGGATGCAATTAGGAGAAGATGAAGATTTCCAGAGATTTAGGATATAGTTTTAATTTACTTTTAATCATTGTAATAATATTATTGTAAACAAATGTAAATAAATTTACAGTGTTCAAATAATATTTGTAACAAACAATTAAAAATGAATAAAAAAAACTTTCTTTGTCAGATATCTCTTTTAATTCTTCTGCATTTATTTAATTACTTAAATTTCTTGAATTATAATAACTGGAAATTATCCAATAATTTTGACTTAGAAATTATAAATAATCAATAAACGTCCGGCGTTCCGAATAACCAAAACATCGCACAGTTAAACAAACAAACATCCATATGTCCTTTATCTCACTGATCAAACTTAAACTTCAAACTTTCAACCAGAAGCCTCAACCCATGTCCCAGAGTCAATTAAAAAGAACTGTAGAATTAATTCCTTCTGAGAATGCGCGTGCAAACCCTAATTCTTGATTTATTGTCAGAGAAGTGTCTGCCTGATCAAACCCTGAGCCAAACTCAACCAAACTCTAGCAATCTGCTTGAACTGATTCAAAAGTTAATGGAAACCCTAATTTTGTCTGACTGATGAGAAAAGTCTGTTTGACCGATTCTTAAGCCAATCTGAAGAATCAGGAAAAGCCCGAAGCTGTGATTTCTTGTGGAAAAGAGAGGGCAAATTTTGGGGTACAACACAACCCTTCAAAAGTCCTAATTGAAGCATGGGTTAGTTCGAAAGCATACTATTACAAAAGGTATCCTGACTCCTGTAAGGCTTTGCTCTAAATCCGGAGATTGAATTTTCTTACAAAATTCCTTTACTAACAAAAATGCATTTTTCAAAACTTCAAGACAAGCATAAACTTTGCATTATTTGAATATCACTGTTTTCATATGGCTATTTGTTTGGCAGCAGAGAAATTCACATAATGAATATCCAGTGAACGAAAGCTCTCTCAGTGAACAAAATCACTTCAAGTAGGATGACACTTCCATTGACAAAACTCATATCAACAGGGGGACATGACGTGTCACTATCCAGCACACCTGGGGCAGTCCAGTCAAGATTTCAAGAATTCTCTCAAGAATTGCGGAGTAACCAGGGGCAAGTTACCTCTCCAACAGACCGACGACAAGGTTTATTTCTCCAACAACACCAGGATTCCCCGGCTTGAGTTTGGCTCTCCGACCACTACAAATCAAAGGACCACAACTCCTCTTCCCCAGTAGACTACTCTACAATCCCCAGCAAGTTACTGTGAAGCCTGGACCCAACCAGACATTAGTTCAACTTCGACTCCCCAGTAGAGCAACGGACAACCGAGACTCCTGAACTTTTTCCCCAAGAAGAAATCAACACTCTCCACAGATTTTTCAACTTTCCCCAGCGGAGTTCTCCTCAACAAAACAGGGATCCTCAGTGGAAACATTCTAAGAAAAGTTTAAAGACATACCTACTCTTCAACAGCAATCCGGGATTTAATAACTCCCCAACACTTGTCAAGGATTTATTCTCCAAGACAAAATTACATTTCAACAACATTCATAGCACATGCATACAAAATACATATAACATAAACCTCATTTATTTTGAGAACATCATTACGCAATGCATACATTATGATATTGCATATAACTAACTCTTTACCTTTTCAGGAAAGATTGATCGACAGATAAAGTTTATCATCTTTTGGAGTAGTAATCGTCCAAGATTCCTTCATCATCTTTTGGAGTAGTAATCGTCCAAGATTCCTTCATCATCTTTTGGAGTAGTAATCGTCCAAGATTCCTTCATCATCTTTTGGAGTAGTAATCGTCCAAGATTCCTTCATCATCTTTTGGAGTAGTAATCATCCAAGATTCCTTCATCATCCTTCTAAGGTAGTAATCGTTCAAGATTCCTTCATCGTCTTGTTGAGGTAGTAATCGTCCAAGATTACTTCATCACATTGCTGGGTAGTAATCGTCCAAGATTCCTTCATCACCTTGCTGAGGTAGTAATCGTCCAAGATTCCTTCATCATCCTGCTGAGGTAGTAATCGTTCAAGATTCCTTCATCATCCTGTTGAGGTAGTAATCGTCCAAGATTCCTTCATCACATTGCTAAGGTAGTAATCATCTAAGATTCCTTCATCGCCTTGCTGAGGTAGTAATCGTCCAAGATTCCCTCATCATCCTGCTGAGGTAGTAATCGTTCAAGATTCCTTCATCATCCTGTTGAGGTAGTAATTATCCAAGATTCCTTCATCACATTGCTGAGGTAGTAATCATCCAAGATTCCTTCATCGCCTTGCTAAGATAGAAATCATCCAAGATTCCTTCATCATCCTGCTGAGGTAGTAATCGTCCAAGATTCCTTCATCATCCTGCTGAGGTAGTAATCATTCAATATTCCTTCATCATCCTTGTTGAGGTAGTAGTCATCCAAGATTCCTTCATCGTCCTGCTGAGGTAGTAATCGTCCAAGATTCCTTCATCATCCTACTGAGGTAGTAATCATCCAAGATTCCTTCATCATCTTGATGAGCTTCTAGATACTGTTCAGATACGCTCCAGATACGGATGCCATCCTGATATTCATTCAGATTCAGCTTCTAGATACAGTTCAGAAACGCTCCAGATATGGATGCCATCCTGATACTCATTCAGATTCAGCTTCTAGATACAGTTCAGATCCAAATACAGATGCCATCCTGATACTCATTCAGATTCAGCTTTTAGATACAGTACAAATACGCTCCAGATGTGGATGCCATCCTGATAGTCATTCAGATTCGGCTTTCAGATACAGTTCAGATACACTCCAGACGTGGATGCAATTCTGATACTCATTCTTTCAACTTACAAATTACAATTCAACAAGCATTCTTGGATGGCATCTACAAGCCCATCTCCAACAAGATTCTATCACCTCTCCAAATGACATCTTTAAGCCCATTCCTCCTATCATCGCATCGCTGAGTGCAAATTTCTGGGCACTCTAGTGTCCAATCATCTTCCACCTTCGAGCCACGAATGGCAGAACTCGTCAATCTAACTCTTCAGGTTTAAGAAGATTGAACAGGGGCAGTTGTTGTACCCCAAAATTTTCCCTCTGATTTGTCAAGTATTTTTTCAAAAAATATTCTTCGACGTCAAGTGTGCACCACTGATACATCAATTTAGGCTCGAAATTGGCACAAGGGCAAAATGGTCAATTGCATACTGGAAAGTCAAACTTTGACTTTTTGGTCAACATTATATCCCAAAGATCAAATTTCATCAAGACACTCAAGAATATCAAGCTTAATCATCAAGAAGTCAAGAAAGTCAAAAGTCAACTTGAAAAGTCAAAATTTCCAAGACTTAGAAATTTTCTAAGTTGTTTTTATACATGATAATTTCATCACTTCATGCCATTCTTTCACCAAGATGCAATACGATTCAAGGGAAACTTTCAACATAAAAGTTGTATATCTCCATGATATCTACAAAATTTCTTTACACAACTTCTCCTAAATATTCTTGGATCTCAAGTTATAAATTCATGAAGTCATGACATTTTCATTTAACACTTAGAGAAATTTTCAACAGATTTTGTGCAGGATTTTATCCCAACTTCTTGGCATTTTTTCACATAGTTCCAAGATGATTTTGTCAAAATGGACAACATGAAAGTTATAGAGGGTGTTTCAAGCTTTCCAAAACATCCAAGATCATGAATTTATCATATTTGAGCTAGAAGATACAAGGATCTGAAGTTGGACATTCATTATGGATTTACAAGGCAGATTTGTGATGAACAAGGAACAAAAATCTTAACCATGCTGTATAATATTCACTTTGCAGGCCTTTTGACTTGCAAATCTATCCATAATCAGATGTTTACACAATTGATTGAACCATTGTCTAAGAGGTTCAAGTATTGTCAATTGCATCTTTCCATTTTTGGCACAAAGGCACCATTTCCATTCTTGCAAAGTTCACTTTAATCATAAAGTCAATTTCTTGAGCCTCTAACTTGTTGTTCTAATCACACTCAACTTCTACAAGTCAGAACAAATATGTTTAAAGTTATCAACAACTTTAGATAGCTTGGTACAAGCATTGGAAACATGTCCTTCATGTTTGCTTCAAAAACAAGCAAGATAACTGTTGTACCCCAAAATTTGCCCTCCCATCCTTCAGGAATTCATCCTAAACTCTCAGGTTTTTTCTCTTAAACAGAGCCAAGCCCTTCATTATCGGTCCTTTCCAAGCAAACAATTTACAAGAGCAAAATGGTCATTTGCAAGCTCTAAAGGCAAAGCTTTTACCTTGGAAAAATTAAATTCTAAACATTGGGAATTTTTCTCTACAAAAATGGGTGCTTAAGAAGAAAATGGCACTTCAGAATTTCTGAACCAACCTCCAGGCAGAAACGGTCAGAAGCTGCAAACTTGTTTCAGCACATAACATTCAGTCAAAAGATGGCTCTTTCAGCAGTTACACCAACTCAGTCAGAGATTGTAAACATGTTTCAGCACGTGTTCTTTAAACAGAACATGGCTTTTTTCAGCAGCTACACAGAAGTTCAGTCAGAGTTTGCTAGAGAAAACAACAAAGCCTGGAACTCCTTCAGAATGTACTGGGATCAGAAGGTAATGGGATCAGCAGATTGGGTAAAGTATTGAAGCAGGATCACTAAGTTCAGAGTCTGTAAAGACAGATCAAAGGAGCATGCTGGAAAACTCTCAGAACTTGCTGAGACAGCAAGAGGCCAAGGTCAGAGCTTGGTTTACGTTGTTTTTGGTGAAGCAGAACTGCTGGCTCAGGTTTTAGGTAATGATGCAAAATCTCCTATTACAAGATTTTTGATGTTGATAAATCTCATCACCATTTAATGCTCATTAATGCTCACAACCACTCCTGAACATTCATCCAAGGGGTCTCTCCACGTGTGGCTTGGTAAACACATTTGTGCAGGTTTAGGCATGGGTCTATGCGCCACTTTTTGCCTATAGAGGTCACTTCTCCTCAATCCTTGCCTACTGTTCCAGCCTAGGCTGAAAAGCTGTCCATCATCACAACTTTTCATGAACTTCCTTCAAAAACAAGTTAACCTCTCCTGCATAGTATGGGCGCCATTTAACGTTCAAAATCCACAAAGCCTTGCCTATAAATAGGACACCATTGTCCATCACAAAAAGAGGACGAGAGAAGACATCCATAAAAAATTGCTAGAGAAGAAACAGAGAACTCTAGTAAATGAAAAACCTTGTGAATCTCTGTCCAAAAATCCTTGGTATTTTCACAAACTTTGAACTTCCTACCTCCAAACTTCATTAATACCCAGTTTTGCTTTGTGACCAAAGAACACCATACAGTTTCTGACCATACATACACATACCTTCTCCATCCACCCATTCTAAAAAAGAACCTATCCCGAATACCATCAGAGCTAAAAGCTAGCTCCCACTCACAGACTTTTTCAATAGCCAGGTAAGCACCTGCTAACTTTCATCACGCTGCTAAGCATCACCAGCTTTGCATGCTCAATAAACATAATGTAAATATCATGTTGCTGCTGTGTGTGTTCTGAGGATTTTCATACCTCAGAATGTTTAAGTAGGAAGTGAATCAGTGTAGAACCTGCCTGTGACCTTGTTGGTTCTGTCTCCTGAAACACTTTGACATTTTCTGAAGTTGTCCCAAGCATGTTTTCTGTTTTGTGGAAAAATAACAAAACTGCAGATGTTCTGGCTAGCACAGGGAGAAGCCAAGTTCTGACTTTGACGTTAGCACATCTGAAGCCTGTTTTGCTGTCAATAATATCAGAACTTCTGAGAATTATTGTATTTCCAGCAGGGTCAGAACTTCTGACTTCCCCACTAACAAACTTTTGTCTTGCAGCGCATGGGGGTCAGAACTTCTGACCTTCCCACTAACAGGTTTCTGTTTTGCAGGTGCCAGAGTCAGAAGTTCTGACTCATACATTTTCACCAAAAGGTTGATAATCTGGAAGCAGGCCTGGGTCAGAACTTCTGACTTCCTCTCAGCAGCGCGCTAGCCCTCTCTCTCTTTCTCTCTATCTTACCTTTGTTATTTTCTTTTCTTATCTATTTTTCTCGTTGAACCACCCCATGTACAAATGTGTATCCCCATCCCCTAAATGTTGTAATAGCGTAGGATTCTACATTTCCGCCTTTTATTGCTTTCAAATATAAATGCTAGTAATTAGGATGTGTATGGCAAGATAAAATCAATGAAATAGAAAATCCTAATTCAAGATAAACTCTTGCATGAAATAAAATGCACTTGCACATAAACACCCCTAAGGTATCTCCACTTGGTTGCCTAAACAAATGGCCATGATATGCATGTTAAGTATCTATTGGAAAAACAAAAACAAAAACAAAGATCATAGTCCCTCGATGACGCTATCTTGGTTTCCCATATAAAAATGATCTAGTGCCTCGGAAAATTGCTAAAGATACTTGGCAATGTTGCTATCATGGTCAATACGATGACCCACGCCTGTCCCGTTTAACATCCTAACACAAGGTTGTTCACCAAATACAACGGTGAAACAACACTGTTAAAAGGGTTAAAAACATAAGAAAGATCTTTGAGTAAAATAGGGTAGATAACTCTTAGTTACTTGATTAAAAGCTCACAAAAACATCCTTGTTATTTTCAAACACACCTCACAACACAAAACAATTTCAAATAAAAACTTTCAATTCTTTTCAAAAGACAAAAACACCTTTGTATACATTCAAACAAGAATCATTACAAAGGTTGCCACAACGATGGCCTCTTTTCAAAAGCATTTTCAAAAACCACACACTAAGCACCATTTCAAACAAATTGAAAAGCAAACGCAAGTGATCTAAAACTAAGAGCCCATGGATAACCATGGATATAAAGGGTGCTAATACCTTCCCTTTCTATAATCTACTCCCCGAACCCAAGAAAACATCTCAAAGGTCTTTCCTGTGCTTTTTGACCTTTCCTTAGGATAAAATAAAAAGTCGGTGGCGACTCTTGTTAAACCGAAACATTTTGCGAACACAAACGCTAAATCCCAAGTCAGTTCTCCCACCGCATCACAGAACTGGTGACTCTGCTGGGGAGCTTTCTAAAAGTGGAGTAACCTTAGGGCTTAGATTACCTTTTGCATGTTTATTGTTTGCTTTGATTGCTTTACATTTTGGTTCTCTTGTTTGGGCTTGAAATCCTCCACCCGGATTTGGGAAACATTCATAGGTAAATATCAATACATTGTGGAAACTGTGCGGGGTATACCGACACAGTTGAAGCAATAGCTATATTAGTGCGACATATTTGTGAGTACCGGTAGCCTTTGAGTCAATCAAAGAGAATACGGGGCCGCTGAGTGATGTAATAAAGCACTAATGAACACTTAGAACCTTACTTGACCATCTTGGACTTTTATTAGGGGTAGTGAGATAACCGGCTTCGGTGCAGTCCGAAGTTGGTAGATACTCGATACTACACTCATTGAGGGTTGTTTTCTTGGAATATTTTGGTCGCTAGTTAAGTGGCTAAACCAAAACAATGAACATAGAAAACAATCCAATGATATTGAGCTCCTTAGAACCCGGTTACTATTTATAGGACAGGTTTGAGCCAACTAAACTCAAGAGGGTACTTACCTATGAAACCTCATGCAAGCCTGAAACTAGGATTTTGTGTGACTTGTTTGTACATGTGCTTGTGCATACATCATGAGCATTATAAAGCATCATATGCATCCACTAACCATTTCAAGGGTTTGGATCTTCATCTTTGTTCTTGTTTTGTAGGTCATGGAATCTATTCACAGGAAAATAATTCAAGTCAACCTTGTGAGAATCCCTCCTCAACTCAAAGAGCTTACTTCTAGGATTCCAAAGAATTCTCTCTTCAGTGAAAGGCATGGTAGACTTCTCAGTTTGGTCAACTCCAACATTGAAGAAGACATGGTGAAAGTTCTCTTCCAGTTCTTTGACCCCCTACACCACTGTTTCACATTCCCTGATTACCAATTGGTGCCTACTTTGGAGGAATTTTCTCAACTCCTGAGAATTCCTATTCTTCATCAACTACCCTACAACGGTACAAAAAAAGAACCAAAGCCTGAAGATGTTGCTCAAGCATTACACTTTCAACCATCTGACATCAAGGGATATTGGGAAACCAGAAGTGGTTTCAAGGGTTTCTTGGCAAAGTTTCTGTTTGAGAAGGCACAAGACTGCTGGAATTCTCTTGATCTACAAGCCTTTGAGGAGATTGTGGCTCTCCTCATCTATGGGTTGGTCTTGTTCCCAAACCCTGATCAACTTATAGATGTGAATGCTGTCAAGATTTTCATATCCAGGAATCCTATACCCACATTGCTTGGGGACATCCTACACTCATTTTACACACGAACAATGAGGAAAAGAGGTGTTCTTATGTGCTGTACTCCTCTCCTAGCAAGGTGGTTTATTTCTCACCTTCCAAAATCATTTTTGAAGAATGAGCAGGGTTTGAGATAGTCACAACGATTGATGACCCTCACACATTCTGATGTGCATTGGTGTTCTCGGTCTAGAGAAAATGTCATCATCATTGATCATTGTGGGGAATTCCCAAATGTCCCACTACTTGGCATTAGGGGAGGCATTACCTACAACCCCTGTCTAGCTTTGAGACAATTTGGATATGCCCGGAGGGATGGCCCTCATAACATGCTGATTCCTGACCTAGTTTTTGACTTCGACAACGATGCGCAAGGACTTCGACAAAGGTTCATCAGAGCTTGGAGGATGCCTAACAAGGTGGATAGTAAGACACTGGGGCACAAGAATTCCATCCCCCTTGAGCCTTACCTCAAGTGGGTATGAACCCGCTCCCAGAATCTTATGATGCCATACCCTCAAATTCTCCCCTTGATCAAAGAGCCTGTTATGGAAGGAGAGGTTCTATACACCATCCTACATCCTGACATGCCAACATCATGGGAAGAAATGCAAAAGAGTTGGATCCAACTCAAAGAAGAACGGGATACTTTTGAAGCCAGCTTCTATGCCAGTGAGAAGAAGGTTTTGGAGCTTACCCGCCGACTTCACGAGGAGGAGACTCTCAACACTTACATCGCACCAAAGAGGATGCGCAATGTCTTTTTACAATAAGAATTTTGTAATATTTGGCCCATGGGGAATTTATGTACTAACAATTTCTTCTTAATATGACGTGCGTTCTTTTTGTTTGCAACAAATTTGAATTTATAAACCCTTGAATGCATTACATGAATAACATACCATTCATCATATGCATAAACAGGTCTCCACGCCAGGTTTCCTTATCTTTCTGCTGTTTATTTCAGCAAGATGGATTTGGAGCAAACGGTAAAGGATCTGCACACACAAAATTCACAATTTCAGCAACTCCTCATGACCTTGGCAAAGGGTTAAGAGGATCTCAAAGTTCTGTTGGAGAAGAATAAAGAGAAGAAAAATAAAAAGAGACCTGGAGTAGCCACTTTGGGAAGAAGATTTGAGCATCAGGCCAGGAGAGTTCTCGAGTTCCCCTCAACGTTTGACGAAGGGGTCGGTAAAGGGAAAGGGACTACTATGCCTTCTGAATCCGAGGTTGAAGAGGAAGAGGAGGAAGAAGACGAAGACTATTCTGAACAACAATATCCTCCAGCGGACGACAAATATAAAAATCTTGAAGATAGACTGGCAGCAATGGAGTTGCAGAGGGTGCCCGTTTTGGATTTTGAGGAACTAGGGCTGGTAGCTGGGATTGTTATCCCTCCCAAGTTCAAGGCACCGACATTTGCCAAGTATGACGGTCTGTCATGCCCAAAAATGCACCTGAGGTCGTATGTAAGAAAAATACAACCCCATTCACCCGATAAAGACCTCTGGGTACACTTTTTCCAAGACAGCTTGTCTGGCACGCAGTTAGACTGGTTTTATCATCTCGAGAGATCAGAGGTTCACAATTGGGAAGACTTGGCAGCTGCTTTTTATCGTCAGTATCAATACAATGCTGATTTGGCGCCCACTCGTACTCAGTTACAAAGTATGGGGATGGCTTCCAATGAAGGGTTTAAAGAGTACGCCCAGAAGTGGCGTGATCTGGCGGGAAGGGTGCAGCCACCGTTATTAGATAGGGAGTTAGTTTACATGTTTCTGGGGACCCTGTCTGGCCCCTTCTTCAATCATCTGATCGGAAGTTCTTCCGCGGGATTTACTGAACTGATTTTGACTGGCGAAAGGGTTGAGGCCGGTATTAAGAGTGGAAAGATTCAAAAGGATGCTTCCGCAACCACCGCAATTAAGAAGCCCTTCCCAGCCAAGAAGGAAGCATCTGCTGTGTATTCTCAGAAGGGACAGGGAAGAACTGAGCATCGGCCAACTGTAGGGGCTGTAATGATTCAAAACTCGTCAAATGATCAACCTCATAACAATCAGTCGAGACCTAATCAACAACGGGTGGAAAGGCCACAACGGCAGTTCACCCGCATCAACATGACGCCCGCTCAGGTACTTCCTCATTTGTTGAAGCTGAATCTGACCAGTTTGAAGGAAGCGCCAAAGAACCCTAACACCTCCTCTCCATACTACCACTCTAATGCCAAGTGTGCTTACCATTCTGATAGTGCTGGGCACGATACCAATAATTGTTGGGCGCTTAAGAACAAAATCCAGGACTTGATTGATGCCAAAGAAGTAGAATTCGAGGCGCCTGAGAAGCCTAATATAATATCTGCTCCGATACCCAAGCACGGTAATAATGTTCATGCTATTATGGAGGACATTCATGTTACTGATGTTGTTGACCTGTTGACGCCGTTACTTGTGATTAAGGGAAATTTGTTGAGGGCCGAGATCTTTCCTGGTTGTGGTAAAGACTGCTATTTTTGTTTGAACATACGAGGTGATTGTCCAATGTTAAAGTCAGGTGTCCAACGCCTGATGGATACCCAAGAGATACTTTTCCAGAAAACCCCTGTTGATACTTTCAATCCTGTTACTCCTGATACTTTTGCTACTGCAACCAACGATATTTTAATCATAACCATTTCCGACAATCCTCCCAAGGCTCGCAAAAGGCCTGTCAGGATTACACCCAACTCTGAATGTGTACCATTAAAGATCACCATGTCGGGACCTTACCCGTACAAATCCAGCAAAACGATATCGTGGAACTATGGGGGAGAAATCTTCTACCACAGAATCAAACAAATCAAAACAGTCCAAGAGATTTCTGAAGAATACCCTGATATAGGGAACATCATGGGTACAAGTAAGATAACCCGCAGTGGCCGGATCTTTTCTCCGGAGATTGCTCCCCCTCGAGCAGTTTTCGGACCCTTAAAAGCTTCTGCACCTGTTGGACCATCTGTGCAAGGCCCAATGATTGAAGAATTGGTTACTCCGGAAGTAAGACCGTCTGCTGAAACTACCGACAAGGGTAAGGGGATACTGGAAATGCCTGTCACGACGAAGGCCCATGCTGTGGTTATCCCCGAAACCACTCAGAAAGAAATGGATGAAATCTTGAAAATAATCAGAAAAAGTGACTACGACATTGTGGAACAGTTAGGGAAGACCCCTTCTAAAATTTCAATGTTGGCTCTTCTTCTCTGTTCAGAGGCCCATGCTAAGGCCCTAATCAAATTCTTGAAGGCGGCACATGTTCCCCAAGAGACTTCGGCTGACCAGTTTCAGGAATGTGTGGCCAGTCTTACTGCTGATAATGGCCTTGGCTTTTCCGATGCTAACTTAACTCCCAAAGGAAGGAAACACAATGATGTGTTACATGTTTTAGTTGAATGCATGGGAACTAACCTCTCCCATGTCTTAGTTGATATTGGTTCTTCCTTGAATGTGCTGCCGAAGAAAGCCTTAGATCGTTTGGACTGCGAAGGACTGACCGTCAAATCTAGTAACATCGTTGTTAGGGCTTTTGATGGTTCCAAGAGAATGGTTCATGGAGAGGTTGATATTCCTATCAAGGTAGGCACATAAGTGTTCAACTCCACCTTCTACATGATGGACATCCGTCCGTCATATTCATGTTTGCTAGGAAGGCCGTGGATCCATTATGTCGGGGAAGTTACCTCCTCTTTGCACCAGATGCTGAAATATCCTATTAAAGGTAAGATTATAATGGTGCACGACGAGGAATAATACATGATAAGTCATCTCAATTCCTTTCGATATGTGGAGTTGGATGGCGAGTTCATTGAAACACCTTTCCAACATTTTGAGGAAGTTTCTCCCGAGGTAGCAGTTGCGAAGACAATGGTTGAGGTGTCTATCGTTCCCAAGCATGTATCTAGGATGGCATCTCTCAAGGACGCAGAGGCGGTGATCAAAGAAGGGAAGAGTACAACATGGGGGAAATTGCCTGATTTTCCCCAAAAGACGGACAAATTTGGACTAGGGTTTACAGCTGCAGGACAGAAGGCTATGTTTCATTCCAAGACTGGAGGGCCACCCATAAGGATCACTCATCACGGAATCAACACTGTAGAAGATGAAGATGAAGAGAGCCACTTTGAAGATTGGATCTTTCCGACTGTCGAAGGGGGTTTGAGAAACTGGGAAGCAAAGGATTTTATTCCCATCACCTTTATCCACCAGTAATTTTATCTTTGAACAATTTCTCATTTATGGTCTGTAATAACTAAACAATTCGCACACTATTTTCACCTCATGCCTTGCCCGGGACATGTAGGTCCATTTGTAAGGGTTTGATTTTCTTCATAATCATATGCCATGTTTTTAATGAATCATTGGACGTTTTTCATCTATAAACGGTTGTGTTCATTTTCTTTCCTTTTGCATTTTTTGTTTGATTAGGAATGGCTATCCCTTACACACACCCACACTCACAAATGCAGGTACCCATCCGTTCCAGATTCCCTGGGTGACTATTCTGCTTTAGCCTTCGATAACTCTGAAGATTTGGTCAATCATGCTGAGTATGAAGTTGACGAAGATTGTGAAGTGCCGGGAGAGTTAGCCAGACTTTTACAACAAGAAGAGAGGGCCATCCTGCCTCATGAAGAGTTGTTAGAAACCATCAACTTGGGGACAGAGGAAGACAGGAAGGAAGTAAAAGTGGGTGCCAACCTGGAACCAAGTGTCAAGGAGCGCTTAATACAGTTGTTGAACAAATATGTTGAAATCTTCGCCTGGTCTTATGAAGACATGTCAGGGCTAGACACAGATATCGTGGTCCACCGTCTCCCTACAAGAGAGAATTGTCCACCGATTAAGCAAAAGGTTCGCTGAATGAGGCCTGACATGTCTGAGAAGATTAAGGCAGAGGTAATGAAGCAATTCAACGCTGGCTTTCTGGCTATTACTTCCTATCCACAATGGGTTGCTAACATTTTGCCCGTACCTAAGAAGGACGGCAAGGTCAGAATGTGTGTGGACTATCGGGATTTGAACAGGGCTAGCCCTAAAGACGATTTTCCGCTGCCGCATATCGACATCTTGGTTAACAATACAGCTCAGCACAAGGTATTTTCCTTCATGGATGGATTCTCGGGATACAACCAGATCAAAATGGCCCCCGAGGACATGGAGAAAACTACTTTTGTCACGCAATGGGGTACCTTTTGCTACAAAGTGATCCCATTCAGACTGAAGAATGCAGGGGCAACCTATCAACGCGCCATGGTAGCTTTGTTTCATGATATGATACATCATGAGATCGAAGTTTAGGTAGACGATATGATAGCTCGATCCCAGACAGAAGAAGAACACCTTGAACATTTGCAAAAGCTGTTTGCGAGGCTGAAGGAGTATAGGCTCAGACTGAACCCAAGCAAGTGCACTTTTGGGGTTAAGTCTAGTAAACTGTTGGGATTTATGGTCAGCAACAAAGGCATTGAGGTTGATCCAGCTAAAGTGAAGGCTATACAAGAAATGTCTGCCCCCGTACTGAAAAGGAGGTTAGAGGATTCTTGGGACGCTTGAACTATATTGCAAGGTTCATTTCTCAACTGACATCTACCTGTGAGCCAATCTTCAAGCTGTTGAAGAAAGATCAGGTGGTTGAATGGAACAATGATTATCAGTTTGCTTTCGATAAGATCAAAGAGTATTTTCTAGAACCTCCTATTCTGATGCCACCCGTTGAAGGAAGGCCGTTAATCATGTATCTGACTATTTTGGATAACTCAATGGGGTGCGTACTGGGCCAACATGACGAGTCTGGCCGAAAAGAGCATGCCATTTATTACCTTAGCAAAAATTTTATCGACTGTGAGACTCGCTACTCACTGCTCGAGAAAACTTGTTGCGCTTTGGTATGGGCTGCTCGCCGGCTAAGGCAGTATATGTTGACTCATACCACTTTGTTGATTTCCAAGATGGATCCGATCAAGTATATCTTCGAGAAGCCTGCTTTATCTGGAAGAATTGCTAGATGGCAAATGATTCTGACTGAGTATGATATCCAGTATACTACCCAAAAATCTATAAAGGGGAGTGTACTAGCTGACCATATAGCTCATCAAGCCGTCAAAGATTACCAATCTATGAGATTCGACTTCCTTGACGAGGACATCATGACATTGGACAACATTGAAGGTAACAGACCGTATGACGGACCTGAACAAGGATCCCGATGGACCCTGTACTTTGATGGTGCTTCAAATGCACTTAGCAACAGTATCGGTGCGGTACTCATATCTCCAGAAGGTTGCCATACACCCTTCACCGCCTGACTTTGTTTCAGCTGTACCAACAACATGGCTGAATATGAAGCTTGCATCTTTGGTCTCAAGGCTGCTATAGACTCGGGGATCAAATCTTTGGTCGTAATTGGGGACTCGGCTTTGATTATCAGTCAAGTAAAAGGAGAGTGGGACACCAAGCATCCTAATCTTATCCCATACAAAGAACATGTCCTGACATTGTTGCCTCAGTTCGAGCAAATCACCTTCGAGCATTTCCCGCGAGAAGAAAATCATCCAGCAGATGCTCTGGCTACAATGTCTTCCATGTTTAAACTCAACTGGGATGACGAGGCTCCCCAAATTACCATCGAGCAAAGGGACGAACCTGCACACTGTCATGAGATTAATACCGAATAAGTAGTGGAACAACCCTGGTTTCATGAAATCAAAAGGTATCTCCAGACTAGAGAATACCCTAAAGGAGCTTCTGTCAACGATAAAAAGTTCTTAAGGAGATTTGCTGCCAAGTTCTTCCTAAGTAATGGCTTCCTTTATAAGCGCAGCCATGATTGTGTTCTACTTTGTTGTATGGATAAAGATGAAGCAGAGTTAATCATGACCGATATACATAGTGGCACATTTGGTACCCACTTGAGCGGACATACGATGGCTAAAAAGATTCTAAGGGCAGGCTACTACTGGTCTACCATGGAGGCTGATTGTCATCAACATTCCCGTACCTGTCACAAATGCCAAGTCTATGCCGACAAGATACATATCCCTCTTGTTCCTCTCAACGTCCTGACAGCTCCTTAGCCATTCACGATGTGGGGCATTGACTTGATTGGAGAGATTAAGCCTACGGCATCCAATGGACACCGTTTTATCTTGGTGGCTATTGACTATTTTACCAAGTGGGTCGAGGCAGCTTCCTATGCATCAGTTACAAAAAATGTGGTTGCCCGCTTCATCAAGCAGAACCTCATATGCCGGTATGGTGTCCCCGATAGGATCATCACAAACAACGATACAAATTTGAACAACACTATGATCACCGCTCTATGCGAACAGTTCAAGATTTATCATCACAATTCATCTCCCTATCGGCCGAAGATGAACGGTGCTGTTGAAGCCGCAAACAAAAATATCAAGAAGATCATTCAAAAGATGACATTCACCTACAAGGACTGGCATGAGATGTTACCATTTTCTCTGCATGGATATCGTACCACAGCACATACTTCAACAGGGGCAACCCCATTTTCTTTGGTATATGGCATTGAAGCTGTTCTACCCATGGAAGTTCAGATTCCTTCCTTAAGGATTATAAAGGACACTGGTTTAAGCGAAGACGATTGGATTCAGACCCGACTTGATCAACTTAATTTAATTGACAAGAAGCGACTTACTGCTGTTTGTCATGGTCAGACGTATCAAAAACGGATGATCAAGGCTTTCAACAAGAAAGTCAGACGTCAGATATATCAAGTCGGAGATCTTGTAATCAAGTGGATTATCTTACCGCAAAGTGATCCCAGGGGCAAGTGGACTCCTACTTATGAAGGACCATTTGTGATCAAAAGCATCTTTTGTGGTGGGGCAATGATTCTGACCACCATGGACGGTGACGACTTGCCGCACCCTGCGAACACAGACATAGTCAAAAGATACTACGCATAAAACGACCCGACAAGTTGAAAACCCAAAAGGGAGACTTGGGCAAAAATGGGCATCCCGGTGAATCGAAAACCCGATAGGGCGGTTCAGGAAAAAGTTAGGGATAAAAAAAAACTGTACACCCGGAAAGTTGAAAACCCGAAAGGGCGACTTGGGCAAAAAAGGGTTTCCCGGTAGACCGAAAACCCGAAAGGGCAGTCCAGGCAAAAGTTAGGGAACTAAAGTGTATGACTATGTCTCGTTGGGTCACTTCAAGAACAATCTCTTCACCAACAAGCTCCAAGCTTTTGATCAATCCAATCATCGGCGGACGAAGCAGCGAATGGACAAGATATTCAGAGTTGTGAAGGCTATAGAAGAATGGGAATCCCATGGAATTATTACACATAGCCATTGTGATACGTTGGGAGAACTGACTTGTGTTTTGCGTTTGTGTTTGCAAATGTTTGGTTTAGCAAGAGTCGCCACCGACTTTTTATTTTATCCTAAGGAAAGGTCCAAAAGCACAGGAAAGACCTTTTAGATGTTTTCGTGGGTTCGGGGAGTAGATTATAGAAAGGGAAGGTATTAGCACCCTTTCTATCCATGGTTATCCATGGGCTCTTAGTTACTTGCTTAGATCACTTGCCTTTGCTTTTCAATTGTTTGAAATGGTGCTTTGTGTGTGGTTTTGAAAATGTTTTGAAAAAGATGCCTTGTCTAGGCAACCTTTGTAACAATTCTTGTTTGAATGTTTTACAAAGGTGTTTGTCTTTTTGAAAAGATGTTTCAATGTTTTTTGAAAGTTGTTTTGTGTGTTTGAAAAATGGCAAGGATGTTTTGCAAATTTGATCAAGTAACTAAGAGCTATCTACCCTAATTTTACTCAAAGATCTTTCTCATGTTTTTAACCCTTTTAACAGTGTTGTTTCACCATTGTATTTGGTGAACAACCTTGTGTTAGGATGTTAATGGGACAGGCGCGGGTCATCGTATAGACCATGAAAGCAATAGTGTCAAGTATCTTTGGCAATTTTCTTGAGGGACTTGATCATTTTCTTTAGGCAACTCCGATAGCGTCATCGAGGGACTATGATCATTTTGATTGTTCTTGTTTTGCCAAAGTACTTGACATGCAACCATGGCCCATTTTTGAAGGCAACAAGTGGATGAAACCCTAGGGGTGCATGTGTGCAAAGTGTGTGTTTTACATGCATTTTTGTTTGATTTTTTTATGTTGTCTACTTGTTGGTTTTATCTTACCATTCACACCTAATTACTAGCATTTGTACAAAAGTAATAAAAAGTGCAAAAAATAAATCCTACACTATTACAACCATATTGAAGTGCATAGAAATATAAAGGCAAAAAAAATAAGATAAAAATAAATAAAAGTGTGTCTTTCGACCCAGGCAGTAGCATCCTTCGATTGGCATGCTGCTGGCCTCCTTCGATTGGGGCTAGCACCAACAAAGTCACGTCTTTCGATTGGGCCTTGGCAGGGGCGAAGTCGCGTCTTTCGATTGGGCGTTGGAAGGGGCGAAGTCTTGTCCTTCGATTGGGCAAAGGCAGCAGCAAGTTACATCTTTTGATTGAGCCTTGGCAGGGGCGAAGTCCTGTCCTTCGATTGGGCAAAGGCAGTAGCAAGTTGCATCTTTCGATTGGGACAGCATGATGTGTCTTTCGATTGGGTCAGCATGTTGTGTCTTTTGATTGGGACAGCCTGTTGTGTCTTTCGATTGGGACCATCAGGACTGCATGTTGTGCCTTTCTGCCTCTTTCGACTGGGCCTGCAAGTCAGGGTATTCGAAACAAGTGTGTGTGCTGAACATGTCTGTATCGAAGCATGTGTATATGTGCTGAATATGTCTGTATCGAAACATGGAAACGGAAAGGTCATGGATTTCGTCTGAGGTCTGGAAACAAAAAGGTTCTGGTTTTTCCACAGGCTCCTGGTTGACTCCTTGCAAGCATGTTAGGCCTTCAAATTGTGATTCGAAAGGCTTGTGCAGATAGCCAATCGAAGGGTATAACAACCTGTCTCAAGTTCTAAAAATGCAACATCCAAACATAACTACAGTCCAGGGGTTAACACAAAAACAAAACAATGGGTCTCAAAGTCCAAAGTATAACTAATTAAGGTTGAGTTTTCAGCATAAGAGCAGTCAGAATCTAATGCTAAAACATGGTCTAGAAATATCTACATTTTTCTTTATTGGCATGTGCACATGATGTTTAAATGAAAGAGTTCCAAGTTCAGAGAGAACTTACCTCTTGAAGTGTTTAATCGAAAGAGCTGTAGGTGACTTCTTTGATGGTGGAGGGAGCTTCGTTGGGATCTTCCTAAAGCTAGTTCTGCTACTGCTTGGTTTGGACAGTCACGCTGAGACTTTTTTATGAAAAATATCTTAAGAGTTTTTGCAGGTTTGAGAATGTTTGAGAGTTTGAGAATGTGGGAGAGTTTTAGTGATTGTGTTAACAGAAAAATCCCTGTCTTAGAACGTTGGAGGGTTTGAGTGTCTGTTGGGAGGTATGGAACTTTTCACACGGTTTGTTTTTGAGATCTGGAACTTGTTTACAAAGTTTGTTTTTGCTCTTCTTAACAGCAAAAAATCTCTCTCTCCCCTTTTGCAAACTTCTTCTTTTATGAAGCGAAGATGTGCCTGTCTTTTGAACAGGCCTGTACCAACTATCTTGTATGCTACACACCAATCTCTAGGCCCCTCCCCCAATTTGTGTACTTAATCTGCTGTATGAGATATGGACCAATGCTCAAGGGATTTAGTTTTGACATAAAGCACATTTGGCAAAAGTGGAAATGTCACTTTTTCTACTTAGGGATTAATCTTGTATGTAATGACCCAATGGCTAAAATAAAACCTTAGTTCAATGGTTAAGCATTAAATTAAGGAGTGTAAGTTGGTTTTGAGGCCTGCAAGCTAGCAACCAACCTGCTGATTTTTAAAAACGCAAGTTTGTATGAACATGCCTTGATCATGAACAAAAGTGAGTTTTTTGCCAACTTTGAAAATTCGAATCTCTCTAACCACAAGGGTGTTTGAGGAGTTCTTGGAAAATTTGGAAATCTTGGAACATGTACTACAATCCATATTTGTAATGCAACTTTAAACTCCAAGTGGAACCATGTGAAAATTGGCCAAGAAGATGGGTCAAAATCCTGCCTGGATTAGGATAAATTTTCCTGAGTTAAAAGTTTTAAGTACCCTTGTTCCAAAAATAATAACTTGAGATACAAGCTTCTTCTGAGGAAACTTTGTGAATCAAAGTTGTAAACTTTGTGATGGACTACCACTTTCATGTTGCAAGTTTTGTTTGAATCCATTTGTATCTTGGTGAAAAAATGGGACAAAGTTGGGAAAAAGTAAGAAAATTTCATAACTTAGAAAAATTCTAAGTTATGAATTTTTTTCATTTTAAACCCTAATTTGAATTTTTAGGTTTCTTGATGAACAAGCTTCATAATTTGACATGTCTTGATGAAAAATGACCCTTGGCACTTGATTTTGACCAAAAAGTCAAAGTTTGACTTTTTAGTATACAGTCAAATTTTGATCAGTTGACTGAAAAATTCATCTGTCAATCCTATGCATTTGAGGTCTTCTGAACTTGTTGAATGGGTCAAGACAAAGTTATTGGGTCCTTGAGTCCATATTTGAGCTTGGTTTACCATTGGTTAGGTCAAACAGTCAAAATTTTGCCTTTGTGCAGTCAAAATCCTGATTTAGGTCAACAGTGCAAGGAGGGGTCTTGAGCAGAGCAAACCCTAGCTTGATCTTCAGTCCCAAGGGTTTTGTGATGAGAAAGTGTTGATGAAATGAGAGGGAAAATTTTGGGGTACAACATCCATCTTTCTTTTGTATAAAAATTTTCAATGACAACATTCTCTTACTAGGATGTCTGTCTCCTTTGTACAAAGATGCTCACAAAAGTTAAATACAAATATACTTCAAAGTGCAGAAATTTGTTTGCCTTTCTTTTACACTTATGTTTTATTTGAACACGTCCAATGTTTTGTTAAGAAGGCATATGCATTTGAATATAATCACTACTTACAAATAAAACGAAACTGAAAAAAGATAATTACTGGTAGGTCAAAGGTGTAGGAAGATATCTTTGTGCCATTTCAGAAGAAATCCCCTACGATACATCATTCGGATCCTCAACAAAGCTAAATTTGGAGTATATTTCCCCAGCGGGTTAAGCTTCAAGATCCCCATCGGAGCCAGTACATTCTAAAACCTTATTCCCCAGCCGAGTTAAGTTTCAAAATCCCCATCAGGGTTAAGCTTCAAAGATCCCCAGTGGAGCCAAAATAGTCTAAAATCTTCTTCCCCGACAAAGTCAAATTTCCAACTATCAATCCCCAGTGGGAACCATTCAGCTTCCCCAAATTCCCCAGCAGTTTATCTTAAAAGTCTGAGAACCAAGCGGATAACAGTTAACTTCTTGGCTTATCCCCAACTAGGATGATTCCCCAGTAGATTGGCATACACCCAAGCTCCTGATTTCCCCAGCCGAGTAAACACTCTCCCCACAGATTTATTTCCCCGCAAATTGAAGATTCTCAGTCTCATTTCTCCAACAGAAGCCTTTAGGATGTAGTGAGATGACCGGCTTTGGTGCAGCCCGAAGTTGGTAGATACTCGATACTACACTCATTGAGATTTGGTTTTTTGGGATATTTCGGTCGCCATTAAAGAGGCTTGTTATGATCAGTGGGAATGAGAACTGACTGTTTTGGAATGCTGGTTCGCGTTTGCATTTGTTTTCGCAAAATGTCGCGGTAAGCCAGAGTCGCCACCGCCTTTTATTTTATCCAACAAGGAAAGGACAAAAGCACAGAAAAATTCCTTTTCGAGATTGTTTCTCGGGTTCGGGAGGTAGATTATAGAAAGAGAAGGTGTTAGCACCCTTTTTATCCGTGGTTATCCACGGGCTCTTAGGTACTTGCTCACTATGTTTTCAAAAGATTGCTTTTTCTTTGTGTTTGTGGGTTTTGAAAAGAGTTTTGTTTTTGAAGAGAGTGTAAGTGCGAAACGTTTTGTTTTGTTTTTAAAAGGAGCAAGTACTTAAGAACCTCTACCTACTCAAAAAGGAATTAAATTGTGCTAATGTCCTTTAGACAGTGCTATCCCACTATTGAGGAGTAGGTAGCACCGTCGTTGGAGTTTTCGGGTCAATTCGATTTAAGGGACGTGTGGTCACTAAAGAAACGTTAGGATGCTTTAGTGGTAATCCTAACGTCTTAGATCATTTTTATCGAGGAAACCATTTCGAGACAACTAATGATCTCGGGACAAAAGGACGACCTCTAAAACATCTGTTGTACCCCAAAATTTGCCCTCCCATATTCTTCAAGAAAATTGCCAAGTCATGCTTCAAAATTCCCCAAGGGTTGCACAGTTCAAGGGCCTCCTAAACAGTCAAAATTAGGGTTTTGGTTCTGACAAAGTAATTGAAGTTTCCAAGGGTCCAATCAAGTCCCACATGCCTATAAACATGGTCAAGCATCCTCATACCAAGTTTCAAGACTTACAGCTCAAAATTGCACAGTCAAAACCCTAATTGCACTACAGTCAACTGTAGGGGAAAAATGGTCATTTGACAGTCAAAAGTCCAAATTTTTGGTCAACATCTCATTTTGAAGCCAAAAACATCATTTGATCAATGCTTGATCATGATTCTCAAAGCTTGGCTCAAAAAACATCAAGATGCAAAAGTTTCCATATTTGGACAGTTGAAAAAGTCAACTGTAACTTGACCAGGGCATAACTTCCACATGGATTATCAGAAAAAATCCATCCAAAGCTCATTTTGAAGATAAAGACATTTCCTACAACTCCTCTTCACACTTCAAGTTCAAGAAATGCTCTCACAAAAAGTTATCAATTTCAACATCATAGGTCATTTTCAAAAGTCAACAAAAAGAGACTTTAAGTCAAAGGCCATAACTTGAGATTGGTAAATAAAAATGACATGAGACCAAAGGCATTGGTTAGAGGACTCAAAGACCTTTCCAAAATGTCCAAGAACATGAGCAAAGCTTAAAAATTGAGCAAGTTATGCCTTGTGGAAGTTGGGAAATTTTTGGATATTTTTGAAAAGTCAACATTGATACAAATGACCTAAAAATGCTAATGGGCCTCTTTTTCTTCCACAATTCATCATCCAAGACATGTGCACGACCATTTGGCCCAAAGGGAAGTTTTTTATCATTTTTATTTATTTATTTGGATTTTTTATTATTAATAATTCATTTAATTAAATAAAATACATGAAAAATACCAAACCTAATGTTTTGAATCTTTTTGTGCATAGAATAGGATCAATATTTTGTGTACAATCAAATAAGGAAAGAATCAAAGGTGATTGGAGGTGATTGAAGCCAAAAAGCATGAAAAAGATTTGGAAAATTATGGTTTGCAAATCAAATATTTTTCACATCAATGCATGGATTTTTGATCAAGTTCTCAACCCTAAAACCTTCACACATACATATACATGCTAACCTTATTCAGAAGGAACTCCCAGCTGCGCCATACATAGAAAACCACACTTGAGTTTTTGGCTTGAAAATTGAAAACTGAAATCAGGGATACAAGGCGATTCAAGCCACCACACTTATTCCATTGGCTTGCTGAGGCTTCAAGGAAGGGATTTGGATCAAAACCACTAGCTTAGACACCAGGAAAAGTGAGAACGATCGCACCCTGTACAGGAAATTTTTCATATGCGTGCATCATGATTCATGCGTTTTCAATGCTTTTTAATGTTTGATTTGTGTTTCTTAACTAATTCTAAAGCTAACCACGTTATTTGATTGAGTTTTTATATGCCATACGCGATTCCACCATTGTTGTCATCTAGGGTTACCAAGCTTTCAATTTAGGCGTTTCTTCATACTGTAAAATTGGAAGCTCTCAATGCCATGACCATACTCAGCGCGCTTGGACGAAAAGAACAGGACCCTCGCGCCTAATTTATATGGCCGGACGGTCTAATCACTATTTTGATAATATCGCTTTTGGGGACGGTTTGAAAACCGTTGCCCATTCTTTTTGTGTTTCAGGAAATAAAAAAGCCAAGGAAGAAGAAGGGTACGTGGCCAGCGTTGATTGGAATATTCAAATTCTCGCGCGAAAAAGAAGCATTAACGTTTGTTTATTTTATTATGTTTATTGATTGTATAATATACAAAGAACTCAAGCAGCGCGTTTGGCAAGGCATAGCATTGGTATTCATCAAGACCTGGGTTCGAGCCCAGGTCCCCACCCCCTTCCATATTATTTTTCACTTAATGTTTGTGTACAATTTCAATGCTAGGGCGCATCATACAACTCACTATCCAGCCAGCCACGCATATGCCAAGATCAATCAGAGGGCCACAGTTTGAGGAGCATGGTAAACTACAGTCAACACCTCCATACGCTGGCACAAAAGTCAATTGGGCCATGAGTTTGATGGGCCTCAAATACTAACAAGCCCTCCATTTTGGGGACAGACCCCCCTAGGTTTCCAAATTTCTCTTTATATATTTTTATTTTTATTTTGATCCAATTATTATTTTTAATATGTTCTTTAATTTGAATATTTTCATAAAAAAATATAAAAAAACAATATAAAATCAGAAAAGACAAAAATAAGTATTTTTATTTAATATTTTATTATTTTGTAAATAAACTTCATTAATTGATTTTAGCTTTTAAATTTAGGGTTAAATTTTAATATTTTTCTTAATCAATTTAAAATTTGGTAGAATTAGGGTTTGTATTAAATTTTTATCCTTTTTTCTTTTCTTTCATAATAATTAAATATTTCCTATTATTTTTATAAATTAAAATTGCATGTAAATAATTAGGTTAATTTAGGTTTAACTTTAATACTTTCTTAATAAACTAAAAAAAACAATTAGAATTAGGGTTAATATTTTAATTTCAATTATTTTTTTTTCATTAAAGTCATAAAATACAAAAATACCAAAAATAATTCCCTTTCATTTTAATTTTAATTAATTTGCTAATAATTTAATTCCATTAAGAAGGGTCCAACGCCCTCGTTTCTAATTTAAATATCAATTCGCGTATTTATTTCTCTTCCTTTTAATATTCATGTACCTCTCCCGAAGCCATGTAAATATTTAATTTCTCGCACTTTTCTTTACATTCTTTATTTTTCTGTCAAATCGGGTCCTGGAAATTTTGGCGATGTGGACCCGCGCCTTTTGTAATAGCTTAGAACCTTTACATTTTCCGCAATTTCTTTTTAACTGTTAAAACAATGCATGCAAGAATGAATGACAGTAAATAAAAATAAACGCGTAGATCGCCCATGACATGAACAAGATAAATAAACAAATCTGACACACAAATCGCACACACCACCCATAGGGTACGCCTCACTGTTGCCTTGCCTTCGAAAGGTGATCGTCGAGTAGAGGATGTCTTAGTAAGTCCTCATGATCCGGGAACCTGGCATGAGGGTAGCTTCTAAGGTGTCTTCCCATTGCTCTGGTGATCACCATGTCCCGAACCTCGAATTGACCCGAACACCTCCAATGGTGGTGCTACCTACCTCTCAATGGTGGGATGGCACTACTTTAAAGGACATTTACACAGACGAATTCCTTAGGGTAGGTAGACGACTCGTGGATACTTGCTCTAATTCAAAACAAAACAAATCAAAAATACTTTTCACACCAACACATTTTCAAAAAGCTTTCGAAAGCATTTTTCAAACACTCTTGAGGACCGATACAAGAGTCGAACTGAAATTTTCAAAGAAACTTTTTAAAACCCACAGTTGAAAAGCAAACAAACCACTTTTGAAAACACAAATGAGCAAGTATCTAAGAGCCCATGGATAACCATGGATAGAAAGGGTGCTAATACCTTCCCTTTCTATAACCTACCTCCCGAACCGAGAGCAATCTCTTTAAGGAATTTTTCTGTGCTTTTGTCCTTTCCATTTGGAGAAAATAAAAGACGGTGGCGACTCTTGCTTCCGCGACATTTCGCGAACCAGCGTTAAACAGTCAGTTCCA
Organism: Vicia faba; assembly: GCA_948472305.1. Lineage (NCBI taxonomy): Eukaryota > Viridiplantae > Streptophyta > Magnoliopsida > Fabales > Fabaceae > Vicia > Vicia faba. The sequence continues at coordinate 1,146,595,718 of OX451736.1, read as the reverse complement.
GATCCACCGATCACAGAACTGGCGACTCTGCTGGGGACATAACTTAAAGTGAGGTGTACCTTAGGGTTAGTTCATAACTGTGTTTTCAATTGCTTTCCTTGTTTGCTTTAAATTGTGGGACTGTCTTGGGAGTTCTATAGATCCTAACCCGGATCTGGGGATACCTTCTTAGAAAGTAGCAACAAGGCTGTGAGGGAACTGTGTGGGGTATACCGACATGGTTGAAATAGTCTGCTACGTTGATGTGGCACTTTGGTGTGTACCGGTAACCCTTGAGTTCAGTCAAGGAGAGTACGGGGCCTCCGCGTGGTGTCGTGAAGCATCAACAGACCTTAGGAACCTTAATTGAACTATCTTGGCCTCTTTAGGGTAGTGAGATAACTGACTTTGGTGCAGTCCGAGGTTGGTTGATACTCGATACTACACTCAATTGAGGGTTGCTTTCCTGGAATATTTCGGTCGCCAGTTCAGTGGCTAAATTGAAACGATGAACAATGAAAGCAATCCAGTGATATTGGGACCCTTAGAACCCGGTTACTTCTAATAGGACAGGTTGAGCCCACCAACTTCAAGAGGGTAATACCCAGACCCCATGCTGGCCTGAACTCTAAGGGCTTCTATTGTGTGACTTGTGTGCCTTTGTACTTGCCTACTTGCATGCCTGTTAACTGACACATGAACTACTTGCAGGGTTTGTTTATAGTCCTTAATCGGGACTCATAACAGGGTTACTAAGTTCTTGCATGTTTTGGTTTGCAGTCCTTAATTGGGACTCATAACGGGGTTACTCACATTACCCCATGCATACCATAACATCATACCATTGCATACATCCTAACCCATTTCAAGGATCTCAAGGGCTTGTGATGCAGGTCATGGTGAATCAACTATCCCAGCAAAGGGCAAAGAGGATTTATTTTCCTCTAGCTCGGGTTGTCAGGGGCTATGACCCACTGGATATGGTGAGCCTTTGACCCTTGAAGAAGGACTCTCAACAACATGAAGTATCTTCAATCAAGTTACCTGTTTCCAACTCTAACAAGTTTCTTTGTTTACCCCGCGAGGTCCTTGAAAACATTGCATGCATATCATACATATCATTGCATAACAGGTACCCTTTCTCTGCAGGTTGCTTACCTTCTTCGCTGTTTATTTCAGCAGTCTCGTCATGAATCCTGAAACCTCAACTGAGCAGACTATCAAGGCCCTCCAGGCTCAGAATGCCCAGTTCCAAGAGGTGATCATGAATTTGGCTCAGGGGCAACAAGATCTGAAGACCCTGCTCTTGAAAAAGAAGAAGAAGAGGACTGTGCAGTTCAACCCTAGGCGCAGATCTAGGAATACACTGCAGATTGAAGCTGAGAGGACAACTCCATCTGTGGGGGAAGGCAGTCACCAGGAGAGAGAGGTACCTAGTCCAGTGGTCTCCGACAACGAGACAGATTTCAACGACGAACAATACCCTCCTGCTGAGGACAAGTATAAGCAGTTGGAAGACCGTCTGAATGCAATGGAAATTCAACAAGTACCTGGTTTGGATTTCGGAGACTTGGGTCTAACTTCCGGCGTGGTGATTCCACGCAAATTCAAAGCACCCACTTTTGCTAAGTATGATGGGGCATCCTGTCCCAGGCTGCATCTCAGATCTTATGTGCGGACGATTCAACCATACACTGTGGACAAGAACTTGTGGATCCACTTCTTCCAGGAAAGTCTTTCAGGGACTCACCTCGAATGGTTCTATCAGCTGGATGGGACCAAGGTTCATAACTGGGAGGAGTTGGCTACTGCTTTTTACAAGCAGTATCAATATAATGCCGACCTTGCTCCTACACGTACCCAACTCCAGGGTATGTCGCTAGGGTCAAGTGAAGCCTTCAAGGAATACGCGCAGAGATGGAGAGACCTTGCTGGAAGGGTGCAGCCTCCATTAACTGACCGGGAACTCGTTCATATGTTCTTGGGGACCCTATCCGGGCCATTCTTCAATCATCTCATTGGTAATTCATCTGCAGGATTTACCGACCTCATCCTGACGGGCGAAAGAATTGAAGCTGGTATCAAGAGTGGGAAAATTCAAGAGGCCACACCTTCTGATACTCACAAAAAGCCTTACACGGGAAAGAAAGAGTCTAATGCTGCATACAGTCAAAAGAGTCGTCGTGACCAACATGCAGGGGCAGTCATGATCTCTGGTTCTGCACCACGCCGGCAACCACAAAAGGGAAATCAGCGAAGGCCGGACGAGCCTAAAAGACAATTCACCAACATTAACATGCCATGGTCACAAGCATTGCAGCACATGTTGAAGATGAACCTGATTGCGGTGATCAACCCTCCTGCAAATCCCAAGACCTCCTCTCCAAGCTACAACCCAGAAGCAAGGTGTGCTTATCATTCTGATAGCCCGGGGCACGATACTGAGGACTGTTGGGCGCTAAAATACAAGATCCAGAATATGATCGATGCTAAGGAGATTGAATTCGAGCCTGCTGAGACTCCCAACGTGATCACTGCTCCCTGGCCAAAACATGGCTAGGATTGAGAAATTTTTGTTCATTCGAATGTTCAAGTTGCAAGTTTCTTTTGTTCAAACATTTATTCATGTTAAACATTGTTATTTCATTAATGCATCGCATATGTCTGTTCTGAAACAATATATTCGTATTCACTAAATGCAAATTATTTTCATATTTTTTCTGATGATTAACTCTCATTAATTCTAAGCCTCTTGAGGGAGGATGACGAAAACGATACCACGACATTTACAGTATGCTTTTGAACGGACCCCGCTGATGAGGTACAGGCATTGTTTCAATTCCTAAACACTGGAGTAATAAGGAAGATAATCCCTCGTTAACCCCTCTGAGCCAAAGAAGTAGGAGTTTTTTATTTTCGAAAATCAAAACCCTTAATCATAACCTGGGGCAGGGTAGTTCGCTCAGTTGATCCAAGTGCATAACGAATGGCACCGAAGAAGTCCTTACGAAACAAAAGGCAGTGATGGTTCAGAACAATCATAAGGACAGGCAGTCACTATCAAAAAAAATAATCAAAAAAATAAAAAACCCATTAAGTCAAAACCCATGAAGGAGACTTACAAAACTGGGGCATCCCGCTGACTGTAATTCCAAAAAGGAAACAGTTCAGGCAAAAAAAATAGGGATAACAAAATCAAAAAAGAAAGAGGTCCTACGAACCCTCGACAAAAAAAATTGACTGCCTATTCAGAATAAATCATCAATATCTGAACCATCACTGGTATATCAGGACAAAGACTCAAACGAGGTCTGACGCACGATCAGCTGAGTTTAGGTGAAGAATATCACGAAGAGCGGGTGGGTACAAATATAATTTGAGCCTTTATCCTTTGTTTCTTAAACCACCAAGCCACATTATAACCCTTAAAAGTCCTAGCTGAAGCATGGGTTAGTTCGAAAGCATACTGTTACGAAAGGTATCCTGACTCCTTAAGGCCTACGGCAAAATACGGAGTTGACATCACGTTTTACAAACATTCATTTGTTTTATGAAAAAGAATGCATTTTCAAAATCTTCAAGACAGACATAAGCTTTGCATTTTTAACGTAACTTTGTTTGCATATGACTATTTATTTGAACAGCATAGAAATTCGCACGACGAATGCCTAATGAACAGAAGTACTTCCAATAAAGGGGCACGACATGATCATTGTCCATCATCTGGGGCAGTTAAGTCAAGATTCGAAGAATCTCTCAAAATTCCAAATAGCTTGGGGCCAATCTCTGCCTGAATCACTAGGGGCATTAGACATGAATTCCAGTTATGAATCTTGCATGATCAAACGAAGATCATCTGGTAGCATGGCAAACACAACAACGGGGGCACCTCCCTACATCCTGAGAGCGTGGACATAGTCGAAAAAATACTACGCGCAATCAAAGACCTGCTAGGTCGATTGGCCTAGGCAAAAATAAGGGCTTCCCGACGAACCAAAAGGGTTCGGGCAAAAATAAGGGATGAAAATGAAAAAAATCTGTACACCCGGCAAGTCAAAAACCTGAAAAGGCGGCTTGGGCAAAAAGGGGTATCCCGATGGACTGAAAACCCGAAAGGGCGGTCCAGGCAAAAATTAGGGATCAAAGCGTACGATTATGTCCTGGCATCTCGTCACCTGTCTACCAGAAGATTTGTCAATTACCCCCACAGATGCCTTCTCCCACTGAAACTGGGGCAATAATGAGTTGTCTAAGCGATCTAGTTGCTCTGCCATCAAGGTACCAAGGCAAGTCTGGCTGAAGGATGTAACCAAGATACCTTAATTCCCCGCAGAGTAAGACAAGAGTCAGTGATACTCTCCCCAAGCAGAGTTAGCTTTCAGTCAGCCCCAAGGAAGTGAGTATCCCCAGAAGATCTCAACCTTCCCCAGCGGAGTACCGTTATTCTTAACAAGCATCCCCGGCAATCTTGGCCTAAAGATTGTTCCCCGGCGGTATATTAAACATTCAAAGGAGTCACTTCCCCGATATAATTCAAAACTTCCCCAAGGGAGTCCAATCTAGTTTCCCCAAGAAATTTGGAATCCATCTCCCCAAGTAGTAAGCTTATCCCCAGTAGATTCTGGAGGCTTATTCTCGCAGAGCACGAACGCGTCTCCTGGCTTTATTCAAAGAGTTATTTCCGTACCAGGATATAACTGGGTTATCCTCAGCCAAAAGCCATGGAAAGATCGTCGTCGACAAAGTCTTATCATCCCCAGCAAAGTCTAGTAACACTTCCAATACAACAAGGGTATCCCCAGCAAGTTATTATCAGGAACTCAACAAAGTACCTCTCTCCCCACAGAGTATTGTTCCCCAGCAAGATCATTAGAGTACTTTTCTCCCCGCAGAGTAATCCATTCGCCAAGTTTATTCCCCAACGGAGTTATCTTCTCCTACCGGTATTCTTGCAGCTATCATCCCCAGCGGAGGCAAAAATATATTCTTCAATATCAGCCCAGGATATGACTTCTCGGCACCCGTCAAGGATTTATCTTCCTAAGACGAAAACATACATTCGTAAACACCGCATACATCATCATAGCATGCATATATGCATCATATCTTACAAATCTCATTTATGTTGAGAACATCATTGCTTGACCCATATCATGCATTGCATATGACTGACCTTTACCTTTCAGGAAAAGATTCAGTTAAGTTCTCAGCCATATTTCAAGACCTAGACCGGTTCAGTTAATCGACTCCAAAGATTTCTTATCCAGTCCAAGGCCTTCTCTAGTCCAGTTAAATCGACCCCAAACAGATTTTTCTGATGAAGACTCAGTAGAAGTTATCCAAGGTTTTCTCAATGATTGCTATTGAGGTTGTAATCGCCTATGGTTCTCTCCCCGATACTGCGGAGATGATAATTCTATCCAAGGTTTTCTCAATGATTGCTATTGAGGTTGTAATCGCCTATGGTTCTCTCCCCGATACTGCGGAGATGATAATTCCATCCAAGGTTTTCTCAATGATTGCTATTGAGGTTGTAATCGCCTATGGTTCTCTCCCCGATACTGCGGAGATAATAATTCCATCCAAGGTTTTCTCAATGATTGCTATTGAGGTTGTAATCGCCTATGGTTCTCTCCCCGATACTGCGGAGATGATAATTCCATCCAAGGTTTTCTCAATGATTGCTATTGAGGTTGTAATCGCCTATGGTTCTCTCCCCGATACTGCGGAGATGATAATTCCATCCAAGGTTTTCTCAATGATTGCTATTGAGGTTGTAATCGCCTATGGTTCTCTCCCCGATACTGCGGAGATGATAATTCCATCCAAGGTTTTCTCAATGATTGCTATTGAGGTTGTAATCGCCTATGGTTCTCTCCCCGATACTGCGGAGGTGGTAATCCCAAGATTCGCTCAACGATTGCTGGTGAGGGTAAAGTCATCCAAGGTTCTCTCACCGTTCCTATCGAGGTAGTAACCATCCCTGGTTCATTCATCACCATTTGAAGTTCCAGATTCAGCTCTTGTAACCAGTCAGGACACACCTGTACATCTATCTGAAGACCAGCTCCTGTAATAGGTCAGGTAATCATTTTTTCTTTTGCAGGTACACAGGTTCTCGCTAAGGAATCTCTTACGCGATCGACATCCAGATGGCATCTATAAGCCCATCCACATTCCATCATCTCTCAGCATGGCATCTATAAGCCCATCATCCTATTCATCAACCTCCAAATGGCATCTATAAGCCCATTCCCATCATCACACTGCTACTATGTGAGCGCAAATTTCTGGGCACTCTAGTGTTCAATCATCTTCCACCTTCGGATTACGAAAGGCACGTCAGCCAATCTGCATCCTCAGGTCTAAGAAGATTAAACAGGGGCAACTGTTGTACCCCAAAATTTGCCCTCCCATATTCTTCAAGAAAATTGCCAAGTCATGCTTCAAAATTCCCCAAGGGTTGCACAGTTCAAGGGCCTCCTAAACAGTCAAAATTAGGGTTTTGGTTCTGACAAAGTAATTGAAGTTTCCAAGGGTCCAATCAAGTCCCACATGCCTATAAACATGGTCAAGCATCCTCATACCAAGTTTCAAGACTTACAGCTCAAAATTGCACAGTCAAAACCCTAATTGCACTACAGTCAACTGTAGGGGCAAAATGGTCATTTGACAGTCAAAAGTCCAAATTTTTGGTCAACATCTCATTTTGAAGCCACAAACATCATTTTATCAATGCTTGATCATGATTCTCAAAGCTTGGCTCAAAAAACATCAAGATGCAAAAGTTTCCATATTTGGACAGTTGAAAAAGTCAACTGTAACTTGACCAGGGCATAACTTCCACATGGATTATCAGAAAAAATCCATCCAAATCTCATTTTGAAGATAAAGACATTTCCTACAACTCCTCTTCACACTTCAAGTCCAAGAAATGCTCTCACAAAAAGTTATCAATTTCAACATCATAGGTCATTTTCAAAAGTCAACAAAAAGAGACTTTAAGTCAAAGGCCATAACTTGATATTGGTAAATAAAAATGACATGGGAACAAAGGCATTGGTTAGACGACTCAAAGACCTTTCCAAAATGTCCAAGAACATGAGCAAAGCTTAAAAATTGAGCAAGTTATGCCTTGTGGAAGTTGGGAAATTTTTGGATATTTTTGAAAAGTCAACATTGATACAAATGACCTAAAAATGCTAATGGGCCTCTTTTTCTTCCACAATTCATCATCCAAGACATGTGCACGACCATTTGGCCCAAAGGGAAGTTTTTTATCATTTTTATTTATTTATTTGGATTTTTTATTATTAATAATTCATTTAATTAAATAAAATACATGAAAAATACCAAACCTAATGTTTTGAATCTTTTTGTGCATAGAATAGGATCAATATTTCGTGTACAATCAAATAAGGAAAGAATCAAAGGTGATTGGAGGTGATTGAAGCCAAAAAGCATGAAAAAGATTTGGAAAATTATGGTTTGCAAATCAAATATTTTTCACATCAATGCATGGATTTTTGATCAAGTTCTCAACCCTAAAACCTTCACACATACATATACATGTTAACCTTATTCAGAAGGAACTCCCAGCTGCGCCATACATAGAAAACCACACTTGAGTTTTTGGCTTGAAAATTGAAAACTGAAATCAGGGATACAAGGCGATTCAAGCCACCACACTTATTCCATTGGCTTGCTGAGGCTTCAAGGAAGGGATTTGGATCAAAACCACTAGCTTGGACACCAGGAAATGTGAGAACGATCGCACCCTGTACAGGAAATGTTTCATATGCGTGCATCATGATTCATGCGTTTTCAATGCTTTTTAATGTTTGATTTGTGTTTCTTAACTAATTCTAAAGCTAACCACGTTATTTGATTGAGTTTTTATATGCCATACGCGATTCCACCATTGTTGTCATCTAGGGTTACCAAGCTTTCAATTTAGGCGTTTCTTCATACTGTAAAATTGGAAGCTCTCAATGCCATGACCATACTCAGCGCGCTTGGACGAAAAGAACAGGACCCTCGCGCCTAATTTATATGGTCGGACGGTCTAATCACTATTTTGATAATATCGCTTTTGGGGACGGTTTGAAAACCGTTGCCCATTCTTTTTGTGTTTCAGGAAATAAAAAAGCCAAGGAAGAAGAAGGGTACGTGGCCAACGTTGATTGGAATATTCAAATTCTCGCGCGAAAAAGAAGCATTAACGTTTGTTTATTTTATTATGTTTATTGATTGTATAATATACAAAGAACTTAAGCAGCGCGTTTGGCAAGGCATAGCATTGGTATTCATCAAGACCTGGGTTCGAGCCCAGGTCCCCACCCCCTTCCATATTATTTTTCACTTAATGTTTGTGTACAATTTCAATGCTAGGGCGCATCATACAACTCACCATCCAGCCTGCCACGCATATGCCAAGATCAATCAGAGGGCCACAGTTTGAGGAGCATGGTAAACTGCAGTCAACACCTCCACACGCTGGCACAAAAGTCAACTGGGCCATGAGTTTGATGGGCCTCAAATACTAACAAGCCCTCCATTTTGGGGACAGACCCCCCTAGGTTTGCAAATTTCTCTTTATATATTTTTATTTTTATTTTGATCCAATTATTATTTTTAATATGTTCTTTAATTTGAATATTTTCATAAAAAAATATAAAAAAACAATATAAAATCAGAAAAGACAAAAATAAGTATTTTTATTTAATATTTTATTATTTTGTAAATAAACTTCATTAATTGATTTTAGCTTTTAAATTTAGGGTTAAATTTTAATATTTTTCTTAATCAATTTAAAATTTGGTAGAATTAGGGTTTGTATTAAATTTTTATCCTTTTTTCTTTTCTTTCATAATAATTAAATATTTCCTATTATTTTTATAAATTAAAATTGCATGTAAATAATTAGGTTAATTTAGGTTTAACTTTAATACTTTCTTAATAAACTAAAAAAAAACAATTAGAATTAGGGTTAATATTTTAATTTCAATTAAATTTTTTTCATTAAAGTCATAAAATACAAAAATACCAAAAATAATTCCCTTTCATTTTAATTTTAATTAATTTGCTAATAATTTAATTCCATTAAGAAGGGTCCAACGCCCTCGTTTCTAATTTAAATTTCAATTCGCGTATTTATTTCTCTTCCTTTTAATATTCATGTACCTCTCCCGAAGCCATGTAAATATTTAATTTCTCGCACTTTTCTTTACATTCTTTATTTTTGTCAAATCGGGTCCTGGAAATTTTGGCGATGTGGACCCGCGCCTTTTGTAATAGCTTAGAACCTTTACATTTTCCACAATTTCTTTTTAACTGTTAAAACAATGCATGCAAGAATGAATGACAGTAAATAAAAATAAACGCGTAGATCGCCCATGACATGAACAAGATAAATAAACGAATCTGACACACAAATCGCACACACCACCCCTAGGGTACGCCTCACTGTTGCCTTGCCTTCGAAAGGTGATCGTCGAGTAGAGGATGTCTTAGTAAGTCCTCATGATCTGGGAACCTGGCATGAGGGTAGCTTCTAAGGTGTCTTCCCATTTCTCTGGTGATCACCATGTCCCGAACCTCGAATTGACCCGAACACCTCCAACGGTGGTGCTACCTACCTCTCAATGGTGGGATGGCACTACTTTAAAGGACATTTACACAGACGAATTCCTTAGGGTAGGTAGACGACTCGTGGATACTTTCTCTAATTCAAAACAAAACAAATCAAAAATACTTTTCACACCAACACATTTTCAAAAAGCTTTCGAAAGCATTTTTCAAACACTCTTGAGGACCGATACAAGAGTCGAACTGAAATTTTCAAAGAAACTTTTTACAACCCACAGTTGAAAAGCAAACAAACCACTTTTGAAAACACAAATGAGCAAGTATCTAAGAGCCCATGGATAACCATGGATAGAAAGGGTGCTAATACCTTCCCTTTCTATAACCTACCTCCCGAACTGAGAGCAATCTCTTTAAGGAATTTTTCTGTGCTTTTGTCCTTTCCATTTGGAGAAAATAAAAGACGGTGGCGACTCTTGCTTCCGCGACATTTCGCGAACCAGCGTTAAACAGTCAGTTCCAGATCCACCGATCACAACATCCTATACTTAATGACCACGTTCGAGGCAACCAAGTGAGGTGTACCCTAGGAGTGGCATGTGCAAGTGTGTCAATTTTCAGTTATATTATCTTTACATGTCATGGTGAGCTACTGTTGATTTTAAGTTAAGAGTTAATCTTGTCATGCATAGCCTAGTTAGCATACATCTAAACAGTTAATATATATACAGGAATTTAAAGTGCGGGAATTGTAAATCCTACGCTATTACAAGGCTTCGGGGAGGGGGATTATTTACATGTCCAAAAATTGGGGGAATAAAAAGCAGTAAAGTGTAAAAGTCTTAGTTTAAGCTATTACAAACCAGTAGACAGTTTGAATAAAATAAACGGCGCGAATCTGAAAAAATAACCTCTAAAAATCCTAAGAATAAAATCTTTTTGTTGTTTTATTTTATTTTCGAAAAAATGATCTAAATCTACTAAATTTTAGTTTTTGAGAAAATGTTAAGATAATTAAAAAGTTAATTAACAAATTTAATTTAATAGAAAAAAACTAGCCTAATATTTTTGTGGTTTTTTTATTTTAATGTTAATTAAAAAGATAAAAAGATGTCAATGAAAAACAAAAATAAAATACAATGGGGATCCTTCGATCCAGGGAAAAAAAGGAGTTTATAGCCAAGGAGGGAATGGAAGCTTTGATCCAGACAGGGTTATGGCTCTTTCGATTGGTCCAGAAAGTGGGCATGAGAAGCCTTCGATCCAGGGAAGGGGATTGTCTTTTGATCATCGAGGTCATGGCTTTCGATCCAGGAATGAGATGCCTCCTTCGATCCAGCATGCTAATGGGTTCGATCCAGAGAAGGTGTCTCCTTCGATCTGGAATGTTATACCCGCAAAAGTATGTTAGCGAAATAAAATGCAGGGCCTGGGTATCGAACCCTAGGCCCTTCGATCATGCGCTTGCTGGGTCTCTTCAGGCTATGTCTGCAGCAAATATTAGCAAACGATGGACATGGCCTGGGTGCCAAACCCAGGCCTCTTGATCCTGTCTAGGATAGAAAATCGAAGGTAACAACCAGTATGGATGTATTATGCAAATATGAGGTTGGATAGTTTACCCTTTCTTACCAGCAGATTGGACTTTTAACTTGGGCGCTTCCTGGATGTAGGCGCCTTCGATCTGGGCACTTCCTGGATGTAGGCACTTTTGATTTGGGGCTTATGGGCGTTGTGATCTTTTGTTGAAGGGTTGCTTTGGCCTGGATCACTTCTGAAAATGTTGACAACTTGTGGTGGGCAGCGTATCTCTAAATCTTTCCTGTTTCTTTTCTCTATTTTTTCCTCTGTGTTTTTTCGTTCTCCCCTATTTTTTCTGTATATTTTCGTCCTCCTTTTTTCAACACTTGTGATCTCTTTATATAGAGTGGGTAGAGGGGACAGGAAGACAAAGGTTTAAATGACCTTGATTATGTGTTTGACAGCCATGAATGAGAATTTGTAACGTTGATTATGTGTTTGAAAGCCATGAATGAGAGTTCGTAACGTTGGCTAAACACATGGGATCTTGTTCCTTTTTGAATTTTGAATGACATGTAACTGGCCTTCGGATGCTCCCTTTCGAATGGGTTGATGGCCTCCTTCGAATGCTCCCATTCGAATAGGCTGATGGCCTCCTTCGAATGCTTTTCGAAAGCTTCTTCGAATGGACCCTTTGAATGCTTCTTCGAATGCACCTTTTTGGAATTCCAATCGAAGGACATTGTTATAATGCCAATCGAAGTACTTGTCCATAATGCCAATCGAAAGGCTCCTTCAGAATACCAATCGAAGGGTCTTTCAGAATGCCAATCGAAAGCCTTGACATAATGCCATTCGAAATGTTTGTCCATAATGCCAATTGAAGAGCTTGATAGAATGCCAATCGAAAGGCTCCTTCAGAACACCAATCGAAGGGTCTTTCAGAATGCCAATCGAAATGTACTTAAAGCACCACTCAAAATTTTTCCTTTTCCTTAGGCAAGAGTTTGTGATTAACCATGCAGGGGGAAGACTTTGGAAAACATGAGAGGGCAAATTTTGGGGTGCAACAGTTGCCCCTGTTCAATTTTCTTAAACCTGAGGATATAGATTGGCTTTCGAGCCTTTCGTGATCCGAAGGTGGAAGATAATTGAACACTAGAGTGCCCAGAAATTTGCACTCGCATGGTGTAGTATCAGCATTGTGATGTCGGGAATGGGCTTACATATGCCATTTGGAGATTGTTGGTAGGAGGATGGGCTTATAGATGCCATTTGGAGATTGTTGGTAGCTGTCTTGAGAGAAATAGAATTTTAGGAGCTTCAGTTGTCCGTTACTCTACTGGGGAATTAACTCTGGAGGTGAACTGCATATCTGGACTGAGAAGGAACCTGGGTAAGGTTACTTCATGATGAGTCCGTGTAAAACTTCATCTGGAAAGGAGAAACCTGTATAGGGTTGCCTGATGAATAGTCCATGTAAAACTGCATCTTGGAAAGAGAGGGAACCAGTGTAGGGTTGCTTGATGATGAATCCGTGTAAAACTTTATCTTTGGAAAGAGAGAACCTGTGTAGGGTTTCCTGATGATGAGTCCGTCTAAAACTGCATCTTGGAAAGAGAGGGAACCGGTGTAGGGTTGCCTGATGATGAGTCCGTGTAAGACCGCATCTGAAATTTCCTGAGAAGGAACCTGTGTAGGGTTGCCTGATGATGAGTCCGTGTAAAACTGCATCTTAGAAAGAGAGGGAACCCGTGTAGGGTTTCTTGATGATGAGTCCGTGTAAAACTTCATCTTGGAAAGAGGGAACCTGTGTAGGGTTTCTTGATGATGAGTCCGTGTAAAATTGCATCTGTAAAGGAGGAACCTGTGTAGGGTTTCTTGATGATGAGTCCGTGTAAAACTTCATCTGGAAAGGAGGAACCTGTGTAGGGTTGCCTGATGATGAGTCCATGCAAAACTGCATCTTAGAAAGAGAGGGAACCAGTGTAGGGTTGCCTGATGATGAGTCCGTGTAAAACTGCATCTGAAAATTCCTGAGAAGGAACCTGTGTAGGGTTGCCTGATGATGAGTCCATGTAAAACTGCATCTTGGAAAGAGAGGGAACCGGTGTAGGGTTGCCTGATGATGAGTCCGTGTAAAACTGCATCTGAAATTTCCTGAGAAGGAACCTGTGTAGGGTTTCCTGATGATGAGTCCATGTAAAACTGCATCTTGGAAAGAGAGGGAACCCGTGTAGGGTTGCCTGATGACGAGTCCGTGTAAAACTTCATCTGGAAAGGAGGAACCTGTGTAGGGTTGCCTGATGACGAGTCCGTGTAAAACTTCATCTGGAAAGGAGAAGGAACCGGTGTAGGGTTGCCTGATGACGAGTCCGTGTAAAACTTCATCTTGGAAAGAGGGAACCTGTGTAGGGTTGCCTGATGACGAGTCCGTGTAAAACTTCATCTTGGAAAGAGGGAACCTGTGTAGGGTTGCCTGATGACGAGTCCGTGTAAAACTTTATCTTGGAAAGAGGGAACCTGTGTAGGGTTGCCTGATGACGAGTCCGTGTAAAACTTCATTCAGAAATATATGATAAAGGACCCGTGTAGGATTTTTCAGGATAAGCCCGTGTGAAGCTGCATTTAGGAGAAACCCGTGTAAGATTTCTTCATGACGAACCCGTGTAAAGCTGAATTTGATCGTGCAGACAATTACTCTGTTTAGTTTCCAGACTTAATCTTGAACTCGCTGGAAGTTGTTGATGATAACCATCTTTCCTAAAAAGGTACATGATTAATCGTATATGATGCATGACATGCATTGTATGATGATGTTCTCAAAATAAATGAGATTATGATGTATGCAATATGTATGCGCATGTCATGATGTATGAACATGAAATGCTATTATGGTACATACGAGTTTGGGAAAATAAATCCCTGACTGTTGTTGGAGAATAAAGAGTTTCGCTCGCTGGAGATAACGACCGAAGATAATTGGGAGAATAATCCTGCAGGAGAGAATAACTCCGTTGGGGAATGGACTGATGAGGAAATGACTCTGTGGGGAGTATATACTCTGCTAGAAGATCTGCTGATTTGGAGAAATAAAAACTCAACTGGGGATGAATTACTGTTGCTAGTGACAGTGAACCCTGTTGGGGATTGAATTTCTGTCTATGAAAGGAATGAACTCCGCCGGGGATAGAGAGAACTTTGCTGGGGATGATCTTTCAGTTGCAACTTGCTGAGGATAACCCAGTTAGACTCTTGTGAGGATAACCTCTGAATTTGGCTGAGGAGACTTATTTGTGCTTCGTAGGTGACAAGCTTCCAGAGTCTACTGGGGAAGAGGAGTTGTGGTCCTTTAATTTGTAGTAGTTGGAGAGGCAAACTCAAGCTGGGGAATCCTGGTGTTGTTGGGGAAATAAACCATGTCGTCAGTCCGCTAGAGAGGGGATATCTTCGTTGAAGTTGTCTCAGCTGGGGAAAGGGGTCAGAGATTAAACCCTTGCTGGGAGTCATCCTATGAGAAGGATTTTGGGGGGAGACTTGTCATTGCCCCTAGTAGCAAGTGTTTGTGGCACTGCCCAGAAATATTTAATTGTACGTAACCCTTCACTGAGATTGATGTTCAATGCCCCAAGTGACGGAGTTGGAGACTTGCCCCTGGTTACTCTGCACTTCTTCAGAGATTTCCTGGAATGTTGACTGGACTGCCCCAAGTGTGCTGGATAGTGACATGTCATGCCCCCTTGTTGATAGGAGATTTTTTAATGGAAGTGTCCTCCTTTTTGAAGTGATTTTGTTCACTGAGAGAGCGTTCGTTCATCGGATATTCGTTGTGTGAATTTCTCCGCTGTCAAACAAATAGCCAAATGCAAACAATGATATTCAAATAATGCAAAGTTTATGCTTGTCTCGAAGTTTTGAAAATGCGTTTTTTAGCAGAAAACTCTTTATAAGACAATTTCAACACAAGATTTAGGGCAAAGCCTTACAGGAGTCAGGATACCTTTTGTAACAGTATGCTTTCGAACTAACCCATGCTTCAGTTAGGACTTTTGAAGGGTTGTAACGTGGCTTGGTTCACGGTTTAAGAAACAAAGGATAAAGGCTCAAAGTATATTTGTATCCACCCGCTCTTCGTGATGTTCTTCAATCCTAAACTCAGTTAATTGTGCACCGGACTCTATTCAAATTTGGAACGACGTCTTGGTGATGGTTCACACAAGTTGGATTTTTGAAGGAAGTCATCATTTTTTGCAACATTTTTCATGTTGTCGAGGATTTGTAAGGACCTCGTTCTTTGAATTTATTATCCCTAATTTTTTCCTGACTGTTCCTGTTTTCAAGATTACAGTCAGCGGGATGCCCCAGCTTTCTTAAGCCTCCTTTATAGGTTTTGGGTCAGTGGGCTTTTTTCTTTTGAGAGATTGACTGCCTATGAGATAAGGAACCACCACTGTCTTTTGATTCCAGAGGAATGCTTTTGATGTCGTTCGTTGTATTATGAACTGAGAGTTTTGCGACTTCAATGCACATCTTTTGAATTAACTGAGAGACTACCCTGCCCCAGGTTTAAAGGTTTCAATTTGTGTTTAAAACAGAAAACTCCTACTTCTTTGGCTCGAAGGGGTTGACTAGGGATTATCTTCCTTATAACTCCAGTGTTTAGGATTTGAAAGAAATGCATGTACATCGTCAGCAAGGTCTGTCCAAAAGCATATTGTATGAGATTATGGCATTGTTTCGTCATCCTTCCTCTAAAGGCTTGTAACTTTTAGCAAGAGTTGAATGTCATAAAGTGAGTAAAAAGCATAGTTTAAATGTAATTAAAATGATTGGATCAAATCAAGACAAACATATGTAATGCATTAATGAAACAAAGTTTGGCATTAATAGATAATTGTTTGAATAACAAAGAGATTACAACTTGAAAATTCAAATGAACAAAAGCTTTCAATGATTCGGCGTAGGAGCAGTGATTATGCTAGAGTCTCCGGAGGACCAAACTCAATTTCCTTGGCATCAATCAAATTCTGAATCTTGTACTTCAATGCCCAACAATCGTTAGTATCATGCCCAGGACTGTCAGAATGATAAGCGCATGTCGCATTAGGATTGTAGTTAGGAGAAGAAGTCTTGGGGTTTGGGTGAGGTCCTATCAATGTAATTAGATTCATCCTCAACAATTGTTGCAACGCTTGAGACAATGGCATGTTGATGTTGGTGAACTGTCTTTTAGGCTCGTCTGGCTTTTGTTGATTCCCCTTTTGCTGTTGTTGGTGTGACGCAGAACCAGAGATCAGGACTGCCCCTACGTGTTGGTCATGGCGACCCTTTTGACGATACACAGCATTGGACTCTTTCTTCCCATTGTAGGGCTTTTTCTGAGCATCAGAAGGTGTAGCTTCTTGAATCTTCCCACTTTTGATGCCAGCTTCGACCCTTTCGCCGGTCAGTATTAGCTCGGTGAATCCGGCTGAAGAGTTTTCGATCAAGTGTTTGAAATATGGACCAGACAAAGTCCCAAGAAACATGTCCGTTGGACTCTTCCAGCAAGATCTCTCCACTTCTAAGTGTAGTCCTTAAAGCCTTCGCCTGTACCCATAGACATACCCTGAAGCTGAGTACGCGTGGGAGCAAGGTCGGCATTATACTGGTATTGCTTGTAAAAAGCAGCAGCAAGGTCCTCCCAGTTGCGGATGTTAGCTCCTTCCAGTTGACAGAACCATTCAAGCTGAGTCCCTGAGAGGCTGTCTTGAAAGAAATGGATCCACAAGTTCTTATCAGCAGTGTAAGGTTGGATCTTCCTCACATATGACCGGAGGTGCAGCTTGGGACAGGAAGCTCCGTCATACTTGGCAAAGGCAGGTGCCTTGAACTTATGGGGAATCACCACCCTAGAGGATAGGCCTAGATCTCCGAAGTCTAGACCGGGCACCTTCTGTATTTCCATGGCATTCAAACGGTCTTCCAGCTGTTTGTACTTATCCTCAACAGGAGGATACTGTTCTTCATCATAGTCCGTCTCGTTGTCGGAGACCATAGGGCTAGGAGCCCTCCTTTCTTGTCGACTATCTTTCTCTCCAGATGGGGTGGTCAGATCAACTTCGCTCTGCAGCCCATTTCCAAACCTGCGTCCAGTGTTGAACAGGATGGTCCTCTTTTTCTTCTTCTTCCTCTCTTTCAGAATCAGGGTCTTTAGGTCCTGCTGACCCTTAGCTAGGCTCATGAATAACTCTTGAAATTGGGCATTCTGGGCCTGGAGGGCCTTGATAGCTTGCTCAGTGGAAGGTTCAGTAGACATGATGATTGCTGAAATAAACAGCGAAGAAGATAAGAGACATGTACTGGGAGACTTGTTATGCAATGATATGTATGATATATGTATGCAATGTTTTCAAGGATCTCGCAGGGTAAATAAGAAACTGTTAGAATTTGAATCTGGTAGCTTGATTGAAGGAACTTCATGTTGCTGAGAGTCCTTCTTCAAGAGTCAAGCTCACCATATCGAGTGGGTCATAGCCCCTGACTCAAGTTATCGTGCTGGGATTCTAGACACCCTTGGCTAGAGGAAAATAAATCCCCTTTGCCCCTTGCTAGCCATTTGATTTACCATAACCTGTATCACAGACCCTTGAGATCCTTGAAATGGTTAAAGAAATTTTAAGGCATGGTGTTATGATGTGTATGCTATGCATTTAAGCAAAAGTGTGAGGTGATGTAAGTAAGCCCTGCAGCAAATCCAAATTATTGGATAAGGACTGTAAACAAAACCTGCAAGGAACTCATGTTGTCAGATAACAAGAATGTGCAAGTAGTTCAAGTTTGAAGGCATACAAGTCACACAAAAGAGCCCTTAGATTTCAAGCTTGCATGAGGTTTCATAGGTAAGTACCCTCTTGAGTTTAGTTGGCTCAAAACTTGTCCTATAAATAGTAACCGGGTTCTAAGGAGCTCAATATCACTGGATTATTTTTTATGTTCATTGTTTTGGTTTAGCCACTGAACTAGCGACCAAAATATTCCAAGAAAACAATCCTCAATGAGTGTAGTATCGAGTATCTACCAACTTCGGACTGCACCAAAGTCGGTCATCTCACTACCCCTAAAAAAGGCCAAGATGGTCAAATAAGGTTCTAGGTCATTAGTGCTTAGTGACATCACTCAACGGCCCCGTATTCTCTTTGATTGACTCAAAGGCTACCGGTACTCACAAATATGTCGCACTAATATAGCTATTGCTTCAACCGTGTCGGTATACCCTGCACAGTTTCCACAACGTATTGCTATCTATGAATGTTTCTCAAATCCGGGTGAAGGATTTATAGAACTCCGATACAAGCCCACAAAATTAAAAGCATACAAAGCAATACAATTGAAAACACAAGTGATCTAATCCTAAGGTACACCTCATTTATAGTTTCCCCAGCAGAGTCGCCAGTTCTGTGATCCGTGGGAATGAGAACTGACTATTTTGGAATGCTGGTTCGCGTTTGCGTTTGTTTTTGCAAAATGTCGCGGTAAGCAAGAGTCGCCATCGTCTTTTATTTTATCCAACAAGGAAATGACAAAAGCACAGAAAAATTCCTTTTCAAGATTGTTTCTCGGGTTCGGGAGGTAGATTATAGAAAGGGAAGGTGTTAGCACCCTTTCTATCTATGGTTATCCACGGGCTCTTAGGTACTTGCTCACTATGTTTTCAAAAGTTTGCTTTTTCTTTATGTTTGTGGGTTTTGAAAAGAGTTTTGTTTTTGAAGAGAGTGTAAGTGCGAAAAGTTTTGTTTTGTTTTTAAAAGGAGCAAGTACTTAAGAACCTCTACCTACTCAAAAAGGAATTAAATTGTGCTAATGTCCTTTAGACAGTGCTATCCCACTATTGAGGAGTAGGTAGCACCATCGTTGGAGTTTTTGGGTCAATTCGGTTTAAGGGACGTGTGGTCACTAAAGCAACGTTAGGACGCTTTAGTGGTAATCCTAACGTCTTAGATCATTTTTATCGAGGCAACCATTTCGAGACAACTTATGATCTTGGGACAAAAGGACGACCTCTAAAACATCCTATACTTAATGACCACGTTCGAGGCAACCAAGTGAGGTGTACCCTAGGAGTGGCATGTGCAAGTGTGTCAATTTTCAGTTATATTATCTTTACATGTCATGGTGAGCTACTGTTGATTTTAAGTTAAGAGTTAATCTTGTCATGCATAGCCTAGTTAGCATACATCTAAACAGTTAATATATATACAGGAATTTAAAGTGCGGGAATTGTAAATCCTACGCTATTACAAGGCTTCGGGGAGGGGGATTATTTACATGTCCAAAAATTGGGGGAATAAAAAGCATTAAAGTGTAAAAGTCTTAGTTTAAGCTATTACAAACCAGTAGACAGTTATAAAAAAATAAACGCGCGCGAATCTGAAAAAATAACCTCTAAAAATCCTAAGAATAAAATCTTTTTGTTGTTTTATTTTATTTTGGAAAAAATGATCTAAATCTACTAAATTTTAGTTTTTGAGAAAATGTTAAGATAATTAAAAAGTTAATTAACAAAGTTAATTTAATAGAAAAAAACTAGCCTAATGTTTTTGTGGTTTTTTGATTTTAATGTTAATTAAAAAGATAAAAAGATGTCAATGAAAAACAAAAATAAAATACAAGGGGGATCCTTCGATCCAGGGAAAAAAAGGAGTTTAGAGCCAAGGAGGGAATGGAAGCTTCGATCCAGACAGGGTCATGGCTCTTTCGATTGGGCCAGGAAGTGGGCATGAACAGCCTTCGATCCAGGGAAGGGGATTGTCTTTTGATCATGGAGGTCATGGCTTTCGATCCAGGAATGAGATGCCTCCTTCGATCCAGCATGCTAATGGGTTCGATCCAGAGAAGGTGTCTCCTTCGATCTGGAATGTTATACCTGCAAAAGTATGTTAGCACAATAAAATGCAGGGCCTGGGTATCGAACCCCAGGCCCTTCGATCCTGCGCTTGCTGGGTCTCTTCAGGCTATGTCTGCAGCAAATATTAGCAAACGATGGACATGGCCTGGGTGCCAAACCCAAGCCTCTTGATCCTGTCTAGGATAGAAAATCGAAGGTAACAACCAGTATGGATGTATTATGCAAATATGAGGTTGGATAGTTTACCCTTTCTTACCAGCAGATTGGACTTTTAACTTGGGCGCTTCCTGGATGTAGGCGCCTTCGATCTGGGCACTTCCTGGATGTAGGCACTTTTGATTTGGGGATCATGGGCGTTGTGATCTTTTGTTGAAGGGTTGCTTTGGCCTGGATCACTTCTGAAAATGTTGACAACTTGTGGTGGGCAGCGTATCTCTAAATCTTTCCTGTTTCTTTTCTCTATTTTTTCCTCTGTGTTTTTTCGTTCTCCCCTATTTTTTCTGTATATTTTTGTCCTCCTTTTGCAACACTTGTGATCTCTTTATATAGAGGGGGTAGATGGGACAGGAAGACAAAGGTTTAAATGACCTTGATTATGTGTTTGACAGCCATGAATGAGAATTTGTAACGTTGATTATGTGTTTGAAAGCCATGAATGAGAGTTTGTAACGTTGGCTAAACACATGGGATCTTGTCCATTTTTGAATTTTGAATGACATGTAACTGGCCTTCGAATGCTCCCTTTCGAATGGGCTGATGGCCTCCTTCGAATGCTCCCTTTCAAATGGGCTGATGGCCTCCTTCGAATGCTTTTCGAAAGCTTCTTCGAATGGACCCTTTAAATGCTTCTTTGAATGGACCTTTTTGGAATTCCAATCGAAGGACACTGTTATAATGACAATTGAAGTACTTGTCCATAATGCCAATCGAAAGGCTCCTTCAGAATACCAATCAAAGGGTCTTTCAGAATGCCAATCGAAAGCCTTGACATAATGCCAATCGAAATTCTTGTCCATAATGCCAATCGAAGAGCTTGACAGAATGCCAATCGAAAGGCTCCTTCAGAACACCAATCGAAGGGTCTTTCAGAATGCCAATCGAAATGTACTTAAAGCACCACTCAAAAATTTTCCTTTTCCTTAGGCAAGAGTTTGTGATCAACCATGCAGGGGGGAGACTTTGGAAAACATGAGAGGGAAAATTTTGGGGTGCAACACTTGTGCTGAAACAATGACCAAGGAAACAAACCAGTGATATTGAGCTCCTTAGAACCCAATTACTATTACTAGGAAAGGTTGAGCCAACTAAACTTCAAGAGGGTACTTACCTACAAACTCCATGCAAGCCTAAACCTAAGGACTTGTCTGCTTTGTGTGTACATGATTATTTGTATAAGCTTGTTTACTTCGCATACTTGTGCATAACATCATACCAAAGCATTTTCAATAACCATTTCAAGGATCTCGAGGGTCTTTGATGCTGGTTCACAATAAACCAGACATCTATCAAGGGGCAAGAGGATTTATTTTCCTCTAACCAAACACCGTCAAAGGTCAATTACAACAAACTTGAGTCAAGGGCTATAACCCACTTGACATGGTGAGCTTGATTCTCGTGGAAGGACATCCATCGATACAAAGTTCTCCAATCAAATATGTTGATCAAAATTCAATCTCTAACTTTTTCTTGTGTTTACCCGACGAGATCCTTGAAAACATGCATCCACATATCATGCATCATATCATGACAGGTTTCTTCCATACAGGTCTTCTTATCTTCTTACTGTTTATTTCAGTAAGATGGATATGGAACAAACGGTGAAAGATCTCCAAGCTCAAAACGCTCAATTCCAACAAATGTTTTTGGCTATGGCTAAGGGGCAAGAGGACCTGAAAGCTCTCCTTCTCAAAGACAAGAAGAAAAAGTCCAAAAAGTCAATAGGCATCCTGAACTTGAGAAGAAGACCTGGAGGACCAGTCAAGAGAGCTCTAGATCTTTCAACTCCATCCAACATGGGGGATAGTCTTGAAGAAGACCACAATTTGGAGATTGATGAAGTTGAAGCCGACTACTCCGAGGAATAATATCCTCCCACTGATGACAAGTACAAACAGTTGGAGGATCGCCTCAATGCAATGGAGATTCAACAAATACTCGGTTTGGATTTAGGAGACATGGGTTTGGTTTCTGGAGTGGTCATCCTGCCAAAGTTCAAAGTCCCTACCTTTGCTCTGTACAATGGAGTCTCTTGCCCTAAGATGCACTTAAAGTCTTATGTCTGCAAGATTCAACCATACACAACTGATCTGAAGCTTTGGATCCATTTCTTCCAAGAGAGCCTAGTAGGGACTCAACTAGAATGGTTTTATCAATTGGAGAGTACTCGCATCCACACCAGGGAGGATTTAGCTGCTGCTTTCTATAAGCAATATCAGTACAATGCTGATCTTGCACCAACTTGTGTGCAATTGCAGAACATGCCCATGGGTTCCAACGAAAGCTTCAAAGGGTACGCCCAAAAATGGAGAGATCTGGCTGGTAGGGTGCAACCCTCTTTAACTGACAGGGAGCTGATTGACATCTTCATGGGAACTTTGACAGGACCTTTATTCAATCACTTGATCGGAAGCTCCTCAGCCGGGTTCACCGAGATAATACTTACCGATGAAAGGGTCAAAGCTGGCATCAAAAGTGGAAAGATCCAAGGAGCTACACCCTCTGATGCTCAGAAAAAGCCATACAATGGGAAGAAAGAGTCCAATGATGTGTATGGTGAAAAGAGTCATCATGATCAACGTGTAGGGGCAATCCTGATCTCTAATCCCACGTCTGTTCAACAAAGACAGAGCAATAGGTGTAGGGTAAGATATCAAGAAAGGCAGTACACTAACATCAACATGCCTTTGTCTCAAGCGTTACAACATTTGCTGAAGTTGAAGCTGATCACGCTGAAGGATCCTCCTCAAAATCCCGACACCTCCTCTTCTAAGTATAATCCGAGCGTAAGATGTGACTGTCATTCTGACAGTCCTGGACATGACACTGGCGGCTGTTGGACTTTGAAGAACAAGATTCAAGACTTGATTGATGCCAAGGAGATCGAGTTTGACCCTCCGGAGACTCCAAATGTGATCACGGCTCCTATGCCAAATCATTGAGAGCGTCTTTGTTTCATTTGAATTTTCAATTGTAATTTCTTTTGTTATTCAAACAATTATCTATTAATGTCAAACTCTATTTCATTAATGCATTTCATATGTTTGTCTTGAATTCATCCATTCGTTTTCACTATATTTAAACTATGCTTTTTATTCTTCTTATGACATTTAACTCTTGCTAAAAGTTACAAGCCTTTAGAGGGAGGATGACGAAAACAATGCCATAATCTCATACAGTATGCTTTTGGACAGACCTTGCTGACGATGTACAGGCATTCTTTCAAATCCTAAACACTGGAGTTATAAGGAAGATAATCCCTTGTCAACCCCTTCGAGCCAAAGAAGTAGAAGTTTTTCTATTTTAACATAAATTGAAACCTTTAATCAAAACCGGGGGCAGGGTAGTCTCTTAGTTAATTCAAACGCGCGTTAAGCCACAAACTCTCATCTCGTAATGCAACGAATGACATCAAGAAACATTCCTCTGGAATCAAAAGACGGTGATGGTTCCCGATCACATAGGAAATCATTATCTCTAAAAAAGAAAAGCCCAAACCTACAAAGGAGACTTAAGAAAACTGGGGCATCCCGCTGACTATAATCTCAAAACAAGAACAGTCAGGCAAAAATTAGGGATAACAAATCAATCAAAAGAGGTTACTACAAATCCTCAACAAAATGAAAAAATGTTGCAGAAAATGACGGCCTTCCGACAAACTTAACATGTCTGAACCATCACCAAAACGTCATTCCAGACTCAATTGGAGTTCAACCGCACAACTAATTGAGCTTAGGATTGAAGAACATCACGAAGAACGGGTGGGTACAAATACACTTTGAGCCTTTATCCTTTGTTTCTTAAACCATGAACCAAGCGACGTTACAACCCATCAAAAGTCCTAATTGAAGCATGGGTTAGTTCGAAAGCATATTGTTACAAAAGGTATCCTGACTCCTATAAGGCTTTGCTCTAAATCCGGAGATTGAATTTTCTTACAAAATTCCTTTACTTACAAAAATGCATTTTTCAAAACTTCAAGACAAGCATAAACTTTGCATTATTTGAATATCGCTGTTTGCATATGGCTATTTGTTTGACAGCATAGAAATTCACATAATGAATATCCAGTGAACGAAAGCTCTCTCAGTGAACAAAATCACTTCAAGTAGGATGACACTTCCATTGACAAAACTCATATCAACAGGGGGACATGACGTGTCACTATCCAGCACACCTGGGGCAGTCCAGTCAAGATTTCAAGAAATCTCTCAAGAATTGTGGAGTAACCAGGGGCAAGTTACCTCTCCAACAGACCGACGACAAGGTTTATTTCCCCAACAACACCAGGATTCCCCAGCTTGAGTTTGGCTCTCCGACCACTACAAATCAAAGGACCACAACTCCTCTTCCCCAGTAGACTACTCTACAATCCCCAGCAAGTTACTGTGAAGCCTGGACCCAACCAGACATTAGTTCAACTTTGACTCCCCAGTAGAGCAACGGACAACCGAGACTCCTGAACTTTTCCCCAAGCAGAAATCAACACTCTCCACAGAGTTTTCAACTTTCCCCAGCGGAGTTCTCCTCAACAAAACAGGGATCCTCAGTGGAAACATTCTAAGCAAAGTTTAAAGACATACCTACTCTTCAACAGCAATCCGGGATTTAATAACTCCCCAACACTTGTCAAGGATTTATTCTCCAAGACAAAATTACATTTCAACAACATTCATAGCACCTGCATACAAAATACATATAACATAAACCTCATTTATTTTGAGAACATCATTACGCAATGCATACATTATGACATTGCATATAACTAACTCTTTACCTTTTCAGGAAAGATTGATCGACAGGTAAAGTTTATCATCTTTTGGAGTAGTAATCGTCCAAGATTCCTTCATCATCTTTTGGAGTAGTAATCGTCCAAGATTCCTTCATCATCTTTTGGAGTAGTAATCGTCCAAGATTCCTTCATCATCTTTTGGAGTAGTAATCGTCCAAGATTCCTTCACCATTCTGCTAAGGTAGTAATCGTTCAAGATTCCTTCATCATCTTGTTGAGGTAGTAATCGTCCAAGATTACTTCATCATATTGTTGAGGTAGTAATCGTCCAAGATTCCTTCATCGCCTTGCTGAGGTAGTAATCATCCAAGATTCCTTCATCATCCTGCTGAGGTAGTAATCGTTCAAGATTCCTTCATCATCCTATTGAGGTAGTAATCGTCCAAGATTCCTTCATCACATTGCTGAGGTAGTAATTGTCCAAGATTCCTTCATCGCCTTGCTGAGGTAGTAATCGTCCAAGATTCCTTCATCATCCTGTTGAGGTAGTAATCGTTCAAGATTCCTTCATCATCCTGTTGAGGTAGTAATCGTCCAAGATTCCTTCATCACATTGTTGAGGTAGTAATCGTCCAAGATTCCTTCATCATCCTACTGAGGTAGTAATCGTCCAAGATTCCTTCATCATCCTGCTGAGGTAGTAATCATTCAAGATTCCTTCATCATCCTTGTTGAGGTAGTAATCATCCAAGATTCCTTCATCGTCCTGCTGAGGTAGTAATCGTCCAAGATTCCTTTATCATCCTGCTGAGGTAGTAATCATCCAAGATTCCTTCATCATCTTATTGAGCTTCTAGATACTGTTCAGATACGCTCCAGATACGGATGACATCCTGATATTCATTCAGATTCAGCTTCTAGATACAGTTCAGAAACGCTCCAGATATGGATGCCATCCTGATACTCATTCAGATTCAGCTTCTAGATACAGTTCAGATCCATATACAGATGCCATCCTGATACTCATTCAGATTCAGCTTTTAGATACAGTACAAATACGCTCCAGATGCGGATGCCATCCTGATACTCATTCAGATTTAGCTTTCAGATACACTCTAGACGTGGATGCAATTCTGATACTCATTCTTTCAACTTACAAATTACAACTCAACAAGCATTCTTGGATGGCATCTACAAGCCCATCTCCAACAAGATTCTATCACCTCTCCAAATGACATCTTTAAGCCCATTCCTCCTATCATCGCATCGCCGAGTGCAAAATTCTGGGCACTCTAGTGTCCAATCATCTTCCACCTTCGAGTCATGAATGGCAGAACTCGTCAATCTAACTCTTCAGGTTTAAGAAGATTGAACAGGGGCAGCTGTTGTACCCCAAAATTTTCCCTCTCATTTGTAAAGTATTTTCTCACAAAATATTCTTCGACGTCAAGTGTGCACCACTGATACATCAATTTAGGCTCGAAATTGGCACAAGGGAAAATGGTCAATTGCATACTGGAAAGTCAAACTTTGACTTTTTGGTCAATATTACATCCCAAAGATCAAATTTCATCAAGACACTCAAGAATATCAAGCTTAATCATCAAGAAGTCAAGAAAGTCAAAAGTCAACTTGAAAAGTCAAGATTTCCAAGACTTAGAAATTTTCTAAGTTGTTTTTATACATGATAATTTCATCACTTCATGCCATTCTTTCACCAAGATGAAATACGATTCAAGGGAAACTTTCAACATGAAAGTTGTAGATCTCCATGATATCTACAAAATTGCTTTACACAACTTCTCCTAAATATTCTTGGATCTCAAGTTATAAATTCATGAAGTCATGACATTTTCATTTAACACTTAGAGAAATTTTCAACAGATTTTGTGCAGGATTTTATCCCAACTTCTTGGCATTTTTTCACATAGTTCCAAGATGATTTTGTCAAAATGGCCAACATGAAAGTTATAGAGGGTGTTTCAAGCTTTCCAAAACATCCAAGATCATGAATTTATCATATTTGAGCTAGAAGATACAAGGATCTGAAGTTGGACATTCATTATTGATTTACAAGGCAGATTTGTAATGAACAAGGAACAAAAATCTTAACCATGCTGCATAATCTTCACTTTGCAGGCCTCTTGACTTGCAAATCTATCCATAATCAGATGTTTACACAATTGATTGAACCATTGTCCAAGAGGTTCAAGTATTGTCCATTGCATCTTTCCATTTTTGGCACAAAGGCACCATTGCCATTCTTGCAAAGTTCACTTTAATCATAAAGTCAATTTCTTGAGCCTCTAACTTGTTGTTCTAATCACACTCAACTTCTACAAGTCAGAACAAATATGTTTAAAGTGATCAACAACTTTAGATAGCTTGGTACAAGCATTAGAAACATGTCCTTCATGTTTGCTTCAAAAACAAGCAAGATAACTGTTGTACCCCAAAATTTGCCCTCCCATCCTTCAGGAATTCATCCTGAACTCTCAGGTTTTTTCTCTTAAACAGAGCCAAGCCCTTCATTATCGTTCCTTTCTAAGCAAACAATTTACAAGATCAAAATGGTCATTTGCAAGCTCTAAAGGCAAAGCTTTTACCTTGGAAAAATTAAATTCTAAACATTTGGAATTTTTCTCTAAAAAAAATGGGTGTTTAAGAAGAAAATGGCACTTCAGAATTTCTGAACCAACCTCCAGGCAGAAACGGTCAGAAGCTGCAAACTTGTTTCAGCACATAACATTCAGTCAGAAGATGGCTCTTTCAGCAGTTACACCAACTCAGTTAGAGATTGTAAACATGTTTCAGCACGTGATCTTTAAACAGAACATAGCTTTTTTCAGCAGCTACGCATAAGTTCAGTCAGAGTTTGCTAGAGAAAATAGCAAAGCCTGGAACTCCTTCAGAACGTACTGGGATCAGAAGGTAATGGGATCAGCAGATTGGGTAAAGTACTGAAGCAGGATCACTAAGTTCAGAGTCTGTAACAGATCAAAGGAGCATGCTGGAAAACTCTCAGAACTTGCTGAGACAGCAAGAGGCCAAGGTCAGAGCTTGGTTTACATTGTTTTTGGTGAAGCAGAACTGCTGGCTCAGGTTTTAGGTAATGATGCAAAATCTCCTATTACAAGATTTTTTATGTTGATAAATCTCATCACCATTTGATGCTCATTAATGCTCACAACCACTCCTAAACATTCATCCAAGGGGTCTCTCCACGTGTGGCTTGGTAAACACCTTTGTGCAGGTTTAGGCATGGGTCTATGCGCCACTTTTCGCCTATAGAGGTCACTTCTCCTCAATCCTTGCCTACTGTTCCAGCCTAGGCTGAAAAGTTGTCCATCATCACAACTTTTCATGAACTTCCTTCAAAAACAAGTTAACCTCTCCTGCATAGTATGGCGCCATTTAACGTTCAAAATCCATAAAGCCTTGCCTATAAATAGGACACCATTTTCCATCACAAAAAGAGGACGAGAGAAGACATCTAGAAAAAATTGCTAGAGAAGAAACAAAGAACTCTAGTAAAAGAAAAACCTTGTGAATCTCTGTCCAAAAATCCTTGGTATTTTCACAAACTTTGAACTTCCTACCTCCAAACTTCATTAATACCCAGTTTTGCTTTGTGACCAAAGAACACCATACAGTTTCTAACCATACATACACATACCTTCTCCATCCACCCATTCTAAAAAAGAACCTGTCCAGAATACCATCAGAGCTAAAAGCTAGCTCCCACTCACAGACTATTTCAACAGCCAGGTAAGCACCTGCTGACTTTCATCACGCTGCTAAGCATCACCAGCTTTGCATGCTCAATAAATATAATGTAAATATCATGTTGCTGCTGTGTGCGTTCTGAGGATTTTCATACCTCAAAATGTTTAAGTAGGAAGTGAATCAGTGTAGAATCTGTATGTGACCTTGTTGGTTCTGTCTCCTGAAACACTTTGACATTTGTTGAAGTTTTCCCAAGCATGTTTTCTGTTTTATGGAAAAATATCAAAACTGTAGATGTTCTGGCTAGCACATGGAGAAGCCAAGTTCTGACTTTGACGTTAGCACATCTGAAGCCTGTTTTGCTGTCAATAATATCAGAACTTCTGAGAATTATTGTATTTCTAGCAGGTCAGAACTTCTGACTTCCCCACTAACAAACTTTTGTCTTGCAGCGCATGGGGGTCAGAACTTCTGACCTTCCCACTAACAGGTTTCTGTTTTGCAGGTGCCAGAGTCAGAAGTTCTGACTCAT
Organism: Vicia faba; assembly: GCA_948472305.1. Classification (NCBI taxonomy): domain Eukaryota; kingdom Viridiplantae; phylum Streptophyta; class Magnoliopsida; order Fabales; family Fabaceae; genus Vicia; species Vicia faba. The sequence continues at coordinate 1,146,566,540 of OX451736.1, read as the reverse complement.
ACATTTTCACCAAAAGGTTGATAATCTGGCAGCAGGCCGGGGTCAGAACTTCTGACTTCCTCTCAGCAGCGCGCTAGCCCTCTCTCTCTTTCTCTCTATCTTACCTTTGTTATTTTCTTTTCTTATCTATTTTTCTCGTTGAACCACCCCATGTACAAATGTGTATCCCCATCCCCTAAATGCTGCAATAGCGTAGGATTCTACATTCCCGCCTTTTATTGCTTTCAAATATAAATGCTAGTAATTAGGATGTGTATGGCAAGATAAAATCAATGAAATAGAAAATCCTAATTCAAGATAAACTCTTGCATGCAATAAAACGCACTTGCACATAAACACCCTTAAGGTATCTCCACTTGGTTGCCTAAACAAATGGCCATGATATGCATGTTAAGTATCTATTGGCAAAACAAAAACAAAACAAAATATCATAGTCCCTCGATGATGCTATCTTGGTTGCCCATATAAAAATGAACTAGTCCCCCGGAAAATTGCTAAAGATACTTGGCAATGTTGCTATCATGGTCAATACGATGATCCACGCCTGTTCCGTTTAACATCCTAATGCAAGGTTGTTCACCAAATACAATGGTGAAACAACACTGTTAAAAGGGTTAAAAACATAAGAAAGATCTTTGAGTAAAATAGGGTAGATAGCTCTTAGTTACTTGATCAAAAGCTCACAAAAACATCCTTGCTATTTTCAAACACACCTCACAACACAAAACAATTTCAAATCAAAACTTTCAAATCTTTTCAAAAGACAAAAACACCTTTGTATACATTTAAACAAGAATCGTTACAAAGGTTTCCACAACGATGGCCTCTTTTCAAAAGAATTTTAAAAACCCACACACTAAGCACCATTTCAAACAAATTGAAAAGCAAACGCAAGTGATCTAAAACTAAGAGCCCATGGATAACCATGGATAGAAAGGGTGCTAATACCTTCCCTTTCTATAATATACTCCCCGAACCCAAGAAAACATTTCAAAGGTCTTTCCTGTGCTTTTTGACCTTTCCTTAGGATAAAATAAAAAGTCGGTGGAGACTCTTGCTAAACCGAAACATTTTGCGAACACAAACGCTAAATCCCAAGTCAGTTCTCCCACCGTATCACAATAACCATAACATGTGATTCAAAAAAACCTGAGTTGTTTTGAAGTCTCAAACCTTCTCTATAAATAGAGAGGCCAATTGCAAGAGAAAGGGAGTTAGAAAAAGGAGAGAGAAGAGAAAAAAGGGAGAAAGAATACCAGAAGTTTTGTTGACAAACTCTCAAAAATCTCATAACTGAAAGAAGGTCATAACAGTCCATAAAGCAACACCTCAAGCTTAAAACATAAATTCTAGTTGCAAGGTAAGTCTCCTTAACTTTAAACTTTTCATTTCAATCATCATCATTTGTTTCATTTTTGAGGCCAAAATGCAGTGACCTTTAAAGAAAAGGTTTGTAAAAAAAATCATGAACAGGCAGGTGTAAGGCAGCTATTTTTCAAAATCATACAGCATGCAATCGATTGCACAACCATGCAAATCGATTGCACGGGGTTCCAGTAGCCAAATTTCCAAAAAATTTGAGTGTGCAATCGATTGCACAACCATGCAAATCGATTGCATGGGGTTCCAGTAGCCAAATTTCTAAATGTTTTAACTGTGCAATCGATTTCACAACCATGCAAATCTATTGCACTGGAAGTCAGTAGCCAATGTTTTGAAAAAACTGAAGCATGCAATCGATTGCACTAACATGCAAATTGATTGCACTAAAGCTAAAAATAAAATTTGCTTTGAAAGAGCTTGAATAAAGGATTGGACAATATAAAAATGTTTCTTTTGGTCATTGAGCATCTATATCTTAAGTTTAAGGTAAATATCATCATTATACCTTGAAATTTGCCAAGGGCTTGAACCAAAGACTTCATCCAAAGAGGCTTATAGCTTGATCAATAGTTTTTGCCTTCCTTATCAATCATGACTTGTCTTCATCGAAGCAAAGCGCATTCGAGAAGTTTGATTTTACGGCATGGGTCGACACCTAAGGATCCAAAGTGTTTTCTCTCCCTTTCATTTTGGGAACTGGTAACTTGATTGAAGGCACTGCATATTGTTGAGAGTCCTTCTTCAAGGGTCAAAGCTCACCATATCGAGTGGGTCATAGCCCCTGACAACCTTGGCTAGAGGAAAATAAATCCTCTTTGCCCCTTGCTAGATGTGTTGGTTTATCATGACCTGCATCACAAGCCCTTGAGATCCTTGAAATGGGTTAGGATGTATGCAATGGTATGATGTTATGGTATGCATGGGGTAATGTAGGTAAACCCTGTTATGAGTCCCAATTAAGGACTGCAAACCAAAACCTGCAAGACACTCAAGTAAAACCTGTCATGAGTCCCAATTAAGGACTATAGACAGAACCTGCAAGAAACTTAGTAAACCCGGTTATGAGTCCCAATTAAGGACTACAAACAGAACCTGCAAGTAGCTTATATGTCAGATAACAAGCATGCAAGTAGTCAAGTACGAAGGCACACAAGTCACACAAGAGAAGCCCTTAGAGTTTAGGCCAGCACGAGGTCTAGGTATTACCCTCTTGAAGTTGGTGGGTTCAACCTGTCCTATCAAAGTAACCGGGTTCTTAGAGGATCCCAATATCATTGACTACCCTCAATCGGTCATAACTCCAGCATCGCAATCTTTTCTTGTGGCCAGAACCATCACGAGAGTTTAGCCTCAATGGGTGTAGCATACTGCTACAATTCTAAAGGCCAAGTTGTGTCATTTAAGGTTCTAAGGTTGTTGGTGCTTAATGACTCCTTGGAAGACCCATATTCTCCTCGTTGCAACACAAGGGATATCGGTACAGACCAAGGTGCCACACCAATGTAGCCACTGCTTCACCCATGTCGGTCTACGCCGGACAGGTCCCTCACAACTTATGCTACCTAAACAGGGTATCCCCAGATCCGGGTTAGGATCTATGTAACTCCCATGCAAACCCACAATAGTAAAGCAAGCAAGTCAATACAATTGAAAACACAGTTATGAACTAACCCTAAGGTACACCTAACTTTAAAATATGGTCCCCAGCAGAGTCTCCAGTTCTGTGATCGATGGATCTGGAACTGACTGTTTAACGCTGGTTCGCGAAATGTCGCGGAATCAAGAGTCGCCACCGTCTTTTATTTTCTCCAAATGGAAAGGACAAAAGCACAGAAAAATTCCTTAAAGAGATTGCTCTCGGTTCGGGAGGTAGGTTATAGAAAGGGAAGGTGTTAGCACCCTTTCTATCCATGGTTATCCATGGGCTCTTAGATACTTGCTCATTTGTGTTTTCAAAATTGGTTTGTTTGCTTTTCAACTGTGGGTTTTAAAAAGTCTCTTTGAAAATTCCAGTTCGACTCTTGTATCAGTCCTCAAGAGTGTTTGAAAAATTGCTTTCGAAAGCTTTTTGAAAAGGTGTCGGTGTGAAAAGTATTTTTTTTTAATTTATTTTGAAATTAGAGAAAGTATCTAGAGTCGTCTACCTACCCTAAGGAATTTTTCTGTGTAGATGTCCTTTAAGGTAGTGCCATCCCACCATTGAGAGGTAGGTAGCACCACCGTTGGAGGTGTTCGGGTCAATTCGAGGTTCGGGACATGGTGATCACCAGAGCAATGGGAAGACACCTTAGAAGCTACCCTCATGCCAGGTTCCCGGATCATGAGGACTTACTAAGACATCCTCTACTCGACGATCACCTTTCGAGGCAAGGCAACAGTGAGGCGTACCCTAGGGGGTGGTGTGTGATTCGTGTGTCATGTTCGTTCATTTTTGTCTTGTTCATGTTAAAGTGATCTATGCGTTTGTTTTTATTTTAGGCCATTCATTCTTGCATGCATTTATTTAACAGTTAAGAAAGCGCAGAAAGGTAAAATTCTAAACTATTACAAAGGCGCGGGTCCACATCGCCAAAATTTCCAGGACCCGATTTGACAGAAAAATAAAGAATTAAAGTGCGAAAGATAAATGTTACACGGCTTTGGGAGAATTACATTGATATTTAAAAGAAGGAATAAATAAAATATGCGAAAAGAATGAAAAATTGCAAGCGAGGGCGTTGGACCCTTTTTAATGAAATTAAATTATGATTATTAAATTAATGAAATTAAAAGGAAAAAAGAAATTATTTTTTGAGTGTTTTTTGTATTTATGATTTTTTTGAGAATAATTAAATGAAATTAAAACGCTAATTAACCCTAATTCTACAACTTTTATTTATTAAAAAAAACCTATTAAAATTTAAACCTAAAATTAAATCTAATTATTTTAATGACAATTTGATTTTATGAAAATAAATAATTAATTATTAGTGAAAAGAAAAGAAAAAGGATAAAAATTAATTAAAACCCTAATTCTACCAATTTTAAGTTTATTAAGAAAATGTTTGAATTAAACCTAAATAAAAAACTAAAATTAATTAATGATATTTATTTACAAAAAAAAATAACATTAAATAAAAATACTTATTTTTGTCTTTTTTGATTTTATATTGTTTTTATGTTTTTATGAAAATATTAAATTAAAGGAATTAATTAAAAAAACAATAATTGAAATAAATAAAATAAAGAAAAGAATGAAAATTCAAACCTAGGGGGGGTCTGTCCCCAAATGGGAGGTGAAATCTAGCAATCAGGCCCATTAAGCCTTTGGCCTGTTTGACTTTTGCGCTGGCATGGAGCTCCATTGACTAACGTATACGGTGTCCATCAGATCTGGGCTTTTGGATTAAGATCATGAGGCATGTGGCATGGCTGGATGGTGAGTTATATGGTGGTCTTCAGGGGAGATGCTGCATGCAATTATATTAAAACAAAATATGTGAATAAAGCGTGGGGACCTGGGGATCGAACCCAGGTCCTAGAGATTACCAGTAACGTGCCTTGCCAACCGCTCCACTTGACTTCTTTGTATATTAAATAACAAACAATTATTATAAAATAAAACAAAGCGTTAGTGGGTTTTTCGCGCGAAATTTTGAAAGAACCAATTGTTGCCTTACACCTCACTGTCTTCTTCCTCGTTTTGTTCTTTCCCTGAAAATATAAAAAGATTAGCGGGGGTTTTGAACCCCCCCAAAACATGCAATATCCAATAATAGCGAATAGGCCATTTTGGAATATAAATTGGGCGCGACCCCATCATTGAATTCGTTGGAAGCTTGTGGTTCTCATGATGCCAATCTCGTGTCCCAATTTTTCCTTGAACGTAAAGCCCTAAATCAAAATCCCTGTAACCCTAAAACATAACAATGGCGTTTTTGCATATAGTGTATAAAAACCCAATCAAAGTATGTGGTTAGCTTCAGGATCATCCAATTAGTAAGAATCCATGAAAAAAATGCAATGAATATGCTTGAATACTAAAACACGATTATGAAAAAAATGTGAAAAAGTTTGAATCCTATTCACCAATTATGGGCGTTAGGGACGTGGAAAGTGATTCAAAAACGTTTCTTGATGTCTCAGGAAGGTGATGAGATGATTATCTTAGCTTGAATCGCCCTGGAAGACAGTTTTCAGTATTGGACTTTTTTGAGAAAATTCAAGTTTTTGTTATGGCTTTTCTGCGCAGCTGGGAGGTTGTTGGCACGAGGGTTAGCATCCATATATACATGTGAATGATTAGGGTTAAGAAAGTTGATCAAAAAATCCTTGAATTTATGATAAGATATTTGATTTTCCATGCATTAGTTTTCAAATCTTTTTCATGCAAACTTAGTTCAAATCATGGCCAATTAACAAGATTCTTTCCTAATCTGACTTGCACGAAATCTTGGAGATATTTTATGCACAAAAAGATTCAAAAACATTAGGTTTAGCATTTTCCACATATTTAATTTAATTAAATGAATTATTAATAATTAAAAATCCAAATAAATAAATAAAAATGATAAAAAACTTCCCTTTGGGCCAAATGGTCGTGCACATGCCTTGGGTGATGAATTGTGGAAGAAAAAGAGGCCCATTAGCAATTTTAAGACATTTGAAGCAATGTTGACTTTTCAAAATATCCAAAAATTTCCCAACTTCCACAAGGCATAACTTGCTCAATGTTTAAGCTTTACTCATGTTCTTGGACATTTTGGAAAGTTCTTTGAGTCCTCTAACCAATGTCTTTGGTCCCATGTCATTTTGATTTACCAATCTCAAGTTATGGCCTTTGACTTAAAGTCTCTTTTTGTTGACTTTTGAAACTGACCTATAATGTTGAAATTGATAACTTTTTGTGAGAGCATTTCTTGGACTTGAAGTGTGAAGAGGAGTTGTAGGAAATGTCTTTCTCTTCAAAATTAGCTTTGGATGGAATTTTTCTGATAAACCATGTGGAAGTTATGCCCTGGTCAAGTTACAGTTGACTTTTTCAACTGTCCAAATATGGAAACTTTTGCTTCTTGAGACTTGTTGAGTCATGCCTTGAGAATCATGATCAAGAATTGATAAAATGATGTTTGTAGCTTCAAAATAAGATGTTGACCAAAAATTTGGACTTTTGAGTGTCAAATGACCATTTTACCCCTATAGTTGACTGTTGAGCAATTAGGGCTTTTGACTGTGCAATTTTGTGTTGTAAGTCTTGAAACTTGGTATGAGGATGCTTGACCATGTTTATAGGCATGTGGGACTTGATTGGACCCATGGAAACTTCAATTTCTTTGTTAGAACCAAAACCCTAATTTTTGACTGTTAGGAGGTCCTTGAACTGTGCAACCCTTGGGGAGATTTTGAAGCTTTGACTTGGCAAATCTTGACGAATATGGGAGGGAAAATTTTGGGGTACAACAGTTGCCCCTGTTCAATCTTCTTAGACCTGAGGATGCAGATTGGCTGACGTGCCTTTCGTAATCCGAAGGTGGAAGATGATTGAACACTAAAGTGCCCAGAAATTTGCGCTCACATAGTAGTGTGATGATGGGAATGGGCTTATAGATGCCATTTGGAGATTGATGGATAGGATGATGGGCTTATAGATGCCATGATGAGAGATGATGGATGGTGGATGGGCTTATAGATGCCATTTGGGTGTTGATCGCGTAAGAGATTCCTTAGCGAGAACTTGCGTACCTGCAAAAGAGAAGGATTACCTGACCTGTTACAGGAGCCGGTCTTCAGATTCTTTGTGTAGATGTGTCCTGACTGGTTACAGGAGCTGAATCTGGAGCTTCAAACGGTGATGAATGAACCAGGGATGGTTACTATCTCAACAGAAACGGTGAGAGAACCTTGGACGATTTCAACCTCAACAGCAAACATTGAGAGAATCTTGGGCGACTTCAACCTCAACAGCAACGCTGAGCGAATCTGGGGATGATTACTACCTCCGCAGTATCGGGGAGAGAACCATAGGCGACTACAACCCCAACAGCAATCATTGAGAGAATCTTGAACGACTTCGACTTCAACAGCAACGCTGAGCGAATCTGGGGATGATTACTACCTCCGCAGTATCGGGGAGAGAACCATAGGCGACTACAACCTCAACAGCAATCATTGAGAGAATCTTGAATGACTTCGACTTCAACAGCAACGCTGAGCGAATCTGGGGATGATTACTACCTCCGCAGTATCGGGGAGAGAACCATAGGCGACTACAACCTCAACAGCAATCATTGAGAGAATCTTGGACGACTTCGACTTCAACAGTGACGCTGAGCGAATCTGGGGATGATTACTACCTCCGCAGTATCGGGGAGAGAACCATAGGCGACTACAACCTCAACAGCATCATTGAGAGAATCTTGGACGACTTCGACTTCAACAGTGACGCTGAGCGAATCTGGGGATGATTACTACCTCCGCAGTATCGGGGAGAGAACCATAGGCGACTACAACCTCAACAGCAATCATTGAGAGAATCTTGGATGACTTCGACTTTAGCAGTAACACTGAGCGAATCTGGTGATGATTACTACCTCCGCAGTATCGGGGAGAGAACCATAGGCGACTACAACCTCAACAGCAATCATTGAGAGAATCTTGGACGACTTCGACTTCAGCAGTAACACTGAGCGAATCTGGTGATGATTACTACCTCCGCAGTATCGGGGAGAGAACCATAGGCGACTACAACCTCAACAGCAATCATTGAGAGAATCTTCTGCTGAGTCTTTATCAGGAAAATCTGTTAGGGGTCGATTTAGCTGGACTAGAGAAGGCCTTTGACTGGATAAGAAACAAAAAATCTTAGGGTCGATTAACTGAACCGGTCTAGGTCTTGAAATGTAGCTGAGAACTTTAACTGGCTTTTTCCTGAAAGGTAAAGGTCAGTTATATGCAATGCATGATATGGATCAAGCAACGATGTCCTCAACATGAATGAGATTTATAAGATATGATGCGTATATGCATGCTATAATGTATGGAAATGTGATGTTTATGAATGTATCTTGGTCGTCTAGGAAGATAAATCCTTGACGGGTGCCGGGAAGTCACTCCTGGGCTGATGTTGAAGAATAGATCTTTGCTTCCGCTGGGGATGATAGTTGCAAGAATACCGGTAGGAGAAGATAACTCTGTTGGGGAATAAACTTGGCGAACAGATTACTCTGCGGGGAGAAAAGTACTCTAGCGGTCTTGCTGGGGAGCAATACTCTGCGGGGAGAGAGGTACTTTGCTGAGTGTTGATAATAACTTGCTGGGGATACCCTTGTTGTGTTGGAAGTGTTGATAGACTTCGCTGGGGATAAGAGAACTTCGTCGAGGACAATCTTTCCGTGGCTTTTGGCTGAGGATAACCCAGTTATACCCTGGTAGGGAAATAACTCTTTAAATAAAGCCGGGAGACGCGTTCGGGTTCTGCGGGGATAAGCTTCCAGAATCTACTGGGGATAAGCTTACTGCTTGGGGAGATGGATTCCAACTTTCCTGGGGAAACTAGATTGGACTCTCTTGGGGAAGTTTGAACTGTGACGGGGAAGTGACTCCCTTGAATGCTTGATATACCGCCGGGGATCAATCTTTAGGTCAAGACTGCCGGGGATGCTTGTTACGAATGTCCGTACATTGCTGGGGAATGTTGAGATCTGCGGGAGGATACCCAACTTCCTTAAGGCTGATAATAGCTCTGTTTGGGGAGAGTGTACTGACTTGTCGGCTCACTCTCTGGGGGATTAAGATACCTGGTTATATTCTTTAGCTGAACCTACCTTGGTATCTTGGAGGACTGAACAATTAGATCGCTTAGACGGCTCATCATTGCCCCTGTTTCTGAGATGGGAGAGGAAGACACCTGTGGAGGTGCTTGGTAGTTGTTGATGGACTAACCTTCTTCTGGTAGGCAAGTGACGAGAGGCCAGGACATAGTCGTACGCTTTGATCCCTAACTTTTGCCTGAACCGCCCTCTCGGGTTTTTGGTCCACCGGGATACCCATTTTTTCCCAAGCCGCCTTTTCAGGTTTTCAACTTGCCGGGTGTACATATTTTTTCATTATCATCCCTTATTTTTGCCCGAACCCTTTTGGTTCGTCGGGAAGCCCTTATTTTTGCCTAGGTGTGTCAACCTAGAGGGACTTTGATTTTGCGTAGTATTTTTTTTCCGACTATGTCCACGTTTTCAGAGTGTAGGGAGATGCCCCCGTTGTTGTGTTTCCATGTGACCAGAAGATGTTTGATCGTGCAAGATTCGTCGGTGGAATTCATGTCCAATGCCCCAAGTGACTCAGATGGATATTTGCCCCAAGCTGGTGGGCCTTTTGAGAGATTCTCTGAATCTTGACTTAACTGACCCAGACGATGGACAATGATCATGCCATGCCCCCTGGTTGGAGGTGCTTTTCCATTTGAGGTGACTCTTTTGTTGAGAAGACCTTTGTTCATTGGATATTCGTCGTGCAAAGTTCTCCGCTGTTCAAACAAGTAGTTATATGCAAACAATGTTATATCAAAAATGCAAAGCTTATGTCTGTCTTGAAGATTTTGAAAATGCATTCTTTTTCATAAAACAAGTGAATGTTTGTAAACGTGATGTCAACTCCGTATTTACCGTAGGCCTTAAGGAGTCAGGATACCTTTCGTAACAGTATGCTTTCGAACTAACCCATGCTTCAGCTAGGACTTTTGAGGGTTATAACGTGGCTTGGTTCATGGTTTAAGAAACAAAGGATAAAGGCTCAAATTATTTGTACCCACCCGTTCTTCGTGATGTTCTTCAAACCTAAGCTCAGTTGATCATACGTTAGACCTTGTTTGAGTCTTTGCTCTGATTTTCCGACGATGGTTCAGATATTGATGATTTATTCTGAATAGGCAGTCATCATTTTCTTATTGAGGGTTTGTATGACCTCTTTCTTTTTTGATTTTTTTATCCATATTTTTTTTTGCCTGAACTGTTTCTTTTGTGATTACAGTCAGCGGGATGCCCCAGTTTCGTAAGTCCCCTTTATAGGTTTTGACTTCTTGGGCTTTTCATTTATGATTTTTTTTTATAATGATTGTCTGTCCTTATGATTGTTCCGGAACCATCACTGTCTTTCTTTTTTCGTAAGGATCTCTTTGGTGCCATTTGTTATGCACTTGGATCAACTGAGAGACTACCCTGCCCCAGGTTATAATTAAGGGTTTTAAATTTTGAAAAGAAAAACTCCTACTTCTTTGGCTCAGAGGGGTTGACGAGGGATTATCATCCTTATAACTCCAGTGTTTAGGGATTGAAACAATGCATGTACCTCATCAGCGGGGTTTTGTTCAAAAGCATACTGTAAAGATCGTGGTACCGTTTTCGTCATCCTCCCTCAAGAGGCTTAGAATTATTAATTGAGAGTTGACATCAGAAAAAATATGAAAATAATTTGCATTTAGTGAATACGAATATATTGCTTCAAAACAGACATATGCGATGCATTAATGAAATAACAATGTTTAACATGAGTAAATGTTTGAACAGTCAAAAAGAATTACAACTTGAACATTCGAATGAACAAAAGTTTCCTAGTCTCAGGGCTTGTCATTTCAAATGGTGAGTCTTGGAGGGATGGTAGAAAAATTCAGCTTGACCATCTTGTGTGAACTCCAATGCCCCTTCATCAATCAGGTCCTGGATCTTGTTCTTCAGATCCCAGCACTCATTTGTATCGTGTCCCGGACAGGCAGAGTGGTAGGCACACCTTTTATTGGGATCATAAGTAGGATGCGCTGTGTTGGGGTTTTGGGGATGAGCCCTTAATGTGATCAGGTTCAATCTCAATAGGCGTTATAAAGCTTGAAACAACGACATGTTGAGCGGGGTGAATTGCCTCCTGGACTTGTCTGGCTGAAGCCGGTGAGGTTGAGGCTGAATTTGTGACACTGGAGCCGTTTGAGGAACTCTCCCCTTACCTCCTTGTCTCAAAGGTGGTTGAACAATGACTGGCTCTTTACCCTTAGACGTTTGCCCCAGTTGGTTATTCTGAAGCAGTTGGTTGGTGAGAACTCCGAGCTCTTCTTGTCTTTGAGCTAACCCTTGAATGGCAGTCCCCTGCCCCAGCATTTGGGCTTTCATCGCATCCATTTCAGCTTGCAGATGTTTCAGTCGTTCGTCCTCAGCACTGTTCCTGACAAAAGTCTCCATGAGAAGTGTCCTTAGCTCCTCTGTCCCCTTGGATAGATTCAGGAGGATTTCCCCGAACCGAGTCTCTTGAGCAAGAAGGTCCTGGTTATCTTGTTGGGAAGCCATGGCTGAAATAAACAGCGAGAAGGGTAAGTGACCTGCAACAAGGGTACCTGTTATGCGATGATATGTATGATATGCATGCAATGTTTTCAAGGACCTCGCGGGGTAAACAAGAAAACTGGTTAGAATTTGGGAACTGGTAACTTGATTGAAGGCACTGCATATTGTTGAGAGTCCTTCTTCAAGGGTCAAAGCTCACCATATCGAGTGGGTCATAGCCCCTGACAACCTTGGCTAGAGGAAAATAAATCCTCTTTGCCCCTTGCTAGATGTGTTGGTTTATCATGACCTGCATCACAAGCCCTTGAGATCCTTGAAATGGGTTAGGATGTATGCAATGGTATGATGTTATGGTATGCATGGGGTAATGTAGGTAAACCCTGTTATGAGTCCCAATTAAGGACTGCAAACCAAAACCTGCAAGACACTCAAGTAAAACCTGTCATGAGTCCCAATTAAGGACTATAGACAGAACCTGCAAGAAACTTAGTAAACCCGGTTATGAGTCCCAATTAAGGACTACAAACAGAACCTGCAAGTAGCTTATATGTCAGATAACAAGCATGCAAGTAGTCAAGTACGAAGGCACACAAGTCACACAAGAGAAGCCCTTAGAGTTTAGGCCAGCACGAGGTCTAGGTATTACCCTCTTGAAGTTGGTGGGTTCAACCTGTCCTATCAAAGTAACCGGGTTCTTAGAGGATCCCAATATCATTGACTACCCTCAATCGGTCATAACTCCAGCATCGCAATCTTTTCTTGCGGCCAGAACCATCACGAGAGTTTAGCCTCAATGGGTGTAGCATACTGCTACAATTCTAAAGGCCAAGTTGTGTCATTTAAGGTTCTAAGGTTGTTGGTGCTTAATGACTCCTTGGAAGACCCATATTCTCCTCGTTGCAACACAAGGGATATCGGTACAGACCAAGGTGCCACACCAATGTAGCCACTGCTTCACCCATGTCGGTCTACGCCGGACAGGTCCCTCACAACTTATGCTACCTAAACAGGGTATCCCCAGATCCGGGTTAGGATCTATGTAACTCCCATGCAAACCCACAATAGTAAAGCAAGCAAGTCAATACAATTGAAAACACAGTTATGAACTAACCCTAAGGTACACCTCACTTTAAAAGATGGTCCCCAGCAGAGTCTCCAGTTCTGTGATCGGTGGATCTGGAACTGACTGTTTAACGCTGGTTCGCAAAATGTCGCGGAAGCAAGAGTCGCCACCGTCTTTTATTTTCTCCAAATGGAAAGGACAAAAGCACAGAAAAATTCCTTAAAGAGATTGCTCTCGGTTCGGGAGGAAGGTTATAGAAAGGGAAGGTGTTAGCACCCTTTCTATCCATGGTTATCCAAGGGCTCTTAGATACTTGCTCATTTGTGTTTTCAAAATTGGTTTGTTTGCTTTTCAACTGTGGGTTTTAAAAAGTCTCTTTGAAAATTCCAGTTCGACTCTTGTATCAGTCCTCAAGAGTGTTTGAAAAATTGCTTTCGAAAGCTTTTTGAAAAGGTGTCGGTGTGAAAAGTATTTTTTTTTAATTTATTTTGAAATTAGAGCAAGTATCTAGAGTCGTCTACCTACCCTAAGGAATTCGTCTGTGTAGATGTCCTTTAAGGTAGTGCCATCCCACCATTGAGAGGTAGGTAGCACCACCGTTGGAGGTGTTCGGGTCAATTCGAGGTTCGGGACATGGTGATCACCAGAGCAATGGGAAGACACCTTAGAAGCTACCCTCATGCCAGGTTCCCGGATCATGAGGACTTACTAAGACATCCTCTACTCGACGATCACCTTTCGAGGCAAGACAACAGTGAGGCGTACCCTAGGGGGTGGTGTGTGATTCGTGTGTCATGTTCGTTCATTTTTGTCTTGTTCATGTTAAAGTGATCTATGCGTTTGTTTTTATTTTAGGCCATTCATTCTTGCATGCATTTATTTAACAGTTAAGAAAGCGCAGAAAGGTAAAATTCTAAACTATTACAAAGGCGCGGGTCCACATCGCCAAAATTTCCAGGACCCGATTTGACAGAAAAATAAAGAATTAAAGTGCGAAAGATAAATGTTACACGGCTTTGGGAGAATTACATTGATATTTAAAAGAAGGAATAAATAAAATATGCGAAAAGAATGAAAAATTGCAAGCGAGGGTGTTGGACCCTTTTTAATGAAATTAAATTATGATTATTAAATTAATGAAATTAAAAGGAAAAAAGAAATTATTTTTTGAGTGTTTTTTGTATTTATGATTTTTTTGAGAATAATTAAATGAAATTAAAACGCTAATTAACCCTAATTCTACAACTTTTATTTATTAAAAAAAACCTATTAAAATTTAAACCTAAAATTAAATCTAATTATTTTAATGACAATTTGATTTTATGAAAATAAATAATTAATTATTAGTGAAAAGAAAAGAAAAAGGATAAAAATTAATTAAAACCCTAATTCTACCAATTTTAAGTTTATTAAGAAAATGTTTGAATTAAACCTAAATAAAAAACTAAAATTAATTAATGATATTTATTTACAAAAAAAAATAACATTAAATAAAAATACTTATTTTTGTCTTTTTTGATTTTATATTGTTTTTATGTTTTTATGAAAATATTAAATTAAAGGAATTAATTAAAAAAACAATAATTGAAATAAATAAAATAAAGAAAAGAATGAAAATTCAAACCTAGGGGGGGTCTGTCCCCAAATGGGAGGTGAAATCTAGCAATCAGGCCCATTAAGCCTTTGGCCTGTTTGACTTTTGCGCTGGCATGGAGCTCCATTGACTAACGTATACGGTGTCCATCAGATCTGGGCTTTTGGATTAAGATCATGAGGCATGTGGCATGGCTGGATGGTGAGTTATATGGTGGTCTTCAGGGGAGATGCTGCATGCAATTATATTAAAACAAAATATGTGAATAAAGCGTGGGGACCTGGGGATCGAACCCAGGTCCTAGAGATTACCAGTAACGTGCCTTGCCAACCGCTCCACTTGACTTCTTTGTATATTAAATAACAAACAATTATTATAAAATAAAACAAAGCGTTAGTGGGTTTTTCGCGCGAAATTTTGAAAGAACCAATTGTTGCCTTACACCTCACTGTCTTCTTCCTCGTTTTGTTCTTTCCCTGAAAATATAAAAAGATTAGCGGGGGTTTTGAACCCCCCCAAAACATGCAATATCCAATAATAGCGAATAGGCCATTTTGGAATATAAATTGGGCGCGACCCCATCATTGAATTCGTTGGAAGCTTGTGGTTCTCATGATGCCAATCTCGTGTCCCAATTTTTCCTTGAACGTAAAGCCCTAAATCAAAATCCCTGTAACCCTAAAACATAACAATGGCGTTTTTGCATATAGTGTATAAAAACCCAATCAAAGTATGTGGTTAGCTTCAGGATCATCCAATTAGTAAGAATCCATGAAAAAAATGCAATGAATATGCTTGAATACTAAAACACGATTATGAAAAAAATGTGAAAAAGTTTGAATCCTATTCACCAATTCTGGGCGTTAGGGACGTGGAAAGTGATTCAAAAACGTTTCTTGATGTCTCAGGAAGGTGATGAGATGATTATCTTAGCTTGAATCGCCCTGGAAGACAGTTTTCAGTATTGGACTTTTTTGAGAAAATTCAAGTTTTTGTTATGGCTCTTCTGCGCAGCTGGGAGGTTGTTGGCACGAGGGTTAGCATCCATATATACATGTGAATGATTAGGGTTAAGAAAGTTGATCAAAAAATCCTTGAATTGATGATAAGATATTTGATTTTCCATGCATTAGTTTTCAAATCTTTTTCATGCAAACTTAGTTCAAATCATGGCCAATTAACAAGATTCTTTCCTAATCTGACTTGCACGAAATCTTGGAGATATTTTATGCACAAAAAGATTCAAAAACATTAGGTTTAGCATTTTCCACATATTTAATTTAATTAAATGAATTATTAATAATTAAAAATCCAAATAAATAAATAAAAATGATAAAAAACTTCCCTTTGGGCCAAATGGTCGTGCACATGCCTTGGGTGATGAATTGTGGAAGAAAAAGAGGCCCATTAGCAATTTTAAGACATTTGAAGCAATGTTGACTTTTCAAAATATCCAAAAATTTCCCAACTTCCACAAGGCATAACTTGCTCAATTTTTAAGCTTTGCTCATGTTCTTGGACATTTTGGAAAGTTCTTTGAGTCGTCTAACCAATGTCTTTGGTCCCATGTCATTTTGATTTACCAATCTCAAGTTATGGCCTTTGACTTAAAGTCTCTTTTTGTTGACTTTTGAAACTGACCTATAATGTTGAAATTGATAACTTTTTGTGAGAGCATTTCTTGTACTTGAAGTGTGAAGAGGAGTTGTAGGAAATGTCTTTCTCTTCAAAATTAGCTTTGGATGGAATTTTTCTGATAAACCATGTGGAAGTTATGCCCTGGTCAAGTTACAGTTGACTTTTTCAACTGTCCAAATATGGAAACTTTTGCATCTTGAGACTTTTTGAGTCATGCCTTGAGAATCATGATCAAGAATTGATCAAATGATGTTTGTGGCTTCAAAATAATATGTTGACCAAAAATTTGGACTTTTGACTGTCAAATGACCATTTTACCCCTACAGTTGATTGTTGAGCAATTAGGGCTTTTGACTGTGCAATTTTGTGTTGTAAGTCTTGAAACTTGGTATGAGGATGCTTGACCATGTTTATAGGCATGTGGGACTTGATTGGACCCTTGGAAACTTCAATTTCTTTGTTAGAACCAAAACCCTAATTTTTGACTGTTAGGAGGTCCTTGAACTGTGCAACCCTTGGGGAGATTTTGAAGCTTTGACTTGGCAAATCTTGAAGAATATGGGAGGGCAAATTTTGGGGTACAACACATGCAAATGAAACACTTGCACACAAACACCCCTAGGGTTACTCCATTTGGTTGCCTTAAAAAAATGACCATGTTATGCATGTGGGATCCGATGACCCAACGCCCGTCCCTTCACATCCAACGATGGGGCTCCTTACCAAATCAATGGTAAGATAGCAACATCTAAAGGAGGAGGAAAAGAACATCTAAGACCTTTTGAGTAGGTAGGTTCGCTCTTAGTTACTCGCTTTCTCACTATAAAAACATTTTTACACCAACGCTCTCATTTGAAACATTTCCAAAAGACAACCCTTTGTATGCGTTCTTATAGAGACGAGAATCATCACAAAGACACCTTTTCAAAATCACTTTCAAAAACCACACACAAAGCAAAATTTCAAACAAAAGCAAGTTATCTAGCAAATAACTAAGAGCCCATGGAAAACCATGGATGAAAAGGGTGCTAGTACCTTCCCTTTTCATAATCTACCCCCCGAACTCAAGAAACAATCTCAAAGGTCTTTCCTGTGCTTTTTTACCTTTCCTTTTGGATAAAAAAAGTCGGTGGCGACTCTTGCTAACCGCAACATTTGCGATAAAATGCAAAACCCTCAAGTCAGTTCTCCCACCGTGTTACAGTTACCCAAATATTTTTGAGTCACCCCAAATCCCTTACCCCTCACACGACCGGTATACTCAAGAACATTTAATACTCCACCCTTAGCCACACGAGCAACTTTCCACCAAACATGTTCCAGAAGAGATGTTTCTTGACTTTTCCCCTCTTCTAACTACACATTCAGATAAATAATAAGATCAATTGTAACACATGATGAACAAGTATATCATTTCATTTATATATACTTACCATTCTTTGTTGTAAGCGTGCATATCCCATACGCCCTTTTCCATATGGATATTGGGGACTTGATGCTTGTTGGCGATTTACGATACTCACATCCTGAAAATCTGAGGTTCATCGTTCGCCTTTAAAGGTTTCTGATTCTTCAGGTGAAATCAAGCATGCATATGCCTTTGGAAGTTCTACATCGATAAAATAGTTATAAGCATCCCTAAGAAACTTATTTGTTAAAAAATATCGAAACCCTCTGAGTCTTTTTCCGGCCAATTGAAGACAATATGTTTTTCGATCATCATAATTGGGAAAAAACCTCTACGAAAAAACATACATAGAGTGCGTCAGTAATTTAAAGACATAATCGTCAACAAAAACAAATGAAATTACATATGGTACATGTATATCACTCCATATTTTTTCTTTAGCGGGTTTCAACTCTCTTTTTATCCAATTATCACAAGTGATTGGAACTTCTCTCCTCACAAGGGAACCAATGTAACTTGTCAATATTGAAACGTTAGGCTCAATTAGTTGTTTGTATTTATTCTAATGTATGTCAAATTTGATACCTTTATCTCTTTCACGAATGATTGACTTCATACTAGTTATTCCTCGTCTAATATCATTCTGTACATCATGAACTGATTCGTTTCCATCATTATTAGAAGCGGGATGTTATTTTTCCTTGTTACTATCCATTTGACTTGTAATATTAAAGAAAAACATAAACACCATATAAAATTCAAGTAACATTGAATGAATAAACATAATATAAAAACATAAACAGAATATAAAAACATAAACCTAATATAACAATTTTATTGAATGACGGAACATATAACATTTTACTAGTACCTTTCTCACTAACATATCTTTCTTTTCTTGGTTGGAATATGAATTACTTGGCTCTTAACAACTCAGACAGATGGATTGATCCAAATTCCCTCATTATGTTCATTTCTAATATATGATTTATCCGCTATGATATTCTCATCTTGATCATTTCATATATACGACTCATTCCCTTTAACAAATGACCCATTCTCAATATCAATATCACTTTGATTTACACTGTTATCATAAATCACTTTGTTAGATAAAAGCACTATAGACCATTTTGTACTTGTTGGATCAGTGACATATAACACTTGTTTAGCTTGAGAGGCTAGAATAAAAGGCTCATCTTTGTAGCCCACCCTATTAAGTTCCACTTGTAAAAATCCTGACTTATCCATTCGTATGCCACTATTATGTACCTACTTGAAACCAAAGATAGGAATCTATCAAACACCCAAATGTGCTCGATAACCCCAAAATATGACAAATTTTCATATTTGGGGTTTAAGTCCTTCATACTTGAAATGTGCATTGCTTCAGCTACCACTGTGACACCACTATTTTGCATAGTACTTTTATCATCTTGTTCTTTAGTATAAAATGTGTACCCATTAATTGCATATGTGCTATAAGAAAACATGTGAAAACTCAGACCATATGCTAAACATCTCAACCTTCCTGTTATTGAAGCGGGATCTAAATCAAAATTTAAATAAATATAATCCTTGAACCATTGTTTAAAACTTTGATTGTGCTCTCGTACTATTCAATTTTCATTTCTATTAGGATTTAAACCCGTAGTACATCCTTGTGCATTTCAACATATGACTCAACCTCATTGTCATTGTGAAGAACATATAAATGCAATTGATCCCGTTCAACCCTTGATACTGTCATAATTTTATTTCCAATTAAATTTTTTTCCTTCCTTCCTGTTGGCTCCTAAATTCGACACCTTTGTTTTGTTTGATGGCAGCCATTAAAAGCTGAAAGATGCTTTCGACTGGCTAAGCCTGTCGAAGTGCCCGTCGAAAGATGGCAAAATACTTAGAAGATTTCTTCCAAGGAAGAAGGCTGATTGCCTTCGACGTCGAAGGAGTTTTCGTCGAAGACGTCTCTTGATGAACGTGTTCGATGGTCCAGAGTGGAGCAGTTTGAAGGCACAATATTTGCAATCCATTCGACATACCTTGTAACACGAATGAACTTGCATTTCAGAAGTCTTTCGACCTCCGTTTTGATCTTCGACAAAATTTCTGGAGCGAAGCGTCTTGGATTTTGCTTGATTGGCTTCTTTCCAGGTTTGATTGGCAACTGAAGTTCTACCAATCCTCTGTCGAGACCTGGCATTTCGTCATAATCCCATGCAAAACAGTCTTTAAACTCTTTCAGCAATTGGATTACTTCCAACCTAAGTTCTGGATCAATTTTGGCGCTGATGTAAGTTGGCCTATTCTCTGATCCTTCGCCTAAGTTGATTTCTTCTAAAGGGTCTTGTGCTAACATCTTAATGTTGTTCGCCAAGGGATCCTTTTCGAAGCCCAAAGGCTCATCGTCATAGATCGCGTCGAGCCTCTGTTCCTGCATTTCGTCTGGCATGATATCAGGAGGTCTTGGATCGAAATCCTTTCCTGGGCCAACAGCAGATAATTGTTGATCATTGGCCTGTGTGGCCATGTACTTTACTTCGGCTTCGAGAGCCGTTATCATCTTGGTTTCAGCCACATAGGCCGAAATTCGCTTCAGAGATTGTGACTCAGTCATTATCACTGAATTCACTTCCCCAACCAGTTGGTTGGATACCAGTTAGCCCACTGAATTCTATGTGGGACAAGTCTTCTCTGTCCCATTGGAAACCATGCTCAGGATGCAGGTATAGGGAACAAAAGGTGTTTGGCGCTGGCGCCATGTCGAAGTCAGGAGTTGGACATGGCCCTATGTGAGCCAAGTTTTTGTCGAAATCTGTTACACCCAAGTGGTTTACTTCGCCAAGGTAGTAACTCTGATCAGCCTCTATGTTTTCGACCAGCCCATCTGGGCGCCATAGAAGCAGTCTTTGATGCATCGATGAAGGCACAGCACCTACGCCATGAATCCACTCACGGCCTAACAAAAGGTTGTAGTTAGGTTTGGCCGATATGACCATGAACATTGTTGGTCGAAGGATCGACCCAACTTTTATGTCTAGTTGGATCACTCCCATGGTGGTCCCAATGCCTCCCTCATAGTTGGATAGGACCATATTGTGAGGTTTAATTTCTTCATCCCTTTTGCCAATCTTTATTAGCACAGAATGAGGGATAATATTGATAGTGGCCCCACAGTCGACCAATATTTTGTTCACAGTGGTCTCTTCGAGCTTAGCCCTTATGAACAAAGGTTTGAGGTGATTCTTCATCGCCTCTGTGGGTGGCTCGAAGAAGCCATTTTGTTCCTCTGTAGTGCCATTGTCCATGACAAAATAGCACACTGGCCTGTGTCTGGCCATTTCTTGTTCCACCTCCCAGTCACTGGCTTCGACTTCTACTTGTCGATTGAATTCCCTGGGTAGTACTGAAACAATGTTCACCATTATATCCAAAGTATCGTCGGACTCAGCATCATCTTCGTCTTCGACTTCGCTCTGGTTAGGCCAAACTAGCCTATTGGTAACTGGTTCTCTCTCAAGAGGCTTTCTTTGTTTCCTTTGAGGCACATTCGAGTTCGTTTCTGCCTTAGGTTCGTTGGCAGCCTCTCTTTCAGCTTTTCGCCTTCTTTGATATCTCCTCCATTGGGATCTCGACATAGGATTCTTTCCCTTGTAGTTGCTGGACACTTGAGCAACCTTGGGTGCAGCAACTTGAGGATCTTTCTTCTGAATTAAAGAGGAACCTCTTGGCACTTCGAAAGAATGCCATTTCTCTTCGCTTGGCCTTTTGCGGCCAGATGTTTTGTACCAAGTGTCTACTGGAACATTTGTTGGAGGCCTAAAAGTCAAAGGCCTCTTGTCTTGATTAGAACCCCTTCTGGGATCATGTCGAAGGTCAGAATTCTCCCTTCTCTTGTTCGCTGCTCTCACTCCTTGTATGTGCTCAGCAGCCTTTTTATCAAAGATAGAACTACATCTTGGACATAGCATCACCTCTGATTTCTTCTTCTGGCATCTTTGTAAAAAATCTGCCAAGTTTTCGTTTTCCCTAGGGAAAGCCGTTTTATTTGCCTGCTCTTGCCTTATGGCTTCTTCTGAAGTTTTAGGGTCAGAAAGTTCAACCATGTTGATATTCATTGTATCCTTATTAGCAAGAGTTAGTTGTTTCATTTGTGTCTCCAGATTCTCCGTCTGGCCTTGAACAGTGGCCAAGTGGGAACTGGGCTTTGGTCCAGTTTTTTGTGCTTCAGCAGTCTTCGACTTTGGGTCTTCGACCGCTTTCTGGACAGCCTCAATTGTCTTCCTGGATAAGTTTCCAGAAAAACTGCCAAAGATTGGCATGTTGATGTGGTCCTTTGAGACCTCGACCATGTTAATGCCTGGCTTCTTCGACTGGATCCTGGTTGCCTCTATCATGTTCACCTCAGAGGGTTCTGCATAGTGGGCTTCAGCCTTCAGTGGGTTGGAGTCGACAGCCATGGGGGATTTGTCAGCAAACTTTAATCTCCCTTCCTCAATAGCGTCTTGCACAAGATTCCTGAAAAGAAAACATTGAGAAGTTTTATGGCCCAGAAAATTATGATATTTGCAAAAACCTCTCTTCTTTCTTTGATCAAGAGGAGGCACTTTTACCCCAGGGGGTACTATCATTTGGCCATCTTTAACTAGCAAGTCGAATATTTCATCACATTTTGTGATGTCAAAACTATAAGTCTTTTTTGGGAACCTATCGTTGGTCCTGTCTGGACCAATGGGATTTTTCCCATTTGAGGGGACTAACTGTTTACAAGAGTATGGAGGCCCTTGTTTTAGTTCTGCTAAATCGACTTCTCCTTCTTCGACAACTAAAGTATCGTCGAAGGATTCTAGATCTTCGTCATCCATCTCAACGTAAGCTATTCTCTCTCTCTTGTGAGTTTTAGTTGCCTTAGCTTTTTCAGCTTTGAGGCGTTCGACTTGTCGAACTCTATCGGCCAGTTGGGCCATGTCTCTTAGGTACTGGGTATCTAGCTTCTTCCTAATGGAATAATCTAAACCACCTGCGGCCATTTCGACCAGCTCATGTTCTGGCACTTGTGTAAAACATCTCGCCTTAAGCAACCTAAACCTATTCAGATATTCGTCTATAGGTTCAGTGAAACGTCTCTTAACACTCGCCAGTTCTTTCAGGCTTATTTTGGTTTGCCCCATATAGAATTGTTCATGGAACAATCTTTCCAACTGGGTCCAATGATGGATCGAATTGGGGGGTAGAGTTGTAAACCAAGTAAAAGCGTTCTTGGTTAAGGAACTTGGGAAGTATTTGATCCTTAGGTTTTCATTATTTGAAATGTCTCCTGCTTCGATCAAATACCTTGCCACATGTTCGACAGTAGACTCTGTCGTGTCCCCAGAGAACTTAGTAAATTTGGGGACTTTGGTTCTAGGGGGTAAGTCAGTTTGTAACACATATTCTGACAATGGAGATGTAAAGTTGGGCCTTCGAAAGCCCATGTTCATTCCATTCTGAGTCATGATTCTTTCGATCATGGTTGCCAGATTGTTTTCCAAACCCATGTTTTGGTATTGGACATGCTGAATCACTTCGTCAGCATTTTGGTTTCTGTTAACTAACCTTACCTCTGGGGCTATTACCCTAGGTTCTTCGACAGGTTGTTCTACAGGCTGTTGAGCCTGATTAATGGTGGTTTCTTCCTCTACAAATATCCCCTGATTTCCTCTTATTTGCGCCCTTTGGGGCTGTCGAATAGGTGGGGGTGCTCCAAAGAAGTCAGCCAAACGCGTCATTTGCGCTGTAACTTGCTGATTCGATTGAGTAGTATTTTGTATTAGAGGATTTAGCACTGTACTCAAAGTTTGTGCCAACATTTGCACCATATCATGGTTGCTTTCGTCCATCTGTTGCCTCAAGACTGCTGTCGAGGCATTTGTAAGGCCATGGGCTACTTGGGACGTTCCTCCTAAGAGTTGGGTCCTATTTCTATTCGCCATGCCTACTCCAGAGCCTTGGAGTGGCGAAGTGGCACTCACGAAAGGGTCTGAATAAGTGGACGCAGCATTCGTCAGGCTTGCCAATTCAGAAGTTGGCATACCATAGAATGGAATAAATCCTGGGGGAACCACTGGCCTTGTGCCAATATTTCCCCTTGGAGGGGGGGTTCCCAAAGGTATTCTGGGGCCTGTAAACGAAGTTATTGGCCCCGTGGTTGTGACTGACACTGCTGGTGTCGAACCAACATTCGTCGCTTCACTCACGGTCATATTAACCGTTGCTCCCACACTCGTTTGTGGAATTTCATTATTGTTTGGCGGATTCGCCATCTCTTCCCTTCTTCTGGCAGTATTGCTATCGTTGGTGTATATTCTACCACTCCTCAATAACATACAACTCGAAAAGATGAGATTTTTCAACAATCAACACACAGTCCCACCAGGTGTGCCAATTTGTTTACCTATGGTTTTGGTAAACAACCGCTGATCCTCCAAATGGTTACTTATTTGGTTACTCGCAGGATCGATCAGATTGATCCTATGGACATAGGTTGATTTTGAAGTTTAATTAATGTGGATAAGGCTTTAAGTAAATTGTTTAAAGTAAATTGCATAAAGGAAATGCTTGGTAAAATAAACAAGGCTTGAATGTAAAGGTTCGACAGGAATCTTAAAAGGGAAAAGCATGTAAAATACTGGAAAAGTAAATGACTTGAATTGATAAACTTGGTGTTTCACACATACATTTCTCAACAATTCGTTCGCTCACACTGGGTACTTGAATCTAAATGAGTGACTATGTATTTATTGTGAACACACGCGAGAAACTACACATCTACTCCTATTTATACAAAAACATTCCAAGTAACCGTCGGGCAGTTACACTGCTTCGAGATTAAGCCACTTGGCACGTTCTCCATGCTCGACGCTCCAGATCCTTGCACGTTTGCACGTAGTAACTGCTGGAAACCGTTTTCCCTCCAAAGCTTTGAATTTCAAACTGCTCCACTCTGGACCATCGAACACGTTCATCAAGAGACGTCTTCGACGAAAACTCCTTCGACGTCGAAGGCAATCAGCCTTCTTCCTTGGAAGAAATCTTCTAAGTATTTTGCCATCTTTCGACGGGCACTTCGACAGGCTTAGCCAGTCGAAAGCATCTTTTAGCTTTTAATGGCTGCCATCAAACAAAACAAAGGTGTCGAATTTAGGAGCCAACACTTCCTTACAAAAATATGAGATTTGGGTAGTCCAATGGATTGAACATTGGACAAGTATTTAGTATAAAACTCAACAACTTCTTCATAATGTATCATCCAACCATACAACCCTCTGGCCGACTTTGGTTTTCCATGTACCCTTTTAATATTTTCATATAACGCTCAACAGGGTACATCCATCTCATATAAGTTGGTCTACACAATTGTGTCTCTTTCACAAGCTAAACAACAAGATGCACCATAATGTCAAAAAATGAGGGAGGAAAATACATTTCAAGCTCACATAAAGTAATAACTATTTCTTTTTGCAATATTGGTAAGATCTCAGGATCGATCACCTTACTACAAATTGAACTGAAGAAAAAAAACAATTTAGTTATGGTGCTTCTTACTTTTTCTGGAAAAATAGAACTTATACCTATTGGTAGAAAATGCTCCATTATAATATGGCAATCATATGTCTTTAAACTCTTTAACTTTAGGTCTTTCATAGACACAAACCTTCTAATATATGAAGAGTAACCTTCTGGAACTTTAACTTCACTTAGGAACTTACACAATATTTTTTCTCCTTTCTAGATAAAGTATAAGCAGCAAGCGGTAAATATGTTCGTGTTCCTTTCTTAATGGGTCCTAATTCAGTTCTTATTCTCATATGTATCAAGTCCTTTCTTGCTTTAAGGTCATCCTTAGACTTTCCTTCTATATTGAGTAACGTACCAATAACACTTTCAAATATAATTTTTTCAATATGCGTAACATCAAGAAAATGTCTTACATATAAAGAATTCCAATATGGAAATTCAAAAAAAAAATTGACCTCTTCTTCCACCTACCTTTTACAAGCGTATGTGAAAAAGGCTTGCCAAACTGAGTACTCATATCTTTCACCTTTTCAAAAATTTAGTCACTTGTCAATGTAGGTGGAGCTCTATCATATTCTGGATTTCCATTGAATGCCTTTCTCAATCCAAGGTAGTGCTAATTATAATTTAAGAATCTACGATGACTGAGAAATACGTTCTTTTGACAAAATTCCAATCGCTTCCAATTTGTGTTTTCTTCACAAATAAGACACGCTTTTTGACCTTTAATGCTATACCCTGATAGATTTCCGTATGCCAGAAAATAATTAATTGTGCCAAACAGCATCGCCCTTAAATTGAATCTTCCTTTCCTATATCCATCATAAACCTCTACATTGTTCTCCCACAATATCTTTAAATCTTTGATTAAAGGTGTCAAGTATACGTCTATCTCATTCCATGGTTGTTTAGGCCCAGAAGTTAACATAGATAACATCATGTACTTGCACTTCATACATAGCCATGGAGGTAGGTTATAAATCATAATAATCACAGGCCATGTGGTATGTGAGATACTTTAAAGACCATGCAGGTTCATTCCATAAGTATATAATTCCAAACGAAGGTTTCTTGCTTCACCTCCAAAATCAGGATAATCATTATCAATTTTAGACCACTATGGTGAATCTGCCGGATGTCAAAACTTTCCATCAATAATTATTTCATATGCATGTTAAGTCAAGTGTCTTGTATCGGTTTCACTATGAAACATGCATCTAAATCTCGGAATTAAAGGAAAATACCATAAGACTTTTGTTGGAGACAATTTTTTCTTATACCGAGATAAATCGCAGTTAGGACACTCATTTAACGATGCATATTCATTTCGAAACAAAATGAAATCATTTGGACAAGCATGTATCTTATCATAGCTCATGCCTATAGAGCACAAATTTTTTTGGCCTCATAGGTTCTATTAGGAAGAACATTATCCTTTGGAAGCATATCTTTCATAAGGACTAATAACTTTGTGAAACTTTTATCCGACCATCCATTGTCCGCCTTTAAGTTATACAACTTTAATACCGTAGACAGTCTTATGAATTTAGTGCAACCTTTATACAACAGTTTCTCTGCCTCGCTTACCAACTCTCAAACATTTTGGGACAATCCTGAAGATCTTCTTCAAGTGCTTCTGCAATATCTTCGACACGATCACAATCGTATGTATCTGTGTCACTTTCATCTGAAGCATATATTGCTCTATCCCCCGGTTCAACATTCTTGTTACTTTTTTCACCATGAAATATCCAACATGTATAACTTAGATCAATTCCATTCCTCAGTAAATGCGATTCCAACCTGTTCTTCCCCAAAATTTTCCCTCTCATTTATCAAATATTTTCTCACAAGATCTCCTTTGGTTCAAGACTGTACTAGGGTTGATCAGCTCAAGACACCTCTTTAAGCACTGATGACTGAAATTATGGATTGAGATTGCACAAGGATAATTGAACTTTCAATTCCTCATATTACTTCCATGGACCATTATGGACCCCCAAGATTACTCATGTGAAGTTTCAAGCCTTGGATCACATTTTTGCTCAGTCAATTGAGCAGTTGACCTAAAAATCAATTGTATTGGGGAAAAGTCAAATATGGCCAATTTACAGTCAAACTTCACAATTTTTGATCCACATCAACATTATAAACTCATATGTATCATTTGATCAAGTTTGGACCATAATTCCTCAAGAAATTTAATCAGATCATCAAAAGGGCAAAATGGTCAAAATTAGGGTTTCGACTGAGAAAGGGAAATTTTTGATTTTTGACCTAGCAAATGGTTAATTGGTTTGAGGCATGATCTCAAGAGTTCAATTTCATCATTTTGACCTAATGGCATGACTCAAAACATTTCTCAAGATCAATTGGACATATAGTTGATTTTCAGTCAACTGATCAAAAGTCAATTGTATACTGAAAAGTCAAACTTTGACTTTTTGGTCAAAATCAAGTATCAAAGATCACAATTCATCAAAACATGTCAAAATATGAAACTTGTTCTTCAAGAAATCAAAAAGTCAAGATTTTATTTTGAAAAGTCAAAGTTTCTAAACTTAGAAATTTTTCTAAGTGTTGAAAACTTCATATTTTTTCAATACTTTGAGCCAATTTTTCACCATGATGCAAGATGATTCAAAAGAAACTTTCAAAATGAAAGTTATAGATCTCCATGAGATCTACAACATTAATTTACACAACTTCTCCTATAAATGCTTGGATCTCAAGTTATTAATCCATGAAGTCATGGTCATGAAACTAAACACTTAGTGAAATTTTGAGCATTTTAGGTCAGAATTTTGACCTAACTTCTGACCCAAGTTTCACATAGTTCCATTTGGATTTTGCAAACGTGATTCAAAGAGGGGTTATAGAGAACATCACAAGCTTTAAAAAATGTCCAATAACTCCTTGAGATCGTTTGTGATCAAGGAGAATCGAATGTCAGAAGTTGGGGTTTCAAGTTGTTTTACAAGGCAAATTTTGTGATGAACAAAATTCAAATCTCAAACCTATACTGCACAATATTGCTTTGCAGGCCTCTAAACCTCAAGATCTCTAGATAATCATAAGATTACACTTGCTTTTGAGCTATTATTCACTTGATTCAAGCTTTATCCAAGTAAATTTTCCATTAATGGCACAAAGGCACCATTGTCATTTACATAAAGCAAGCTTTATGCAAAGTCAACTTGCATTGAGCTTTGCACTTGTTCCTTCTACACAAAACTTCCTATACAAAGTCAGATAAGCTTGTTTAAAGTTGGTAAACACTCTAGATAGCTTTGCACTATGCATTGAAACCATGTTTGTCATCCTTACTTAAAACACAAGTCAAGAAGCCGAAACATGTGATCTTGTACTTCTGACCACCACAAGTATCCAAATCTTTTGCATACATAAACACAAGTCATTTACAAGAAAATACACGCATGCTCAAGCCCTGAAACCTCCTAAAACACATAACCACCAAAAACATCTCAAAACTTGCCATTTCTGAGTTTTGAATCCAATCTCCAAATTTACTCGTGCGTTTCTTGGCCTTTTACTTTCAAAAGCTTCTAAATAACATACACAGACAATTCCAACACCTGCTACACGACTGTAACACCTCCATCATTATCCACCATTTTCAAAAACAACACCTTGCACTTTGACTTCTCTATAACTCCTCAGGCACTTTCAGCTCAAGCAAACCATTGCATTAGCTTCCTGGGAACTTGAGGAAGCTAACTTGATCGTTGCAACACCTTGAATCAAGCTCATTTACATTTCACGATTTCCAGTTTTGAGGTATTTTTATTGAACTTCTATCTCATTACTTAGGCATTGTTAGGCTTGCATTTGTGAAGATAAAATGTAGACATCTTTGCCCTGAAGCTGTACATATCCTTAGTTTTCATTTATATGACTTGAGCTTAGAGAATTTTAAGTTTGAAGTTTCTAAAAAAATTAGGTTTCAAATTAGGGCCAGAGAAATTCTCATTAATCTTTGATCTATAGCTTTAGTTGTTTACATGGTTAGATTCGTGAGGAAAAATAACACAATTTCCATGTTTACATTTTCCATTTTTTTTGAGAAATGAATGAGATACAGAGGGCCTGGCTGGCTGAAGGTTGAAGATGAAGTACAGGTCATAGGGATGTTTTACATTATGTATTTTTTTCTTTCACATAAGTTAACGGATGTACAGCCACCCCAGTGGTAAGGCAGCGCGCATTATTGGCAGAGGTCATGGGTTCGAACCTCAGTGTGCTGCCTTTTGCATTTTTCACATTTTTTTGACATCTTTTTGTACTTGCAGCGCCTGAGCCTCCAATTGATTGGGCTTTATTATTTTTTTGCTGTTTCTGACCCTCTGTCTTGCTATTTACACTCCTGGCCCATTTATTTTTCTTTTGTTATTTTATTTTCTTTCTTTTTTTATTTTATTTTCATTTTACATTTTCTTTATTATTAATATTATTATTAATATTATTATTATTATTATTATTAGTATTATTATTATTATTATTATTTTCATTAATAAAAAAATCCAAAAATATTTATATTTATATTATTTATTTTTATTTAGTTTATTTTTTTCATAAAACTAAAAGAACAAAAACATTTTATTTAATTAATTTCCTTTTTTTAATATACTTAGATAATAAATTTTAATTATTATTTTTCTTGTAAATTAAAATCAATTTAGAATTTAGGACTTTTATTTAATTATTTTTATTTACTAATTAAATTAAATTCACAAAAAACCCCTAAAAACTTGTTTTCTTTAAATTAATTTATTTTACTAACTTAATATTAAGTTTTTCATTTTTAGTTAATTATTTTACTTTAATTAATTAGGTCAAAAACCCATTTTCATGAAAAACCAAACAAAAATCACATTTCTTTTTATATTTACATTTTTGCATTTTTACTTATTCAATTTTGTACATTTATTCAAATTCAATATGGTTGTAATAATTATTTAGATTTAATTTCTTGCAATTCCCCATTTGTAATTTGTACATCCCCTCCCCTAAATGACGTAATAGCGTAGTAATTTTACTTTCCACAATTTAAATGTTTTATATACAAATGCTAGTAATTAGGTTTTGTATGGAAAGATTAAAAATCAACAAATAGAAAATCTTAATCAAGACAAATCAGAATTTTTTTTATTAATAACCATGTATTAAAAAAATATTTCGTAAATAATCGGGTTTCGGAAAAAATTACGCAAATAACCGGGTTTACACGATCCACCTTATAATCAACCGAGTTGAGCATGTGAAATTTTTTGATGGCCCTTATGCATTCCTCTCTGTTACGAAACTTGTCCTTCTCTGGTTATTTGCGTAATTTTTTCCGAAACCCGATTATTTGCGAAATATTTTTTTAATACATGGTTATTAATAAAAAAAATTCAGACAAATCAAGCATGTAAATCAATACACTTGCACACATACACACTTAGGGTAAATTCACTTTGTTGCCTTACGAAAATGGTCATATTACACATGTGAGGTATCTTAGCAAAAACAAGCAAAATACAAGATCATAGTCCCTCGATGACGCTATCCATGTTGCCTTTCAAAATGATCTTAGTCCCTAAAAAAATGTTAAGATATCTTACAACATTTCTAATCATGGTTATACGATGATCCACGACCATCCCTTTTACATCTAAAGATAAGGTTACTTACCAAATCAATGGTAAGATAACAATGTCAAAGGAAAGAGGAAATGAACATGAAAGACTTTTGAGTAGGTAGATGTTCCTAGTTACTTGCTCAAATTCAAAACAAAAACATCTTTGCTATTTTCAAAACAAACACCAACACTTTCAAAAAAACATCTTTCAAACTTGAAAAACATTTTCAAAAGATCAACAATTTGTATACATTCTTACGAACGAGAATCATTACAAAGTTTGCCTAAAAGATAACACCTTTTCAAAATACTTTCAAAAACCAAACAAAGCACATTTTCAAACAAAAGCAAGTGATCTAGCAAGTAACTAAGAACCCATGGAAAACCATGGATGAAAAGGGTGTTAATACCTTCCCTTTTCATAATCTACCCCCTAAACTCAAGAAAACATTTCAAAGGTATTTCCTGTTCTTTTCAGTCTTTCCTTTTGGATAAAAGAAAAGTCGATGGCGACTTTTATCCATGGTTTTACTACTAAGTAAGCTAAACAAAAACACTATAATTAATCAAGTATCTATAACACAAGAACAACTAATTACCTGTAGAGAAGTCAACAACTTCTGGAACTACACAATGTAAGATTCTTGGAACGATCAGAATTTCACTCTTCACAAGAGAAATCAGAGATATAATAACAGCGATGAAATCGAGCAGCAACTACACATAAACAATTAGGTTCACTAATTCCATTTCAAACATGTTTAAATCAAAACGGGTTTTGAGTGTATCTTGTAATATATTCATAAACCTCACTTTGTAAAATCCTAACCTGAGATGCTGATCTTTTAGAAAGCTACGCTATTGAGTACCACAACTCATAACTTTATCTCTGGCCTAATAACAAAAGAAAAACAAAACCAACATTTTTTCTTAGAAAATATTTTTTCAACTTCATAAAACAAAGGAATCTTTCACATAATGATATTAATTTATAAAAACAACTTGTATGAAAACAGCTTAAGCACATTTAAGTTCTTGAAATTCAAACCAAAATGAAGAATCGAACCGAATATACAAGAAGAAATGCATATTCAAACCTTAAAATCGAATTCTTTGATGAAGAGTATGTCAATCGAACCTTTGAATTTATTTCATGAAGCAATCCCTTGAAATTTTGTGAAACAAATTGATATGGTGATTAACGAATCGAAATGGGGAGCGCAGTAGAAAGCGGTGGAGAACAAGAGCAGTAATAGCAAGCTTAAACCATTATACGATATTTAAATCCTGAGCGACTCAAATAGAAATTCAATCTCTAAATCCCTCTTATCTACGTTCGATTCACAAATATCTCACTTGATTTTTCATATCTCAGCATAAACAGACTCACAAGATAAACTAAAAAAACAATAAATTTCCAGAATAGCAACAAGCAACGCACACATACTCAGAGCAATTTAACAACGAGCAACAACAACATAACTATAACTAAAATCGAAAACGAAAATCGAGTTACCTACATCGAGGAGATTTCTGTCGGATATTGTTGAGGTATGTGTCTTTGATCTACTCTCTCTTCTTCTACAAGAACAATGATGGAGTTAAGCTATAGGGCACAAGGATTATTTTGAGAGAGATGTTTTGAGAAATAAAGATTCGAGAGTTATAGAGAAAGATGTTTTGAGAGAATGTGGAAAAATCTGAGTTTTAGAGTTTTCGTATTTTTAATTTAGAAATTATAAATTAATGACCTTAGGTAGCACTTCTTGAAGCACTTTCTGATGTATTTCCTTTAGCAGCGCTTTTTCATTAAAAAGTGTTTTCTGATGTATGCCATATAGCAGCGCTTATATGAAGCGCTTTCTAAACGCATCCTTTATCAGTGCTTTGTGGGTATGTATGGCCTTAAGCAGCGCTTCTTAGAAGAGCTTTCTAAAGTAAGCCTTTAGCAGCGCTTTTTCTTAAATTTCTTTTAAAGATATAACAATGATTTTGAAAGAAAGCGACGTCAATATTGTGCTTCCTAAAACCAATTTTATAGTAGAAAGCGCTGCCTAAAGTGTGGCTTTAGCAGTGCTTTCTACTATTGGGCCTATAGCAGTGCTTTCTTTAGTGAACCTAAGGCAGCGCTTTTTCTTAACTTTAGGCAGCACTTTTTTTATAAAGCACTATTGTGATCGGTGGAAATAGAACTGACTGTTTAAAGTTGGTTCGCGAAATGTCGCGGTAAGCAAGAGTCGCCACCGTCTTTTATGTTCTCCAACATGGAAAGGACAAAAGCACAGCAAAATTCCTTTTCGAGAATGTTTCTTGGTTCGGAAAGTAGATTTATAGAAAGGAAAGGTGTTAGCACCCTTTTTATCCGTGGTTATCCATGGGCTCTTAGGTACTTGCTCTTATGTTTTCAAAATTTGTTTGCTTTTCAAGTGTGCGTGTGTTGTGAAAAAGTTTCGTTTGAAAAATTTCTAAGTAACTCTTGTATCTGTCCTCAAGAGTGTATGAAAAATTTGTTTGAAAACCTTTTGAAAGTGTCAGTGTGAAAAGTTGTTTTTGTTTGTTTTGAAAAGAGCAAGTACCCATGAGAATCTACCTACTCTAAGGAATTAGGTTGTGTAAGAGTCCTTTAGATAGTGCTATCCCACCATTGAGAGGTAGGTAGCACCATCGTTGGAGGTGTTCGGGTCAATTCGATTATAAGGGACAGTGTGGTTACCGAAGCAATAGTAGGACACCTTAGAAGTAACCCTAATGTCCTAGATCCTTTTTATCCGAGGCAACCGTTTCGAGGCAACTGGATCTTTAGACAGGAGGGCGACCTCTAAAACACCCTATACTTGACGACCACGTTCGAGGCAACCAGTGAGGCGTACCCTAGGAGTGGCATGTGCACGTGTGTTCAATTCAGTTTATGTTTATCTTTGAACATGCATCTTGGTGATCTACGAGTTAATTTTTATTTGGCATACAGTCTTGCAGGCATTTTTAACAGTTAAGAGTGCGGAAAATAAAGTGCGGAAAGGTAAAGCTACGCTATTACAAGGCGCGGGTCTATACATCGCCAAAAACAAAAACCCGTTTTGGTAAATAAGTGCGAGAAAATAAAATAAAAGAAAGCGATAAATCCTAATTACTATTACATTCTTTGAGCAGATACATAATAATCAAAAATAAGAATAATGCGCGCAAAGAAATAGAATCGGGACGTCCCTTAGGGTTTTGACCCTTTTGAGAAATAAAGAAGGAAAATTGTCCTTTGCATTTAATTAAGTATTAACCCTAAACTAATTAATTAATTAATTAAAGAAAAAATGTTTTTTGTGTTTTTTATGTTTTAATGAAAATAAAGAAATTAAAAGTCAAGAAAACCCCTAATTCTAGATTGTTTTTATTTATTATGAAAAAGGTTAAAATTGACCTATTAAACTAATTAATTTGTTAGTATTTTATTTAAAAATAACAATTAAGGTGAAATTTAATAATAAGAATAATAATATAAATATTTTAATAGTCTGAATTTATTATGAAAATTAATTTGTTAGTTAATAATAATAATAATTATAATAATTAAAAGAATTAAAAAGAGAAAGAAAATAAAAAAAAATAGCAAACCAGGGGGGTATTCTGGGCCCATGGAGGTTTTTGTAAGCAATTTGAGGCCCATTAAGAAGCAGGCTTGTTTGACTTTTGGAATTGTCCACACGCCTGTTGACTGAGGAACATGGTGTTCATCCATCCCTGGCCTTTGGATCATTGCTTGAAGCCACGTGGCAGGCTGGGACATGAGGTATATGGTGTTCACTATTTGGAAGCCTGCATAGGAACGCATTAGAAAAAATATGAAACAAGGTTTGGGGGACCTGGGAATCGAACCCAGGTCCCAATGGTGAACGTCCAGCGCACCAACCACTACTCCACTCGCCTGCGTTTGATATTATAGTGGTCACTGAAAATAATATATGAAAATAACAATTATACTGGACAAAGTAAAGCGCGCGCCATATTTTTTGAACAGACCAACCAGAATGCACCACGTCCTTCATCTTCTTCACTTGGCCTGTAAAAAAGAAATCAAATAACGGGGGTTTTTAATCCCCACAAACTGCAAAATGCAAAAATAGCGATTAGCTCTGTGCGTTATATAAATAGGGCGCGAGGGTTGGGTTGAGTTCGTCTGGCCTTGACGAATTCAACCATAGGTCTAAGAAGGTCCAATTTTTCCTCAATAGCAAACCCCTAATTTTGAAGCTTGGAAACCCTAGCATTCTCCAATGGCAGTTTTCGTTTTAGGGCACCATAATCAAATTGAATCATGCCAATAGCTTCAGAATGGTCCTATTAACACAAATCAATCCAAAAAAGAGGTTAAAATGCATGAATAATGATATGCGATTATGGAAAAAAAAAACAAACCGTGTGACTTGTTCTTGCGTATTCTTGGAGTGTTAAGGCTTGTTTGTGATTGCAATAGGTTCCTGAGTGTCCCAGCAACGCGTTTGAATCTTTAAATCTCCTTGAGAGGGCCTGGAAAGGGGAATTCAGTTTCAAGCTTTCTTGGAATTTTTCGATTTGATAAGGGTTCTTTGCAGCAGTTTTGCACGTGTGAGGAATTAGGTTTTGCTTATGCTCTTATAGCTGAATGGTTTTAGGTCAAATCTTGGTCCAAAAATCCCTTGCATTCATGTTTGCATATTTGATTTTCAATCAAATCTTTTTGCATATTTTTGATTGACAAAACTTGCTAAAATTGGATGTTTTGGTCCCCTTGATTGGAAAACGAAATCTTCAGCATGTGTTGGTCATATTTGCTCCACAAAAGATTTGAAAATAATATCTTTTGAATTTTCCTACAATTAAAATCAATTAAATGAATTAATATTAATAAAAATTCAATTAATTAATTAAAAATAAGAAAATAAATCAATTTAGGCTCAATGGGTCGTGCATAGGCCTTGGACAATGTTTCAAGAAAGAATTTGAGGCCCATTAGCAAAAATGAAGTGTTTTGGGCAAAGTTGACTTTTGCAAATTCCCAAAAATTTCCCAACTTCTCCAATGCATATCTTGCTCAATTTTGATCATATGAACATGTTCTTGGACATTTTGGAAAGGTCTTGAAGTCCTCTAACCAATGCCTTTGGTCCCATGTCATTTTGATTTACCAATCTCAAGTTATGGTCTTTGACTTAAAGTGCCTTTTTGTTGACTTTTGAAAATGACCTATAATGTAGAAATTGATAACTTTTTGTGGGAGCATTTCTTGGACTTGGAATGTGAAGATGAGTTGTAGGA
Source organism: Vicia faba (assembly GCA_948472305.1). NCBI lineage: Eukaryota > Viridiplantae > Streptophyta > Magnoliopsida > Fabales > Fabaceae > Vicia > Vicia faba. Next base: position 1,146,530,663 of record OX451736.1, on the reverse strand, counting down.
AATGTCATCCCCTTCAAAATGAGCATTGGATGGGATTTTTCTGATGAACCATGAAAGAGTTATGCCTTGGTCAAGTTACAGTTGACTTTTCAGTTGTCCAAAAATAGAACCTTTTGGCATCTTGATGATTTTTGAGCCATGCTTGGGGAATCATGATCAAGGCTTGATCAAATGATGATTATGGCTTCAAAATAAGATGTTGACCAAAAAATTTGACTTTTGACTGCCAAATGACCATTTTGCCCCTGCAGATGACTGTGGAGCAACTAGGGCTTTTGACTGTGCAATTGGACCCTGTGAGTCTTGAGACTTGTCATGTAGATGCTTGGAAATGTATATAGGCATATATGACTTGATTGAGCCCTTGAAAACCCCAAATTCATTGAAGGAACCAAAACCCTAATTTTGACTGTGTTAGGAGGCAATTGGACTGTGCAACCCTTGAGGAATCTTGAAGAATATTGGAGGGCAAATTTTGGGGTACAACAACTATCTAATGTATATAGTTTTAAAATTTAAAATTTTATCGGGACATTTAGCAGCGCTTTGATTCAGAAGTGTTGTCTAAGGTATGTTGCCTAATAGCAGTTTTGGCGTAGTGCCTTTTGAGGAGACTATGCATAAGTTCATTCAAACAATCGAAAGTAGCTTTGAACAGATAAGAAACCAACATGCAATCGTGCGTAAGAACCATGATTCATCCATTAAAAATTTAGAGATGCAAATTAGTCAATTTTCCCGCCAAGTGGTTGTGTTACCTGGTTCTAGTGGAGGATTCATTGATAATCCTAAGAATGAAACTTTTAAGGCTTTAGAGTTAGAGTTTGAAAGAAACACCTGTTTGGAAAAGGATGAGCTAGTGGAAGAAGTAGGAGTTGAGAGTGAGAAAGAAGTGAGTGAAAATATCAGTGATTCCTCTGAGAAAGGAGTCGCCATTGATCAACTTATAGACAAAAACTCACCCTTAAGAAGGACTAAGAAACAGATCTTGAATGACCCCAATCCTAAATTGCCATACTATATCAATACACCATATACTATCCTCAAAAAGAAACCAAAGGTGGAAAACGAGGCAGAGATGTTTCAAAAGATCAAGGAAATGATTGTTGAATTTTAGGTAAGTATTCCTTTTAATGGAATTTTGGAATTAATGCCTAAATATGCTAATTTTATGAAGGAATTTCTCTGTGATAAAAAGAAAGAGAAGGAAGGTGGACAAGTAGATGCATCAGACAAGTGTAATTCTATTACATAAATATACCGCCTAAACTGAAGGATCCAAATTAGGGGATTGAAATTTCCACATGCTTTATGTGATTTAGGATAGAGCATCAATTTGATGCTTCTGAAAATAGCTAAGGAACTAAATTTGGAAGAGCCAAAACCAACTGATGTGAATCTTACCTTAGCTTATATTTCTGTTACTTACCCATATGAGATATTCGAAGATATTTTGGTATTTGTTGATGGTTTAGTTTTTCCTACAGATTTTGTAGTGGTGGACATGTAAGGAGACACTGAGAATTCTTTAATTCTCTGGAGGCCATTTTTGGCAACTGGTAAGGCCCTGATTAATGTTGAATCAGGTGAGATCATGTTGCAATTTAACAATGAGCAGGTCATATTTAATGCTTGTGAGTGTACACAATATGCCAACGACTTGGAAACTTTCTACCAAGTTGAAGTTAAAAAAAGTAAGTAGGATGAAGGAATGACCAGAGGACTTATGCACGATATGAGAGAATCCCGTGTAACTGACATGTATTAGGAATTACATGTCAAGCTAATGACGGTAAAGAAGTGCTTGATGGGAGGCAACCCATCCATAAGTTTATTTTGGCACCAATTTTCAATTTCATGTTATTTTTAATTAAACATGTTCTTTGTTATAGTTTGTCCAAGGAAAAGTAGCTTAAAGAACAATAAAGAGTAAAAGCGTGAATTAGGAGGAGAAGAGAAGATAAAAGGAAAATTTTACAGGAATTCTAAAGCAGACATCACACGCGTGATATATTTGCATCACGCGCGTGATGACATGTATCATGTGCACAATATTACTTTATCACTGTTATCAAGGAGATGACCGTTAGGAGTTCAGAAATAGTTACCATCATGCGCATATTAATGCCTATTACACGCGTGATTTCTCACTTAATTGCCTATAAAAAACTTCGTCGAGACATAATTCTCACATTCCTCCTTTTTACTCATCAGGCTTGAGAAAATTTGGCCCTAACTCATAGTTTAACACACTTTCTTGCAAATTGTTGTTCTTGTGCTAATATTTTGCATATGGCTCCAAAGAGAAAAAGAGTTCAAAAGGGTTAAACCTCAAACACTACATCTGGTCCAGTTATTCCCAATATGAAATTCCATTCTAAGGCCAATACAGACAAATATCTGAAGCTAGTAGATAATCATATTGTAAGAGAGAGAGAGAGAGAGAGAGAGAGAGAGAGAGAGAGACCATTTGATTTTACAAACTTGCAAGGCTTTACTAAAATATTAGAGATGTTATAACAAAGACAATGGGAAAGGTTTAACAGTCTAATTCAAGAAACGAACAAGACCATTGGCTTAGAGTTCTATGCAAATCCAGCTTTTTTGAGTAATGATTCTTATACATCATATGTTTGAGGTAAACTTGTTAACTTATCTCCTACGACAATATATTATCTTCTTCGTCTCTAACGCCTTGATTTATGTGCTATTAGTGTTTATAGAGATGAACATCATCAGATAAAAGATACGACATGGCAACAAATACTCGATATATTTTTTAAACCTGGAGTCGAATGGGAAATATGGCATGGTCGGCTTAAAATGCACATTTTCATCTTGTGCCTAGAGCATGGGTGTTGTACCCCAAAATTTTCCCTCTCATTTTCCAAGGCCTTTCTCACAAGGATTCTCAAGGTTCAAGCTTGCACAAGTATATTGGGATTTTCCAGTACCAAGATTAAAAGGAAACTATCAAAACGGGAGAAAATAGATAAAAATAATATTTTGACAAAATTTGGAGAAAAACAAGTGTTCTTCAATTCAGCTCCTTCAATTGGCCTTTTGGCCTCTTTCGATGCAAGTTTGGCTTGCATCCTTCGACTGGGCGTGGGCCTATGGCACATTGGTTTGGATTCAATAGGCACAAATCCCCCTGTAGTCTCCTTCGATTCCAAAGAAAAAGGCTCCCTTTTAGCATCCTTCGATTTTCATTTTTCCCTCCTATATGCCTCTTTCGAATCTGGATATTTTGGCCTCCTACATCCACCTTTCGTTTGGACATGTGGTTCCTTCAGTACAAGCTATTGGCCACACCTTTCATTTGGAAATGTGGTTCCTTCAGTACAAGCTACTAGTCACACCTTTCATCTGGGCATGTGGTTCCTTCAATACAAGCTACTGGTCACACCTTTAATTTGGGCATGTGGTTCCTTCAGTACAAGCTACTGGTCACACCTTTCGTTTGGGAACGTGGTTCCTTCAGTACAAGCTACTGGTCACACCTTTCGCTTGGGAATGTTGGTTCCCTTCATGCAAAAGGCAAAAAGCCTCTTGTAGCTTCCTTTGATTCCAAGGTAAAAAGCCTCCTTTTGGCATCCTTCGATTGCACATTCAAACTTCCTTCATGCATCTTTCGTTTGGCTTTGTGGTCTCCTTCGAATGAAAGTTGGGGTTATGTACTTCATTTGGGCAGGAAATCTCCTTCGATGCAAGTTTAATCCATAAGCTTCATTTGGGCATTTTGCTCCCTCCGAAGCAGTCTTCTTTAGTACATTTCTAGAACTCTTCGACACAAGTGGAAAATAGGATTTTGAAAGAACACTGATCAAATATATGGGTCATGCTACATGATCTTACTTTACAGGCCTTAATGCTTGTATTTCACTCCATAATTAATTGCTTACATTTTGGATTAAGTTATTGTCCAGGTGATTAAGCCTTTGTCCAGAAGTTTTTTTTTATGAAAGTGAACTTGCTAGTACAAATCTTTTCCTAAGCCCATGCTTTGCTTAAATCCTGTTTGTACTTCACCATAAGTCAGGGAAGTCAGCCCCTTTTAACCAACAACTTTAGTACTTCACCTTGCGATCTTGGAAAACCTGACATAGCTTAATATTCACGTTTAATCCAAGCCACATTTTTGTTTAAACACCCAAACATTTTCTCTATAAATGGAGAAACCATTGACAAAGAAAAGGGCCAGATTTTTGCTAGAGAGAAATATCATAAAAAATCCTCAAGCACTCAAACTATCCAATATTCTCAAACTCTCCAACATTCTCAAACCTTCAAAACTCTAAGTTTTTTTTCACAAAAAACCCTCAGTAGTGTACCTTTCGATTCACTTCCCATAAACTGTATCATAATAACCTTCGATTCACTCATCACCATCATATAGTCTCTTTCGATTCAGTGACTGCCCAAACCAAGCAGTAACTGAACTAGCTTCAGTAAGATTCCAGCGAAGCTCCCTCCACCACCAAAGAAGTCACCTACATCTCTTTTGATTAAGCACTTCAAGAGGTAAGTTCTCTCTAAACTTGGAACTTTTTCATTTAAATATCATTTGTACATACCAATAAAAGGAAAATGTAGATATCCCATTTAGGAAGTTTACCATGCCCTAACTTTCGATCCTCGCTGCCTGTATGTTGAAAGTCTCAATCCTGACTAGCTAGATTTTATATTTTGGTGCCCAAAAATCTTGTGCTAACCCCTACCCTGTAGCTTTTGAAAGTTATACTTGCTGGTTGCATTTTGAAGTTTAGACAGGTTCTCTGTATTCCTTCAATTGGCTAAGCATTGAAGCCTTTCGAATCTCAACTTGGGAGATTTGCATTCCTACGATCGGAGGAGGCAGCAAGGAGTTTTGAAATGAATTGTTCACCTCATGTTGACTTCCAGACCCAATCGAAAGGAGCAGCCGGAAGGATGAATCAAAGGTTTTATCTCAGACTATTTTCCCAATCGAAGGAAGCCAAAGAAGGGGGAATCGAAATAGCCTACTGTCTGGATCGAAGGATTCACTTTTTTTATTTATTTTTTATTTTTGTCTTTATATTTTCTTTCTATTCAATATGGTTGTAATAGTTAGGATATTTTATCTTCTGCATTTTCATTGCTTTATACAAATGTTAGTAATTAGGATGTATGACAAGATAAAAACAACAAGTAGACAATCCATAATCAAAGACTAAATGCATGCAAATCAAACACATTATTCACACATGCACCCCTAGGGTAATTCCACTTGTTTCCTTATAAAAAAAGGTCATGTTATGCATGTGAGATGTCTTAGCAAAAACAATCAAAATACAAGATCATAGTCCCTCGATGACGCTAAGAATGTTGCCTTACAAATGATCTTAGTCCCTCAAGAGAAATGCTAAGATATCTCACAACATTGCTATCATGACTATACGATAACCCACGGCCGTCCCTTTTACATCCAAATATAAGGCTTCTTACCAATCAATGGTAAGATAGAAACATCTAAAGGAGGAGGAGAAGAACAAAATACTTTTGAGTAGGTAGAAACGTTCTTAGTTGCTTGCTCACTTTTAAAACAAACATCTTTTCAAATACACACTAAACACTTTCAAAACATGAAATATTTTCAAAATTACAACACTTTGTATACATTCTTATAGAGACGAGAATCATTACAAAGTTAGCCTAAACGAAGGCGCTTTTCAAAAATACTTTCAAAAAACCACCACAAAGCACACTTTCAAAAAAAAGCAAATGATCTAGCAAGCAATTAAGAGCCCATATATAACTATGGATGAAAAGGGTGATAACACCTTCCCTTTTCATAATCTACCCCCCGAACTCAAGAAAAAGAATCACAAAGGTCTTTCCTGTTCTTTTCACCCTTTCTTTTATCGGATAAAAGAAAAGTCGATGGCGACTCTTGCTATCGGCAATAATTGCGATCATATGCAAAACATCCCAAGTCAGTTCTCCCACTGTGTTAGATAACTAGAGACTCTGATGGGGATAAGATTAAAAGTGGGGTTACCTTAGGGCTAGATCATATTTACTTGCTTTTCTTTGTTTGACTTGTTTGCTTTACATTTTGGTTCCTTGTTTGGGTTTGTTTTGATAATCTACCCGGATCTGGGGCACCTTTTTAAGTAAGTATCAATAGATTGTGGAAAATGTACGACATATATTGATATGGTTGAAGCAATGGCTACGCTAGTGTGACGCATTTGTTGGTACCGATATCCCTTGTGTTAAATCGAGGAGAATACGGGGCGGCTGAGCAGTGTCATGAAGCACTTACTGACCTTAGAACCTTAATTGAACAACTTGGCAATTAGGAAGTAGTGAGATAGCCAGTTTCAGTGGAAAGATGAAAATTGGTTGATACTCGATACTACACTCATTGAAATTGGACTTTTGGGATATCTCGGCCGCAAGAAAAGATTGATTATGCTGAGACAATGCCTAAAAGAAAGGTCAGTGATATTGAGATCCCTTATGTTGTACCCCAAAATTTTCCCTCTTATTTTATCAAGATTTTCCCCACAAGACTCTTTGGACTCAAGACAGGATTAGGGTTTGCTCAGCTCAAGACATCTCCTTGCACTGATGACGTGAAATTAGGGTTTGAGTTTGCACAGGGATTTTTGGACTTTCAATGCCTCATGTGACTTTCATACACCATCTTGGACTCCTAAGGTTGTTCATACCAAGTTTTAAGCCTTGAACCACATTTTTGCCTAGTCAATTGGACAGTTGACCTAAAAATCAGTTGTATTGGGGAAAAAGTCAAACATGGCCAATTCACAATCAAACTTCATAATTTTTGATCCACAACAACATTATAGGCTCCTATGAACCGTTTGATCAAGTTTGGACCACAACTCCTCAAGAAATTTGATCAGATCATCAAAAGGGCAAAATGGTCAAAATTAGGGTTTTGACTGAGAAAGGGCAATTTCTGATTTTTCACCTATCCAATGATAAATTGGGTTCAAGAATGGTTTCAAGGACTCAATGGCATCATCTTGACCTAATCACAAGGTTCAAATGATCTCAAATGCATAGGATTGACAGATGAATTTTCCAGTCAACTGATCAAAAATCAATTGTACACTGAAAAGTCAAACTTTGACTTTTTGGTCAAAATCAAGTGCCAAGGGTCATATTTTATCAAGATGTGTCAAAACATGAAACTTGTTCACCAAGAAACTTAAATTTGGAAATTAGAGTTTAAGTTTGAAAATTTTCATAACTTAGAATTTTTCTAATTTATGAAAATTTCTTATTTTTTCCCAACTTTTTCACCATGATGCAATTGGATTCAAAGAAAACTTCCAACATGAAAGTTGTAGTCCTCCACAAATTCTACAACTTTAACTCACAAAGTTTTCCCAAAATATGCTTGGATCTTAAGTTATGATTTTGTGAATAAGGGTCCATAAAATTTTTAACTTAGTGAAATTTTGCCCTAGTTTAGGCAGATTTTTTACCTAACTTCATGGAAACGTTTCACCTAGTTCCAAGTGGAATCTCAAAATTCATTTCAAAGATGGATTGTAGATCATGTTACAAGCTTTCCAAAATTTCCAAGAACTCTCCAAGATCATTTATGGTTATGGAGAATTGAAGAAATGAAAATGGCAAATCATCACTTTTGTCCAAGGCATTTTTCACAATGGTGCAAGTTGCAAATTTTTCCTAAGAATGCTTGTACTTGGTTTTACAGGTCCTAATCCTTTCTACACTCCTTAATTTAATGCAAACGCAATGGATAATGGTCTTATTTTGATCTTTGAAGCTTTGTACAAGGGTTTAATCCAAAAATGGCATAAAGGTAACAATGTTACTTTGATAAAGCTTGCTTTTTGCAACTTTGTTTATCTTGAGCCATGGACCTAATCTCTTGCTGCAAACAAAGTCCACAAATATCAGGCAAAGTTCACCAACTATGTGCAGCTAAGGAGCTAGCCTGTACAGGCCTTGAGCATTGTCATCTCAAATTTACTTCAAAAAGCAAGTAAACTTGCAAAAGTCAATATAACTCACCCATCTGATAAAGCCAAGCCTAAGCATCATTTGAACCAACTTCAGAACATTTTTGCAAGCCTAAAACACGATTGCCAACTTCTCAAACACCCTAAAACACAAAAATCACAAGTTCCTGCCCAAACAGGGCATCATCTGCATAACCATTTCCAAAACAAAATTGGCTCGTGCGTTTCGCCTTGAATCACTTCAAACACATTCTATATCTCCTACATAAACTATCCAGGCCTTTGTCAAGCAACTGTAACCCCTGTTTCGAGCTTCACCATTTCCATTTTCTGAGTTTGTAGGTTGACTTCTACATGGAGTTTCAAACAACTTCAAGGCCAACTGAGCATTGGGATAGCTTGAGGGAACTTCAAGCAAGCTCACACGACCTTCAGGCCTTACTCAAAGTTGCTACATTGCCATATCCAAACTCAACTGAACAAGGTATTTTCCAAGTTTCTACTCTCTATTTAGGCATAATTAAGCTTAGGTTTGTGAAGCAAAAATGTAGTTCTTAAGTTGCTTGAGCTGTACATATGCGTAGATTCCATTTATATTAACTGAGCTAAGAGTATTTAGATGTTGGACATGGTGAAAAGTTTAGGTCAGAAATTAGGGGTGATAAAATTCTCCTTGGTCTTTGAGAGCTAGGTCATGTTTTTTATATCATTAGAATCGTGAGTTAACATGCTACAAGTTTCATGTTGCAAGATTTTGTTTTTATGCACGTATGCAAGAGATACAGGTTGAACTGAACTAGGCGCGCGCGAGGGAGCAAGGACAAGGATGAAGTGTTGTCCTGGGCCAGAGCCATGGGCCTGCTTCTATTCACACCACCCTTTTTGCTTTTGCACCCCCCTGACCTTTTATTTTATATTTTTTGTATTTTCTTGCATATTTCATATTTTTGACTTTTATTTATTTTTTCTGAACATTTAAAATCACAAAAAATATTTTCTTTATTTTTTGCATTTTATCATTTTTTTTTTGCATAATAAATAATTTTGTTAGGATTTTAGAATTTATTTTCTTGAATAAACTTATAAATAATATAAAAATATCATACCTTTTTATTTTTATTATTTATACACTTAAAATAATATTTTCATACAATGTTCAATTTTTTAATATTTTGTATATATTATTATTATTTTTTTCTTGAACAAACTGAAATAAATAAATAATATAAAACATATTTTCTTTTAAACAAAAACTTGGGTTTCCACCCTTTCAAAAATAATCTTTTTTTTCTTCTTATTTTTAAGACATAAATAAATTTATTTTCTCATACATAAAATTAATACAAAAACATCTTTTCCATATTTACATTTTATTGCATATTTAAATATTTGCTTATTTATTTATTTGTACAATAAATTCAATTTTGTTGTAATAGTTTTAGGGTTTTATTTTGAGCAATATCCCCTTATTCAAAACTTGTAACCCCCTCCCCATAATATTGTTGTAATAGTCTAGATTTACTTTACGCATTTTATTGCTTTCATATACCATGATAGTAAACTAGGGTTTTGTATACAAAGACCAAAAATCAAGTAAATAGTATGACTTAATACAAGACAAAAATACATGAAAAATGACAACACATTGCACACAACACCCCTAGGGTTTCATCCACTTTGTTGCCTTAAAATGGCCATGGTATGCATGCTAGGTATCTTGGCAAAGCAAAACAAAACAAAAAGATCATAGTCCCTCGATGACGCTAGACAAGGTTGCCTAAACAAAGATGATCTTAGTCCCTAAAACTTGCTAAGATACTTGGCACCATTGCTATCATGGTCATACAATGACCCACGCCCATCCCGTTTAACATCCAAAGATAGGGTTATTTACCAAATGTAATGGTAAAACAACAAGACCAAAGGAATAAAAATGTGTAGGAAAGACTTTTGAGTAGGTAGATAAGCTTCTAGTTACTTGATCAATTTGCAAACCATCCTTGCTATTTTCAAACAAACACACACACAATTTCAAAACATTTTCAAACAACTTTCAAAACATTGAAACATTTTTCAAAAGACAAACATCTTTGTATACATTCTTACGAACGAGAATCATTACAAAGATTTCCAAAACGATGGCATCTTTTAAAAATACTTTCAAAACCACACAAAGCACCATTTCAAACAATTGAAAAAGCAAAGCAAGTGATCTAAACAAGTAACTAAGAGCCCATGGAAAACCATGGATGAAAAGGGTGCTAGCACCTTCCCTTTTCATAATCTACCCCCCGAACTCAAGAAAACATCTCAAAGGTCTTTCATGTGCTTTTTGACCTTTCCTTTTGGATAAAATAAAAGTCGGTGGTGACTCTTGCTAAACCGAAACATTTGCAAACACAAACGCAAAACCTCAAGTCAGTTCTCCCACCATATCACAGAACTGGCGACTCTGCTGGAGAGAATTATAAAAGTGGGGTTACCTTAGGGTTTTAGATCACCTTTACATGCTTATCTTGCTTGACTTGTTTGCTTTACAATTTGGTTCTATTGTTTGGGTTTGAATCCTCTACCTGGATTTGGGGAAATATTCATAGGTATATAGCAATACATTGTGGAAACTGTGCGGGGTATACCGACATGGTCTAAGCAATAACTATGTTAGTGCGACATATTTGTGGGTACCGGTAGCCTTTGAGTCAATCAAAGAGAATACGGGGCCGCTGAGTGATGTCATGAAGCACTAATGGACTTTTAGAACCTTTACTTGACCAACTTTTCCTTTTAGGATGTAGTGAGATGACCGACTTTGGTGCAGTCCGAAGTTGGTAGATACTCGATACTACACTCATTGAGGGTTGTTTTCTTGGAATATTTCGGTCGCCAGTAAAGTGGCTAAACTGAAACAATGAACACAGAAAACAATCCAGTGATATTGAGCTCCTTAGAACCCGGTTACTATTTATAGGACAGGTTGAGCCAACTAAACTTCAAGAGGGTACTTCTCTATGAAACCTCATGCAAGCCTAAACTAGGAACTTGTGTGATTTTCTTGTACATATATACTTGTGCATAACATCATGAACATCATGAAGCATCATATGCATCCACTAACCATTTCAAGGATTTTGGATTTTCATCTTTGTTCCTGTTTTGTAGGTTATGGAATCATTTCGCAGGAAAACAATCCAAGTCAACCTTGTGAGAATTCCTCTGCAACTCAAGGAGCTTGCTTCCAAGATTCCAGAGTATTCTCCATTCACTGAGAGACATGGTCGACTTCTCAACTTGGTCAACTCCAACACAGAAAAAGACATGGTGAAAGTTCTCTTCCAATTCTTTGACCCCCTACACCACTGCTTCACATTTCCTGATTACCAGTTGGTGCCTACTTTGGAGGAATTTTCTCAACTCTTGAGGATTCTTATTCTCCATCAACTACCTTTCAACGGTACGGAAAGAGATCCAAAGCCTGAAGATGTTGCTCAAGCCTTACACTTGCAACCATCAGATGTCACAGGTCACTGGGAAACCAGAAGTGGTGTCAAGGGTTTCTTGGGAAAGTTCCTGTTTGAGAAAGCTCAAGAATGCTGGAATTCTCTAGACCTGCAAGCTTTTGAGGAATTTGTAGCTCTTCTCATCTATGGGTCGGTCTTGTTCCCAAACCCTGATCAGCTTATAGATGTCAATGCTGTCAAAATCTTCATGGCTCGCAATCCGGTGCCTACATTGCTTGGAGATATCTTGCACTCTTTTCACACTCGAACAATGAGGAAAAGAGGTGTTCTCATGTGCTGCACTCCTCTACTGGCAAGATGGTTTATTTCTCATCTTCCCCAATCAGTTTTGAAGAATGAGCAAGGTTTGAGGTGGTCACAACGATTGATGACTCTTACACATTCAGATGTTCATTGGTGTTCTCGATCCAGAGAAAATGTTATCATCATCGACCGTTGTGGGGAATTCCCTAATGTCCCTCTACTAGGCATTAGGGGAGGCATCACCTACAACCCCTGCTTGGCTCTGAGACAGTTTGGGTATGCCCGAAGGGATGGCCCACATGACATGCTGATTCCAGACTTGGTTTTTGACTTCGACAACAACGATCAAGGACTTCGACAAAGGTTCATTCGAGCTTGGAGGATGCCCAACAAGGTGGACAGTAAGACCTTAGGACACAAGAATTCCATCCCCCTTGAGCCTTACCTCAAGTGGGTACGAACCCGCGCCCAAAGTCTTATGATGCCTTACCCCTCCATTCTCCCTGTGATTATAGAGCATGTTAAGGAAAGAGAGGTTCCATACACCCTCCTACATCCTGACATGCCAACATCACTTGAAGATTTGCAAAGGAGTTGGATACAGCTCAAGGGAGAACACGATACTTTTGAAGCCCAATTCTACGCCAGCGAGAAGAAGGTTTTGGAACTTACTCGTCAACTTCACAAAGAGCAGACTCTCAACACTTACATTGCACCAAAGAGGATGCGCAACGTCTTTTTACCTTAGAACTTTGTATTATTTTTCCCATGGGGCATTGATGTACTAACAATTCTATCTTATTAATATGACGTGTGTTTCTTTTTTGTTTAAAACAAATTTGAATTTATGAATCCTTGAAAGCATTACATGAATACATATCATTCATCATATGCATAAACAGGTCTCCACACCAAGTTTCCTCATCTCTCTGCTGTTTATTTCAGCAAGATGGATATTGAACAAACGGTCAAAGATTTGAAAGCTCAGAATTCACAATTCCAACAGCTACTCTTGACCTTGACTAAGGGGCAGGAGGAGCTCAAAACTCTACTAGAGAAGGAAAAAGAGAAAAAGAAGAAGAAGAGAGCTGGTGTGGCTACCCTGGGCAGAAGATTTGAAGGTCAAGCCAGAAGGGTCCTAGATTTTCCATCAACCTCTGAGGAAGGGGAGAGAAAGGGTAAAGAGATTGTCGTGCCCTTAGATTTTGAAGCTGAAGAAGAGGAAGAGGAGGATTACTCCGAACAACAGTATCCTCTGGCCGATGACAAATACAAAAATCTGGAAGAACGTCTGGCGGCTATGGAGATACAGAGAGTGCCTAGGCTGGATTTTGAGGAGTTAGGTTTGGTTTCTGGAATTGTGATCCCTCCTAAATTCAAAGTGCCACTGTTTGCTAAGTACGATGGGGTGTCTTTCCCAAAGATGCACCTACGATCTTATGTCAGGAAAATTCAACCACATTCTTCTGACAAAGACCTATGGGTCCATTTTTTTCAAGACAGTTTGTCGGGGACGCAGATGGATTGGTTCTACCAGTTGGAGAGGTCCGATGTGCATAATTGGGAAGACTTGGCAGCCGCCTTCTACAGACAGTATCAATATAATGCGGACTTAGCACCAACCCGTACTCAATTACAGAGTATGGGCATGGTCTCAAATGAAGGTTTCAAAGAGTATGCCCGGAAATGGAGAGACTTGGCGGGACGAGTACAACCACCTCTATCTGAGAGGGAGCTAGTAGACATGTTTTTGGGGACTCTGTCAGGTCCTTTCTTTAATCACCTGATAGGAAACTCTTCTGCGGGGTTCACCGAGTTGATTCTAACTGGTGAGAGAGTTGAAGCCAGCATTAAAAGCGGGAAAATTTAAAAAGATGCATCTGCTTCCGCTGCCATCAAAAAGAATTTTCCAGCAAAGAAGGAAGTATCAGCTTTCTACTCCCAAAGAGGTCAAGGAAGATTTGAGCGCCGGCCAGCGGTGGGGGCCGTAATGATTCAGAAGTCTGCAGCTGATCATCCCAGAAACAATCAACCCAGAACCAACCAAGCAAGGGTGGAAAGGCCTGTACGGCAATTCACCCGGATAAACATGACTCCTGCTCAGGTTCTACATCTCTTGAAGTTAAACCTTGCGAGTTTGAAAGAGGCCTCGAAGAACCCGAATACTGCTTCTTCGTACTACCATTCAAACGCCAAGTGTGCTTATCATTCAGACAGCCTGGGGAACGACACCAACAATTGTTGGGCCCTCAAGAATAAGAATCAGGATTTGATAGACGCTAAAGAAGTTGAACTCGACGCCCCTGAAAATCCGAATGTAATCTCTGCTCCAATGCCAAAGCATGGCCACAATGCCCATGCTGTTGAAGAGGATCTGTTTGTTGCTGCTGTTGATGATTTGATGACTCCGCTACCGATAATCAAGTTGAATTTGCTGAAGGCTGGGATTTTCCCAGGTTGTGAAGAAGATTGTTGCCTTTATTCATCCTTACCAACCGACTGTCCATTGTTGAAGTTAGGCATCCAACGCCTAATGGATAACCAAGAAATCCTTTTTGAAAAGACTCCTGTTACACCGACTCCTGTCAATGATATTTCAATAATAACCATATCCGCCAATCTTTCCAAGGTATCCAAAAGACCTGTTAAGATTACATCCGCTCCAAAGACTGCACCTTTGAAGATAACCATGCTCGGGCCCGTCCCGCACAAGTCCGACAGATCAGTACCGTGGAACTATGGTGGCAAAATCTACTACCACGGTATTAAACAAATTGAATCAACTGAAGAGAGTTATGATGAAGAGACTTACGACATTGGAAACATTGCTGGAACGAGCAAAATCACCCGCAGTGGAAGAATTTTCTCTCTAGAGGTTGCCCCTCCAAAGGTAATCTTTGGACCCTCAGCTGCTCCTAAGGTTACCCCTGCACCGGTAAACATATCTGCGAAAACTCCAATTATGGAAGAAGTTGTAACTCATGTGGTTGTCCCCTCTGCTGCTGCTAATGATAGAGGGAAAGGGATCCAAGAAGAGCCCGTCAAGACAAGGGCTCAGCCATTGGTCATCCCTGAGACCTCTCAAAAAGAAATGGAAGAGATTTTGAAAATAATCAAGAAAAGCGATTATGATGTTGTGGAACAACTGGGGCAAACCCCCTCAAAGATCTCTATATTAGCCCTGCTGCTTTGTTCAGATGCTCATGCTAAAGCTTTGATAAGATTCTTGAAGACAGCCCACGTGCTACAGGAAACCTCTGCAGATCAGTTCTAGGAATGTGTAGCTAGCTTAACATCTGACAATGGTCTAGGATTCTCCGATGCTGATTTAACTTCAAAAGGGAGAAAACATAATGACGCTTTACATGTCTCAGTGGAATGCAAAGGGACAACCCTAGCACACGTTCTAGTAGACACTAGTTCGTCTTTAAATTTCTTGGCGAAGAAAGCCTTGGATAGACTGGATTGTGAAGGTTTAACCTTGAAGCCTAGCAATATAATTGTTAGAGCCTTTGATGGTTCTAAAAAGATGGTCCACGGGGAGTTGGACATCCCGATTAAAGTGGGAACTGAAACCTTCAACTCTATATTCTATGTGATGGACATCCGTCCTTCCTATTCTTGCTTGTAGGGAAGACCCTGGATTCACAATGCTGGAGCCGTCACTTCTACTCTGCGTCAAATGCTCAAGTACCCTATCCAGTGGAAAATTATAACTGTTCATGGCAAAGAGGAATACATGATAAGCCATCTAAATTCTTTCCGCTATGTAGAATTGGATGGCGAATTCATCGAAACCCCTTTTCAGCATTTTGAAGAGGTAGCTCAGGAGATTGCGGCAACCAAGACAGTGCCTTTTGTACCTATGATTACCAGACCTCCACCTCGGATGTCGTCTCTCAAAGATGCAAAGGCTATGATTGAAGAAGGAGAAAGCACAATCTGGGGTCAGCTTCCAGACTTTCCTTACAAATCAGATAAATTCGGCTTGGGGTTCACTTCTTCTGCTCAAAAGGTTGTACGCTACTCCCCTGCTGGAGGGCCACCAGTGAAGATCACCCATCATGGAGTTAATGCTTTGGAGGATAGTGAAGAGGAGAGCATCCTGGAAGACTGGATTTTTCCAACTGTTGACGGAGGACTGTGCAACTGGAAGGCAAAAGACTTTGTTCCGATTACTTTCATATCGCAGTAATTTATCTTTCAAACATTTTTGTTGGTTTGTAATAATTCTCAAACAATTCGTACACTTTTAACTTTGTGCCTTACCCGAGGCACATAGGTCCATTTGTAAGGGTTTGATTTTTCATCTTCATATGCCATTTTAATGAATCATGGACGTTTTCACATATAAACTTTTGTGTTCATTGTCTTTCCTTTTATATTTTATTTGTTTAAAGGTGGCTATCCCTTACACACACCCACACTCACAAATGCAGGTACCCTTCTGTTCCGGATTCCATGGGTAACAATTCTGTTATGGCCTTCAGTGACTCTGAAGATCTGGTCTACCATGTCGAATACGAAGGTGAGGAAGATTATGAGGTGCCGGCAGAATTGGCTAGACTGTTACGACAGGAAGAAAGAGCAATTCTACCTCATGAGGAGCTGTTAGAAACAATCAACTTGGGTACTGAGAAAGACAGAAAAGAAGTCAGAGTGGGTGCCAACCTAGAACCAAGTGTCAAGAAGCGCTTAATTCAGTTGTTACATGAATATGTTGAGATCTTCGTCTGGTCATACAAAGACATGTTGGGACTCGATACAGACATTGTGGTACACCGTCTACCCACCAGAGAAGACTGTCCACCAGTCAAACAAAAGGTCCGCCGCATGAGGCCCAACATGTCTGAAAAGATCAAAGCAGAAGTTATGAAGCAGTTCAATGCTGGATTTCTTGCTGTTACTTCCTATCCACAATGGGTTGCTAACATTATGCACGTGCCCAAGAAGGACGGCAAAGTGAGAGTGTGCGTGGATTATAGAGACTTAAACAGGGCTAGCCCTAAATATGATTTTCCACTACAGCTCAGCACAAGGTATTTTCTTTCATGGACGCAAAACCTCAAGTCAGTTCTCCCACCGTATCACACCTTAGAACCCGGTTACTTTCTAGGACAGGTTGATCCAACTAAACTTCAAGAGGGTACTTACCTACCAACTCCATGCAAGCCTAAACCTAAGGACTTGTTTGCTTTATATGCACATAATAACTTCCTTACTTGTACATAACATCATAAACATCATAACATTATAAGAATTCTCACTAACCATTTCAAGGATTTAGGAATTTATCTTTGTTTTTGTTTTTTAGGCCATGAATCTCGTCTGTAGGAATACCATCAGAATCAGCTTCGTGAAAGCATGCCCTCAACTCCAAGAATCAGCATCAAGGGTGCCTGAAGACTCTCCTTTCACCAAGAAATATGGTCGACTCCTCAGTTTGGCTACCTCCAATTCCAAGAAGAGATGATGTGCATGCTCTTACAATTCTTTGATCCCATGCATCATTGCTTCACCTTCCCTGAGTATCAGCTGGTGCCAACACTAGAAGAATTCTCTCTACTATTAGGAGTGATCGTGCTTGATTAAGAACCTTTCACCGGTTTAGAAGGGATTCTAAAACCTGAAGTCATTGCTGAAGCCCTGCATCTGAAGAGAGCCGACATTATAGCAAATTGGGAGACAAGAAGCAGAGTTAAAGGGTTCCTAGCAAAGTTCTTATTGGAGAAGGCTCATTCATTCTGGGAAGATATGGATTTTCAAGCCTTTGAAGACGTCTCGTCCCTTCTCATCTATGGTTTGGTTCTATTTCCCAACTCGGACCAATTCATAGATGTGAATGCCATCAAAGTCTTTCTCTCTCATAATCTTATACCTACCTTGCTGGGAGACATCTTACATTGTTTCCATACCCGCACCATGAAGAAAAGAGGTACTATCTTGTGTTGTATTCCCCTATTCTCCAAGTTGTTTACTTCACACCTACCTCGATCAACATTTAAGAACGAGAAAAGATTGACATGGTCTCAAAGGATGATGTCCCTCACCCACTCTGATATTCATTGGTGTTCGAGATCCTTGGAAGATACTTCTATCATTGACCATTGTCGGGAATTCCCTAATGTCCCTCTTCTTGGAATTATGGGAGGTATCACTTACAATCCTTGCTTAGCTTTACGAGAGTTTGGGTATGCCTGAAGAGATGGTCCTCATGATATGCTCATCCAAGGAGTGGTGTTCGATTACGAGAGAGATGATCAAGGCTACCGTCAGAGGTTTGTGCGAGCTTAGATGATGGTAAATAAAGCAGATAGTGAGACGCTAGGACGCAAGATTTCTATTCCCCCTGAACCTTACCTTAGGTGGGTACGAGCTCGTGCTCAGAATCTCATGATGCCTTACCCCTCCATCCTACCAGTTATCATGGAGCCTGTTGCTGAAGGAGAAGTCCTGTATACTGTCCTTCATCCCAACCTGCCTACTTCTCTTAAAGACTTGCAAAAGGGTTGGATTCAGCTAAAAGAAGAACGAGATACCTTCGAAGCTCAGTTCTACCCGAGTGAGAAAAGGGTTTTGGAGCTTACAAAGCAACTCCATGAAGAACAAAGCTTGAACGCCTACCTTGCGCCGAAGAGGATGCATTCGACCTTTTTGTCTTAAAGATTTATTTTGTAAGCCCAAGAGGCACGTTGTAACCATTTTGAACTAATTAATGCAATTTGACGTTTATTCATTCTTTGTCTAGACAAATTTAAATTTCATAAATCCTTGAAATCATTTCCATGCATATCTTCCATGCATCATAACATAACAGGTTTTCCACGACAGGTTTCCTTATCTTTCTACTGTTTATTTCAGCAAGATGGATATCGAGAAAACAGTGAAAGACCTACAAGCACAAAACTCCCAGTTTCAAGAGACTCTGGTGACCCTGACCAAGGGATAACAAGAGTTGACGACGTTGTTGGCATCCAAAAATAAATCAAAAAGGAAATCCTTAGTCAACATGGGTAGAAGATTCAGAGAGCCGGTCCGCCAGATACCAATAGCTAAAGATTCGTCCGAGGAAGACGAAAATCAAATTGGAGGAGCAAAGAGTACCCAGGCTGGGTGCATTAATGATCGAGTGTTCGATGATGAAGACTATTTTGACGAGCAGTATCCTCCTGGCGATGATAAGTACAAGCAGCTAGAGGATAAATTGAAGGCCGTTGAGATTCAAGCCATCCCTGGTTTGGATTTTGACGATTTGGATTTAATATCTGGGGTTGTCATTCCCTACAAATTCAAGATACCAGTCTTCGTTAAATAGGTTTCCTGCCCAAAGCTTCACCTGAAGTCTTATGTGCGAAAAATGCAACCCCACATCGCTGACAAGAAACTCTGGGTTCACTTCTTTCAAGAAAGCTTGGTTGGGACTCAACTAGAGTGGTTTTACCAATTGGAGGGTTCCCGTATCCATACATGGGAAGACTTGGCCACCGCTTTCTTTCACCAATACCAATACAATGCTGACCTGGGGCCGACTAGGGTTCAACTGCAAGACATGATGATAGGTAAAAACGAAGGGTTCAAAGAGTACGCCCAAAAGTGTAGGGATCTTGCAAGTAGGGTTCAACCACCATTAACTGATAGGGAACATATTAATATGTTTATGGGTACACTATCTTGTCCATTTTTCAACTTATTGGTTGGTTTCTCTTCGTCCGATCGCACCGAGCTAATCCTGACCGGTGAAAGGGTCGAAAGCGTTATCAAGAGCGAGAAAATCCTTATGGCATCTGCTTCCACCTCCAACCCCGTAAAGAAACCTTTCACCAAGAAGAAAGAAAAGAATGTTGTGTATGGGGCAAGGGCCCATACCAAGAAGGATAATCGTCTGTCCATTAATGATGTTCGGATTTCCAACCCAACTCTGTTCAAAGACAATCTTCCAATCATCAACGATTTGAGGCTCCAAAAAGACAATTCACAAGGATATGCATGTCACTATCCCAAGCCTTACAACACCTGCTAAAGGCTAATTTGGTGACACTGCGTGACCCTCCGGACAATCCAGATACCTCCTCACCTAAATACAATCTGAATACCAAGTATGCATATCACTTGAATAGTCTCGGGCATGAGACCGACCAATGCTGGGAACTGAAGAATAAAATTCAAGACTTAATAGACAACAAGACAATCAAATTTGATCCGCCTGCAATTCCCAATATGATAACGGCACCAATTCCAAACCATGGCAAGGGTGTCAATGTTGTTGAAGGCACCATTTTTGTTTCCTCCGTCGAAGACTTGACCACTCTGTTAACCATTTTCAAAAGGAACTTGTTGAAAGCCAGGATTCTCCCTAGCTGTTTGAAGGACTGTGATTGCTGCACCACACAAATTAATGGAT
This sequence comes from Vicia faba, assembly GCA_948472305.1. Classification (NCBI taxonomy): domain Eukaryota; kingdom Viridiplantae; phylum Streptophyta; class Magnoliopsida; order Fabales; family Fabaceae; genus Vicia; species Vicia faba. The sequence goes on along the minus strand of OX451736.1, from coordinate 1,146,510,516 downwards.
GAAAATGGCTGAAGAAAGGCGTTTAACACCTAATGAATAGTCATGAGATCCTATTTAAAAGAACCCCGTCCACCAAAAAATCTGACTAATAAGATTGAAGAACTCTCCATCATAACAATTTCAAACAAGCCTCTTAGGATCTCCTCAAAAGGTCCTATCAGGATTTCAAACGAACCGACTGTCGCTCCTCTGATAATTACCGCCCCTGGGCCAATTCCGTACTCTTCCAACAAAGCAGTGCCATGGAACTATGGTGCTGAGGTGTTTTACCATGGAATAAAGCAAGATGCTTGGATTAAATAAAGCAAAGCTGGTGAAATTGGTAACATTACTAGCTCTAGTAAGGTGACCAGAACTGGGAGAATCTTTTCACCCAACATCTCACATCCAAACGCTACAAAGGCACCTATCTGCATCACCACTGCTAAGCCTAGTGCTGACACAAGGGGAAAGGAGAAAGTAGTTGAGCCTGCTGAGACAGAAATACCCGCAAAAGACATTGATGTTGAGGAACCTTCCGCTCAAGAAATGAATGAGATCTTGAAAATTATAAAGAGGAGCAATTTCAAGATAGTGGAGCAGCTGGGGCAAACCCCTTCCAAAATTTCCATGTTATCTTTGCTACTTTGTTTTGATGCTCATGCCCAGGCGTTAATAAAATTCTTGAAGAAGGCTCATGTCCCTCATGAGACCACAACTTACCAGTTTGAAAATTGTGTGGCAAGCTTGATGGACGACAATGGTTTGGGGTTCTCGGATGCTGATCTGACACCACTTGGAAAGAACCATAACAAAGCTCTGAATGTTTCTGTTGAATGTAAGGGGACTACCCTAGCACATGTTCTGGTTGACACTGGCTCTTCCTTAAACGTACTACCCAAGGGCGTTTTGGACCGGTTAGACTGCGAAGGACTGGTGTTGAAGCCGAGTGATATTATTGTGAGGGCTTTCGATGGGTCCAAAAGGACGTTTCATGGAGAGGTGGATCTCCCTATCAAGGTGGGCTCACATATTTTCAGCTCTACTTTCTACATCATGGATATCCGTCCTGCTTAATCTTGTTTGCTAGGTCACCCTTGGATCTATGGAGCAGGGGCAGTAACGTCAACCCTTCTTCAAAAGCTCAAGTACCCGGTCAAGGGAAGGATCGTCACTGTTTGTGGTGAGAAAGAGTTCATGGTAAGCCACCTAAATTATTTCAAATATGTGGAGATGGATGGCGAATTTATAGAAACTATGTGTCAGGCTTTTAAAGTTGTTCCGTCTATGATTGCTACTGCCAAAGTCTCCTCTGACCTACCCAAAACTGATAGATTGGTGCCAAGGATGGCTTTATTTAAAGATGCTCGTGCCGCAGTCGAAGAAGGAAGCTGTGATACTTGGGGGCAACTTCCCGAGATCCCATTCAAAGCAGACACATGTGGTTTGGGTTTCACTATCAAGGCTCAGAAAGAAGTGAGGCGTGCTCGTGCGGGAAATCCCCCTCTTTGTATTGGAAATCATGAAGTAAACATTGTGGAGGATTCTGATGATGAGTGTGTATTTGTAGAATGGGTATACCCTACTACAACATAACTCAACAATTGGCACGCAAAGTGTTTCATTCCCATCTCCTTCATTGAGGAGTAATTACTTGTTTATTGCTTTCTATCAATTCAAGAACCTTTTATCTATAATATTAAACAATGACTTTTAACCCATATGCTTTACCCAGGGCACTTTGGTCCATTTGTTAAGGGTTTTATTTATGTTCATTTTATCATATGATCATTCAATACAAATCATTGGACTTTTGCATTCAAATCTTTATGCTCATTATTTTTCTTTTTCTTCAAATGCATTTTTCAAAATAGTCATGTATCTTACATGCATACACACACACTCTTGCAGGTCCTCGTCCACTTCAGATCTTATTTCCAATGACTCTAGTATTGCCAACTATGATTTCAAACATCCAATTAACCAAACTGAAGACGAAGGCGAGGAAGATTGTGAGATATCGGGAGAACTATCCAGACTTCTATTGCAAGACGAAAAAGCTATTCAACTGCATGAAGAGTCAGTTGAATTCATCGATCTAGGTACCGAGACAGACAAGAAAGAGGTCAATATCAAAACTAACCTAGGATGCAATGTCAAAAGCATATTGGTTCAGATGTTACATGACTATGTGGAAGTGTTTGCTTGGTCGTACGAAGATATGCTAGGGTTGGATATCGACATTGTAGTTCATCGTCTACCAACAAAGGAAGATTGTACTCCTGTCAAGAAAAAAGTATGTCGCATGCGGCCTGACATGTCTGAAAAGATAAAAGTTGAAGTAATGAAATAATTCGATGCAGGATTCCTAGCAGTGACATCTTATCCCCAATGGGTTGCAAACATGGTGTCGGTGCCGAAGAAAGACGAAAAAGTTCGTATGTGCGTAGATTAGAGGGATCTGAATAGGGAAAGCTCCAAGGATGACTTCCCTCTACCTCATATTGATGTCTTGGTTGATAATACTGCTCAACATAAAGTCTTCTCTTTCATAGAATTAAGATGGCTCCTGAAGACATGGAGAAGACCACCTTTGTTATGCAATGGGGCACCTTTTGTTACAAGGTCATGCCATTCAGGTTGAAGAATGCAGGGGCAACATATCAAAGGTCTATGGTAGCTTTGTTTCATGATATGATCCATCATGAAATAGAGGTATATGTGGATGATATGATTGCAAGGTCACAAACTGAAGAGGAGCATCTCAATCACCTATACAAGCTATTCGAGAGGTTGAAAAAGTACAAGTTGAGGTTGAACCCTAATAAGTGCACATTCGGAGTACGATCTGGAAAGCTTCTAGGTTTTATTGTCAGTGGTAAAGGCATCGAAGTTGATCTTGCAAAGGTAAAATCCATTCAAGAAATGCCAGTTCCCCACTCTGAAAAGGAGGTTAGAGGATTCTTGGGTCGTCTTAACTACATCGTCCAGTTCATATCTCACTTAACTGCTACTTGTGAGCCAATCTTCAAACTCTTGAAGAAAGATCAAGTAGTTAGATGGAATGATGAATGCCAAGCTTCCTTCGACAAAATCAAGGAATATCTGTAAGAACCTCATATCCTCATGCCTCCAGTTGAAGGAAGACCCTTGATCATGTACTTGACTGTGCTAGAAAATTCTGTGGGATGTGTGTTGGGCCAACATGACGAGTCTGGCCGAAAAGAGCATGATATTTACTACCTGAGCAAAAAGTTTACTGACTGTGAAACCATATATTCACTGCTTGAGAAAACTTGTTGCACTCTGGCATGGGCTGCTCGCCGGCTAAGACAGTATATGTTGACTCATACCACTCTACTGATTTCTAACATGGACCCTATCAAGTACATCTTCGAGAAACCCGCTCTTTCCGGACGGATAGCTAGATGGCAGATGATTTTGACTTAGTACGATATTCAATACAAAATGAAAAACGCCATCAAAGGAAGTGTATTAAAAAATAATTTGGCCCATCAAGCTGTTGATGATTATCAGTCTATGAACTTTGACTTCTCGGATGAGAATATCATGCTAGTGACCGACTGCGCGAAACCTGGATCGTATGACAGACCTGAACAAGGATCCTGATGGACTATGGACTTCGATGGGGGCTTCCAACGCTTTGGGTAACAGAATTGGTGTTGTGATAATCTCCCCTGAAGGTTTCCACACTCCTTTCACTGCCAGATTGTGCTTCGATTGTACGAACAACATGGCTGAGTATGAAGCATGCATTTTGGGTCTGAAGGCTGCCATTTATTTGAGGATCAAGCATTTGAATATGTTCGGGGATTCCGCTCTTGTGATTAGCCAAGTAAAAGGAGATTGGGACACTAAGCACCCTAATCTCATTCCTTACAAGGAGCTTGTGCTATCTCTGATTCCTTACTTTAAAGAGATCACCTCTGAACACTTCCCTTGGGAAGAAAATCAGTTAATTGATGCTTTGGCCATGATGTCTTTTATGTTCAAGGTCAAATGGGACAATGAAGCTCCTATGATTACAATTGAGAGATTTGATGAACCTGCGCATTGTTATGAGCTTGACACTGACACAGAAAATCCATGGTACCATGAGGTGAAGAGATACCTTGAAGCACAAGAGTATCTCGAAGGAGTTTCCATCAATGATAGAAAGTTCTTATGAAGATTCTCAGCCAAATTCTTCCTAAGTAATTAAATCCTGTACAACGCAACCATGATTCTACTCTACTCCGATGTGTGGACAAGAAGGAGGCAGAAGAAATTATGGAAGACATGTATGATGGTCTCTTTAGGACTCACTCTAGCGGACATACTATGGCCAAGAAAATCCCGAGAGCTGGTCACTATTGGTCAACGGTGGAGGTTGATTGCCATCACCACTCAAAGACTTGCCACAAATGCCAAGTATATGCTGACAAGGTCCATGTGCCTCCTATTCCTCTGAACGTCATAACCGCTCCGTGGCCATTTGCAATGTGGGGCATTAACATGATTGGAGAGATTAAACCTACTGCTTCCAATGGGCATCGCTTCATTCTTGTCGCTATTGATTATTTCACCAAATGGGTCGAAGCCACCTCATTTGCCTCAGTCACCAAGAATGTGGTATCCAGATTCATCAAACATAACCTCATTTGCCGTTATGGTATCCCCGAAAGGATCATCATTGATAATGGGACGAATCTTAACAATGTTATGATTACCTAACTTTGCACTCAGTTCAAAATCAAGCATCACAATTTTTCTCCTTATAGACCTAAAATGAATGGCGCAGTGGAAGCGGCCCACAAAAACATTAAGAAGATTGTGCAAAAGATGGTAGTGACCTACAAAGACTGGCATGAGATGTTACCGTTTTCTCTTCATGGCTACCATACTTCAGCTTGGACATCAACCGGGCAACTCCTTTTTCCTTGGTCTATGGCATGGAAGATGTCCTGCCAGTGGAAGTGCAGATTCCCTCACTAAGGATTATGAATGACACAGACTTAGGCGAAGATGAATGGATTCAGACAAGATTGGATCAGTTGAACTTGATCAATGAAAAGCGACTGGCTTTCGTTTGTCATGGTCAGATGTACCAAAAACGTATGATTAAGGATTTCAACAAAAAGATCAAGCCTCGAGTATGTCAAGTTGGTGACTTGGTAATAAAGCGCATCATTCTGCCACAAGGCGACCCCCGGGGCAAATGGACTCTCACCTACGAAGGGCCATTTGTTGTCAAGAGAGTGTTCTTTGGCGGTGCCATGATACTGACTACCATGGATGGTGAATATTTCCCACATCCTGTGAATGCAGGCATAGTTAAAAAATACTACGCATAAAAGACCCGCTAGGTTGACACACCTATGCAAAATAAGGGAATCCCGACAAACCAAAGGTTTGGGAAAAATTTAGGGATATATGCAAAAGATTGTACACCCGGCAAGTTGAAAACCCGAAAGGGGGACTTGGGTAAAAATGGGTATCCTGGTGGGCTGGAAACCCGAAAGGGCGGTCCAGGCAAAAATTAAGGATTAAAAGCGTATGACTATGTCCCGTGGAATCACCACAATCGACTTTATTACTGAGATCTGGGTTCAAACGGTCCAAGATCAATCCAATCAACTTTTGTCGATGGTAAGGGACGTTCGAAGACATTGGGGAAATAGTAGAGTTGGAACACAATGAGATCATTTCCACATGGTTTTTGTTTTTTGTTTTCAATTTTGTTATCCTTTCGACGATTTCCTCTTACTAGGATCTCTATCTCTTTGTACATAAACGCCTATCTTATTCATGGGCAAAACATCAATGCAAATATACTTTGAAGTGAAAACTTTTTTGTTTTTTGTTTTGAGTGCAAAGATGTCCAATGACTAAAATTGAACGAACATATGCATATGAACATAATTAAACTATTTAGCAAATTTGTGCCACCAAGAAGCAATGAGCATCTGTTTAATGCAGTTGAGATATCCCCACAGAGTTATCTCATTATCATTATCCCCACAGAGCCTGCTTCAATAAACCTTTTCCCCAACTGAGTTATCCACAAAGTTGGATTTATGCAAACCTTGGTCAGAGTCTCAATCTCTCGAAAACCCTCTCCCCAGCTGAGTCGGTCTTAAAAGAATAAGCCTTGTGGATTTCTTTCTAAAGAATTCACCTTGCCATCATGTCATCCAATAATCTCTTCAACAGGGTTTATTCCCCAACAAAACAATACACTCCTCAACATAATCATTTCCTATTCAAACAATTTTCGAGATACTATGAAGCCTGGACCCGACCAGATAATAGTTTAACTTCTCAAGATACTATGAAGCCTGGACCCGACCAGATAATAGTTTAACTTCTCAAGATACTGGAAAAAAAACCTGGAATTCGACCAGACAGGGGTTTAATTTCCTTTCCCTAGAAGAGTTTGCCTATATCCCCAGCAACTTACTGTAAATCCTGGACCCGACCAGATATAAGCTCAACTTCATTCATTCAAGCAAGTTACTGTAAAGCCTGGACCCGACCAGATATCAGTTCAACTTCATTCATTCAAGCAAGTTATTGTGAATCCTAGACCCGACCAGATAACAGTTCAACTTCATTCATTCAAGCAAGTTACTGTAAATCCTGGACCCAACCAGATATCAGTTTGACTCCTTCCCTCCCAGCAAGTTACTGTGAAGCCTGGATCCGACCAGATATCAGTTCAACTTCGTCTTTTCAAGTAAGTTATTATGAAGCCTGGAGTTCGACCAAATAACAATTAACATTATCCACTTTAGAAATCTGCTTTGAAGCGTGAAATCTGACCAGATAGCCGTTTAAAGTTGGTAGGTTGCTGCGAAGCCTAGAATCCGACTAGATAACAAATTAACTTCACTCTCCCAAGTAATTTTCTGCAAAGCCTGGAATCCGACCAGACAACAGTTAATTTAATCTTCCCCAGTAAGTCATTGTGAAGCCTAAAATACGACCGGATAACCTTCAACTTCATTATCCCCAACAAATTGCTACCAAGCCTGGATTTCGACCTGATAACAGCTAACTTCCGATGCTCTCCAAGTCATGAATAATTCCCCAGTAGAGTAATGGAAAACCAAAGTTCCTAAACCTTATTCCTCCAAGCAGAAATCAACACTCCCCACAGAGTTTCCTCATGCTCTGATACCAAAGTCAATATTCCCCATCGGATTTCTCCTCAAACAACATGACAGGAATTCCCAGCAGAAACAGTCCAAACAAAGTTGAAGATACACTTACTCTCCAACAACGGTTTAGGATTTAGCCTCCTAAGACTCCCCATCATGTTATCAAAGATTTATCTTCCTAGACAAAGACACGCTGCAATAAATGCATCACATTCATAAATCATAACATATACATGACAAATGCATACGACATAATCTCACTTATTTTGAGAATATCATTACGCCATGCATACATCTGCATGCAACTAATCCTTTTCCTTAGAGGAAAAATCATCATGTAAAAGACATCTACTATTTCAGTATAAATCAACCAAAAGATTTATCCTGATACCATCCATCATCCCTCCAAATTGCAGCTTTAAGCCCATTCCCTACACAGTCAGCTAACATATCATCGAGTGAAAATTCCGGGGCACTTTAGTGTTCAATCATCTTCCACATTTGATTCACGAATGGCAGGCTTACCAACCTATCTCTTTAGGTTTAAGAAGATTGAGCAGGGGCAGCTGTTGTACCCCAAAATTTGTCCTCTCATTTTTCAAGGCCTTTCTCACAAGGATTCTCAAGGTTCAAGCTTGCACAAGTATATTGGGTTTTCCAGTACCAAGATTAAAAGGAAACTTTAAAAAAGGGAGAAAACAGATAAAAATAATATTTTGACAAAATTTGGAGAAAAACAAGTGTTCTTCGATTCAGCTCCTTTGATTGGCCTTTTGGCCTCTTTCGATGCAAGTTTGGCTTGCATCCTTCGACTGGGCGTGGGCCTCTAGCACGTTGGTTTGGATTCACAAGGCACAAATCCCCCTGTAGTCTCCTTCGATTCCAAGGCAAAAGGCTCCCTTTTAGCATCCTTCGATTTTCACTTTTTGCCTCCTATATGCCTCTTTCGAATCTGGACATTTTGGCCTCCTACATGCACCTTTCGTTTGGGCATGTGGTTCCTTCAGTACAAGCTACTGGTCACACCTTTCATTTGGGCATGTGGTTCCTTCAGTACAAGCTACTGGTCACACCTTTCGTTTGGGCATGTGGTTCCTTCAGTACAAGCTACTGGTCACACCTTTCGTTTGGGCATGTGGTTTCTTCAGTACAAGCTACTGGTCACACATTTTATTTGGGCATGTTGGTTCCCTACATGCAAGTTTCGTTCGAACATAGATCTTTTGCATGTTGGCATGAAGTCACAAGGCAAAAAGCCTCCTGTAGCCTCCTTCGATTCCAAGGCAAAAAGCCTCCTTTTGACATCCTTCGATTGCACATTTAAAATTCCTGCATGCATCTTTTGTTTGGCTTTGCAGCCTCCTTCGAATGAAAGTTGGGGTTACGTACTTCATTTGGGCAGGAAATCTCCTTCGATGCAAGTTTAATCCATAAGCTTCGTTTGGGAATTTTGCTTCCTTCGAAGCAATCTTCTTTAGTACATTTCTAGAACTCTTCGACACAAGTGGAAAATAGGATTTTGAAAGAACACTGATCAAATCTATGGGCCATGCTACATGATCTTACTTTACAGGCCTTAATGCTTGTATTTCACTCCATAATTAATTGCTTACATTTTGGATTAAGTTATCGTCCAGGTGATTAAGCCTTTGTCTAGAAGTTTTTTTTTATGAAAGTGAACTTGCTAGTACAAATCTTGTCCTAAGCCCATGCTTTACTTAAATCATGTTTGTACTTCACCATAAGTCAGGGAAGTCAGCCCCTTTTAACCAACAACTTTAGTACTTCACCTTGGGATCTAGGAAAACCTAACATAGCTTAATATTCACGTTTCACCCAAGCCACATTTTTGTTTAAACTCCCAAACCTTTTCTCTATAAATAGAAAACCATTAACAAAGAAAAGGGCCAGATTTTTGCTAGAGAGAAAAATCATAAAAAATCCTCAAGTACTCAAACTCTCCAATATTCTCAAAATCTCCAACATTCTCAAACCTTCAAAACTCTAGGATATTTTTTTCACAAAAAACCCTCAGTAGTGTACCTTTCAATTCATTTCCCCTAAACTGTAGCGTAATAACCTTTGATTCACTCATCACCATCATATACTCTCTTTTGATTCAGTGACTGCCCAAACCAAGCAGTAACTGAACTAGCTTAAGGAAGATTCTAGCGAAGCTCCCTCCACCACTAAAGAAGTCACCTACAACTCTTTCGATTAAGCACTTCAAGAGGTAAGTTCTCTCTAAACTTGGAACTTTTTCATTTAAATATCATTTGTACATACCAATAAAAGGAAAATGTAGATATCCCATTTAGGAAGTTGACCATGCCCTAACTTTCGATCCTCATTGCCTGTATGTTGAAAGCCTCAATCCTGACTAGTTAGATTTTAGATTTGGTGCCCAAAAATCTTGTGCTAACCCCTGCCTTGTAGCTTTTGAAAGTTATACTTGCTAGTTGCATTTTCAAGTTTAGACAGGTTCTCTGTATTCCTTCGACTGGCTAAGTATTGAAGCCTTTCGAATCTCAACCTGGGAGCTTTTCATTCCTACGATCAAAGGAGGAAGCAAGGAGTTTTAAAACGAATAATGCACCTCATGCTGACTTCCAGGCCCAATCGAAAGGAGCAGCCGGAAGGATGAATGGAAGGTTGTATCTCACACTATTTTCCCAATCGAAGGAAGCCAAAGAAGGGGGAATCGAAAGAGCCTACTGTCTGGATCGAAAGATTCATTTTTTTTATTTTTTTTATTTTTATCTTTATATTTTCTTGCTATTCAATATGGTTGTGATAGTTAGGATATTTTATCTTCTGCATTTTCATTTATTTTTACAAATGTTAGTAATTAGGATGTATGGAAAGATAAAAACAACAAGTAGACAATCCATAATCAAAGACTAAATGCATGAAAATAAAACACACTATTCACACATGCACCCCTAGGGTAATTCCACTTGTTGACTTATAAAAAAATTGTCATGTTATGTATGTGAGATGTCTTAGCAAAAACAATCAAAATACAAGATCATAGTCCCTCGACGATGCTACAAATGTTGCCTTACAAATCATCTTAGTCCCTCAAGATAAATGCTAAGATATCTCACAATATTGCTATCATGACTATACAATGACCCACGCCCGTCCCTTTTACATCCAAAGATAAGGATTCTTACCAATCAATGGTAAGATAAAAACATCTAAAGGAGGAGGAGAAGAATAAAAGATTTTTGAGTAGGTAGAAACGTTCTTAGTAGCTTGCTCATTTTCAAAACAAACATCTTTTCAAACACACACTAAACACTTTCAAAACATGAAATATTTTCAAAAGTCCAACACTTTGTATACATTCTTATAGAGACGAGAATCATTACAAAGTTAGCCTAAACGAAGGCGCTTTTCAAAAATACTTTCAAAAAACCACCACAAAGCACATTTTCAAGCAAAAGCAAATGATCTAGCAAGCAATTAAGAGCCCATGATAACTATGGATGAAAAGGGTGCTAACACCTTCCCTTTTCATAATCTACCCCCTGAACTCAAGAAAAATAATCTCAAAGGTCTTTCCTATTCTTTTCACCCTTTCCTTTATCGGATAAAAGAAAAGTCGGTGGCGACTCTTCCTATCCGCAACAATTACAATCAAACGTAAAACATCCCAAGTCAGTTCTCCCACCGTGTTACAATGGGCGCCTTCTTTGTGCAAACCCTAGAAGTAGCGTCCAATCAACCATAGTTCATTGTTAAGCGATGTTTAGGTCTATTAGCTCTTTTTAAAGGGGGACTGATTAATATGGGATATTTAATTGCTGAAAATATTAAATATATGGCTAACATTACGCATAAAGCTTGTGGGCATTTTTCATCTCGAATGAGTTATATAGGTTAGTTGGAGTCCTAATTAACCTTAATGGAAAAATTATAAGTTCTAAAATGTCGATTAACGCTTCTATTATCAATAGGATTCAACATAAGCAAAAATCAACGAACGCCAAACAAGAGCAGGAAAATAATCCAACAGAGGCAATTGATGAAGGTTATCATCCAGACATTCAAATTCAGGAAGCATCAATTCAAGCAAATCACTAAGCCTCTAAATTTCAAAATAGAATGGAAGCATATGCAGTGGGGATAACAAGTTGGGAGAATAAAGTTTTAACAACCTTGTATGTTGAAGCACCACATTTTGCATCAATATTTGAAGACTTTTACCATCTACAAGAAAATCACATGCATGTAGGAGATTTAAGAATTCAATTTGCAACTGCAAAATACATGGTAAATCACTTCAGGGATCAATATAGAGCATAAACAATAAAAAGAGAACAAATGGGAACCGAATGGGAAAGACAAAATAGCAGCTTTCATAACTTAATGAGCGACATGTAAGAATTTTTCAGCTTTGATAATATGTAACAAAGATGAAGCAACTTTAAATATTAGCAACTTCTAATGATTTTTTCTTTTAGCCCGACAAAGAGAAATAACTACTTATAAATTTTATTCCCCATTGTATACATTAATCTTTGCTTGAAATTAATAGACAAGTTTAATTATGTTGTTTCTTTCATATTTATAAACAATTGCAACTATCACATTGAAGAAATGAACCAAAAGCATCATCAGATAAAACTTGATCACCAGGAAAGTGACTTACAAATAGAAAGCAAAAGATGAAAACCAAATCAACAAACTTGTACTCAATCTCGAGTTACCTCCACTAGTAAGGTTTGAGCCAAATATTTCCATTGTTTACAATTTCTTTCTTTGAGTGTATTCATGCTTTATTGTTTTATCAGGTTTGAACTATTTCTGACTTAATTTGTCTAGTTTGATTTACACACACCGATGTAGTTTGTTGTTTTAAACTCTGAGCCTTTTAAACCAACTTGTGTTATTATGAATATCCTTTTCTAACCACTTTGAGCTTAGCCTTTTGTTTCGGTGACATAACCATATTTGTTAGCCAATTGACTTGAAAGATTAAATTTTTTCACCCTCTCTTTGGAGTTGCTCTTGGAAGTGAGCAAAGTTAAGTTTGGGGTTAGGGTACTAGAGATGCAGTCCATGAGGCGCGTGATGGGCCCTTTTGTGGGAAATTTATGACGCGATTTGGCTATTCCTGAAGGCTTTAAAAGGGGATTTTTGGCACTTTTTAAGGGTTCTGTGATTTTACACTACAAGTGACGATTTACAACACTGGAAGTATGAATTGGAGCGCATTTGAAGCCATTGGAGGCTAGTTCTTCAAGGATTATCTTATGCAAACTATTTCTTATTAATTGGTATTAATATTTATTCATTATGAGTAGTTAAGTCTCTATAGGTCAGATTTTGTATGATGAACCTATTTTAATAATGTTCGGACATATGTTTGATTTGTTATTGCGTGAATAATTTGACTTATAATTATATTTAATGGCTTCTTGTTTGTAATTCTTTTCATGCGAGGTACTCTTTTAATCTAAGTTTAGGCACATAGGAGTTACTGACGATTAGTCTATATGGTGGACCTACAGAAATTGTTATACTTATTCTGATTAAATAAGAATAGGAGACCTAGAGTATTGGCTTATGAATTAACTTTCTATTGCATCGCCTAATCTCACTTACGCCAGTTAACTAGGGATATGAGACTTCTAGTGGGGATTAGTGAGCTATACACCAAGGGATTAGGTATAGCGATTTTGTTAATTTGCCGTGGAATTATAGCAACGATATCATTCATGTAAACCATTAAACATCAACAGGAAAGAAATAGGGGATTTAATACAAAATTTGACCGCTTTTATATTATTGACAAAACAAAATTTATCTTTTCGTAATTAAAACTCGAAAATCCCCATTAGTTACTTTCTTAACATTGCACAATATTGTCTGGTTAAATAGCAGTCCTTGTGGATACAATATCTTTTTAATACTTTGACATTATCTGTACACTTCTCGAGAAGTCATAAGGTATCATCCGTAAACTTAATTTTGTTCTTCATGGCATGATTGATTATAACAAACCAATATTTCTTCCTTGTCGTATATGTTAAACACCTAGAGTCCAAATATCGTTGATCGATACATTGCACTTTTTCCTTCAAAGTCACCATTGCATTTTCTTCAACGTGTAACTAGGTTGGCATAAAGCTTCAATCAATTACACTTTGGTTGTGTAGCATTTTTCAACTTGTTATTGATGATGTCTTGCAACATGTTGCTACTGAGTTCTCCATCTATGATTATGACCAAGGGTGTATTCTCATCATCAAACTTTTACCTTGGAACTCTAGCTTCATCTTCTTGACGTTCTTTCTTTTTAGAATTACATTCTCTTGCAAAATGGCAAAGCTTTTGACATTTATAGTATTGTACACTGCTCTTGTCAACTATTCTTCTTCCATCTCTACCCCTTAGTTTACCACCTATAGAGTTGTTTGATCCAACAACCCTATTGCCATTGTTTTCACCCTTTTATAATATGGAATTCCTGGAACTTTGGGACTCCCCTTCACCAAAAATCTGAAAGTTCCCTCTAGCTTTGCTCATGGGACACTTTACCTTTGCCTTCTTTCCTCTCTCATTTAAACGGTCTTGTAAAGCGATCTCTATCTTTGCCTTATAAACATTCCTTTCCTCTATTCTCTGCTCATGTGCCTCAAGAGAGCTTTGCTGCTCCTTTTTTATCATCATTGCAATATCATTTGATTCCTTAATTGCAACCATCGTATTTTTCAATATTGGCGTCAAAGAATGCAAGATTTTCGCGACAACATGCTGCTCTGTGATCATTTCTCCACACGCCTTTACTTGGTTCACCAACCAAGTAATTATCATCATGTAATCATTATTGGTCTGCTTCTCCTTCATTTGAATCAACTCAAGTTGTCATTTGTGATTTTGTAACCTCACAACCTTCCTCTTTCCTGCCCTTGCATACGCCTACTCCAAGATTTCCTACGCTTGCTTTGATGATTCGTAATCACCATTTATCTCGAAATTATTTGCATCAACACCTTGATGGATAAAAAATAGCATATTTTAATCTTTCTTCTTTTCTTCCCCATGCTTAGAACATTATGCATTTGTTGCGCCTTAAACAAGTGTAGTTATCCTATGTTCTTGGACGAGAACTGAGCTCATCGCCTGATCAGTGACCGAGAGATAGAGCAACAACAAAAATCCCTATCTCGAGAGAGTTAGGAGGGGAAAGACGAGGAAGTTATTTACTCGAGTGAAAGGCTCATCAGACTTGGGGGTCCATTTAAACCTCTCCTTCATCTTTAAGGCAGCGAAGAAGAGGAAGGTTTTATTGACTGCATTGGAAAGGAAGTGAGATAGGGTGACGAGGTGACCTGTGAGCTGTTGCACTTCCTTTATGTTAGAAGGGCTCCTCATCATGACGATTGCTTGACACTTTTATGGGTTGGCATCTATGCCTCTTAGTGTCAGCATGACACCTAGAAACTTCCCCACTTAGACCTTTAAAGAACACTTGGCGGTGTTTAGATGCATATCATACTGCCTGACAAATGCATGACATCTTCCAAATCATTTGCATGACTTCACCCCCCAATATTCTTAACTATCATATCATTGATGCAGAACTTGAGATTTTTCCTTATCTGGTGGGTGAAAATAGTGTTTATGAGGTGTTGGTCTATGGAGACAGCATTCTTAAGGCTGAAGGGCATTGAATTGTAGTAGTAGTAGTACTTGTTATAGTTCTTAATGAAGGAAACTTTAGGTGTGTTTAGGGGATCCATCCCAATCTGGTTGTACCCCGAGTACGCATCCATGAAGCTTAACATGAGGTAGCCTAATGATTCCTTGATGAAACAATAAATGTCTAATAGTGGGTACGAATATTTAATAAAGGTGACATTCATATCACTGAAATCTACACAGATGCGCCACTTGTTGTTATTTTTTCGTACTAGAACCATGTTAGCCAACCAGATGGGATACTTTATTTTTATGATGAACCTGACGTTCCATATTTTTCCCATCTCTTCATCAATGGCAACCCTTTTTTCCTCACCAACTTTTTGCTTCCTTGTGCCACTGGTTTGTGTGGAACCTTTTTTTCAAGTGATATACTTTTAACAAGGATATCAAGGTTTGATGATGACAACTAATGTAATATGATAATTCAAGCACGAACAATTAAGAGAATAAAGATGCAAACCTTATCATTAGTGTTTATTGAACTTGACTATCTGATGATGGCAATCAAATGAAGTGCAACCTAAAGCTTCATCTCAAGCTACTCAGGCAAGTGACCACAAAAGAGATGTGTTACCTCCTAATTTAGGAAGTGGGTGAACCTACTTTTAAAGCATAAGGACTTTATCGTAAAAGCGCATGGATAAAGCACATACACATTAAAATGATTTTCAAAGTGTTTTTACCCAAATAAAATATCTTTAGAAACATCTTGAAGTTGTTCCAGATGATTTAGGAACTGTCAAAATTTCAAGAGGAAAATTTAGACTTATCTAATTGACTAGAGTTTTCATCTGATCGATTATATTAGTTCAAAATTGAGTCATAAGTGATTAGGAAATTTCCTTAATAATTCTCAACGGCTAGATATCTTTTCCTTCCTTTAATAAACTTACAAACGATTATTTTCAAGTATCTAGTCGATTATGAAAATGTGTTAATCGATTAGGTTTCCTTAAAATGCAATAATTTGAAATTCCTTTTTGAGATAACCTCTAGCCTATAAATAGAGGTCCCTTTTCTCATTTCATTTTATCCAAAATCGTGTTTTGACACTTTCAACTTGCACACTCTCTCTCTCTCTCTAAACTTTTCTTTAACTTTCTCTTACTATTGTTTTAGACTAAGTGCATTTGGGAGAAAAGTCCTTTTGTGAGTGAGGAAATTTTGTAATTTTGGAAAGGATAGAATTGTAAATTCACCAAGGGAATCTTTTATATACACCTTGGTTATACTGTTCATATAGGTTAAAAGCTAAACTCGTTAAAAGCTTTGGTTTGGGGATTGTGTGATCAAACCCTAGTTTAGATTGGATATCAGCGTGTGATAAAATTTCCTAGGTTCTTGGTCAGCCTTGTATTAAAACCAAGATAGGATGAAGCTCAACTTGGAATTAAAAGCTTCAGAGGTTCAAGATCATTCCAATGTTAAAATCTCACTGGTTATTGGTTGTCCCGTGTAAAACCAAGGTTTTGAGCTCAAGTTTTAAGAAGGTTGAAGAGTAACATCTCCAAGGTTCTTGTTTGTAGAAAGAGGACTAACTACTTCAATCCACCATTAGGAAGGAAGATTGACCACTTCAATCCTAAGTTTATTTTGAATAAAATACGCAAACACCCACATCCACCGTCTTGTATTATTTGGTTGGAGGCCAACCATCATTTCCTTGTATAATGGGGTTCATGGGTCTTTCGTACTAAAATCTCTCAAAGTTTATTGGAAACTCTCAAGTTCATTTCTTGGGGACATGAGTATGTCCTTTTGTTTTGATTGAACCTCTATACTTTTTGGAGTTCTTCTTTTCCCCCAACTCCTTTAATTTCCACAATTTATTTTTTGTTTTTTACTTTCCGTTGTCAAGTTTTTAAAAATGTTTCTAAACTCTGATTTTACTTCCCAAAGTTTTTCAAAATCACTTTTTCACAAACCACAATTCATCCCTCTCTTATGTGTGAAGTCTCAAGTCCATTAAGTGGTACCAGAGTCTAACTCATATTTAAGGACTAATCGTCTCAAGAGGAAGATGACTTTCGACTAGAGATCTTTTCTAAACACACCACCACTTTTTGAAATATCATATTTAACATTTGGAAAGCTAGATTCAAAATCACTTTTTCACAAATGACACAATTCATCCCCCCTCTTGTGTCTGAAGTCCCAAATCCAACAGTTTGGAGGAAGGGTGGATGGCGAGGCGATGACTCACAACTTTTATGTCTATTCTTGGCATGTTAGAGGGAGTACATGAAAAAAAGTTGACACTATTAATGTGTTCGTCGACTAGTTCATGTTCCTTCTCTGCAAATAGATATGTACCTATCTTCGTCACCTGATGGGTGGGATGACCTATATAGACCTCCTTCAAATCTTTCGTGGGAGTGATCCTTTCTGCTTCCACTCCAAATCGGGGGTCCTAACACTCGAAGTCCTTATTTGGAACATCAGAATAGGGAACATCAACAAGGGAGAGCTCTTCGCTGGCTATCTCCAGGATACTCAAATACCATTTATGAGCCACTTGCTAATCCTCTAGGATTATATCAACTCGCCCATAAGGGTGCAGATATTTCAAGGTCAGGTACAAAGTGGATTCGCTGCTCATAGGGTGTTAATAGTCGACCGACCAAGAATGATATTTTTTGGTGATATCGAATCTATAATGAGGTAGCTGACATCAATCACCCTGGCATCAGTTTCGTCACTGCATGTGACTTCTAGGGTTATACGGCCCATTATTTGTACATGTTCGTCTGATAACCCCATCAAATAACAACTGAATGTTTTTATGTCATTCGGGTCAGGTTGCAGTTTCCGGTAGGCATCCCAAAATAGGACGTCAGTAGGGCTAGCAGAGTATATCATAACGCGCTTAATGTCCCAGATTCCCTATTGCACAGTGTTGACTAGAGGATCATCATCGTGTGGTTGAGTCTGAGGGTGTCATCCTCGGAAAAGATGATATTAAACCCTATTTTCCCTTGAGAGCTTCTGAGGAAGCCATGGGATATTACATTTTCCAAAAATGCATGCCTTGTGTATTTCCTCTAGGAAGATCAAGAGTTACATCCATTGGAGAAACCTCTGGCGATGGTGCTTGCGTTCTAGGTTGTGTCTTTATCAGCCATCTTAGGTGGGAGATGGAGAGAGTTAGAGTAGGAGTGTGGTCCAAGTTAGTTTTATCGAAGCCCCACGGTAGGTGCCACAATATTGGTAAAAAAAGGAATAGGTGTATATGTTCCCCTTGCAAGGGCATGGACAATCAGAGGCCTTAGTAGGTTTATAACACGATATGGTGGTTAGGGCTTTCCCACGATGGCGAGAAGCCATGTACTTTTCACATAAGGTATATTAGGAGTCCTTCTCACATGAACTGAGAGGCTCTGTTGATGACTGGTTATGCTTGGGAGCAAGCGTATGGTCACAGTCAATTGTGTTAGGACTTTAATAAGTGTTGTGTTCCTTATGGTGTAAAGAATGTGTATGACTTAGATCTATTCTTCTCCTCTTGAAGGGAGATATATTTATAGAGACTTTTAGTGCCTAGGGTTTTCTTAGAAAGGGTCTCCTCCCATTTAATAAATGGTGGAACATTGAATCCATATTTCTAAAGGAGACATGGGTTAGTTAATGACCATGGATTTCTCTTTTATCAAGATGTGTCTTATCCTATGTTTCCCATGATGGGGTGATAGGAAAACCCCGGGGGAGGCAATAGCTCCCTTTGGGAGACATTCTATCATCGTCTCTTCTAGGGAGTTCGAAAGGTATCGCCATGGGCGAGGCCTTTTTCAAATATATCACTATAAAAGAAATAACCACTGTAATACGGTGGGGGAACTGACTTGAGGTTTTGCGTTTTATCGCAAATGTTGCGGATAGCAAGAGTCGCCACCGAATTTTCTTTTATCTAATAAAGGAAAGGGTGAAAAGAATAGGAAAAACCTTTTGAGAATTTTCTTGAGTTTGGGGGGGTAGGTTATGAAAAGGGAAGGTGTTAGCACCCTTTTCATCCGTAGTTATCTACGGGCTCTTAATTTCTAGCTCACTTTGAAATAATGCTTTGTGTTTGTGTATGTTTGCAAATATTTTGAAAATGCCTAAGTGCGATAATTTTGTAATGATTCTCGTATCGTTGAGAATGTATACATTGTTTTAAAAATACTCATGAAAGGAAGTGTCGTTTTGGAAAGATGTTTTGAAAATTCCAATGTAGGGTAATTTTGTAATGGTTCTCGCATCGTTGAGAATGTATACAAAATGTTTGTTTTGAAAAGTGTTTTGAAGATAGTTGTTTTGAAAGTGTGAAGTGTGGAAATTGTTTTAGTTTGTGAGCAAGTGATTACGAGCGATCTACCTACTAAAAAAGTATTTGTTCTTTTCATTCTCCTTTAGATAGTGCTACCCTACCATTAGTTAGTAGGAAGCCCTATCGTTAGATGTGAGGGATGGGCGTGGGTTATTGCACAGTCATAGAAAGCAACTTGTAAGATGCTTTAGAAATTTTCATAAGGGACTAAGATCGTTTACCGAAGGCAACATCGAAGGGTCATCGAGGGACTACGATCTTTTAACCGAGGGTCTTTGCTAAAGCATCTCACGTTCGAGGGACATGACTGTTTTATCCGAGGCAAAAAGTGAGGTTAACCTTATAGGTGTAAGTGTGCAAAGTTTGTTTGATTCAATTATTTAATCTTGAATTAGGGTTTTGTTATGATTGTTTTTACTCTTGCCATACAAACCTAATTACTAACAAAAATATGGAAAGTGATAAATTACGGAAATTAAATATCCTACGCTATTACAACTCTTCGAGAATGGGAGATACAAATTTATGAATGGGAGAGGAAAGCAATAAACCTTAACTTGTGTATTACAAGTGTAAGCAATTACATAACTATGAAAATAATTATGTGAAAAAGAAACAAACGCGCGGAGATGGTGAAAAGGGAAAATGTTTGAAAACCCTAACAAATATTTCTAAGTGTTAAGAAAATAATTATTGTTTTTTTAGAAGAATATTTGAAATAAAAAATTAGTCTTAATTCTAATTTAATTTACAAATTAATTAAAATAAAACAAAGTATAATCAATTAATTTTATTTATGAAAATTAATTAATTAATTAAAACTTAAATAAACTAAATTAAAATTAATAAATAAAAAAGGTCAATTAATTTAATGATTTAAAAAAAGATAGTTAGCTTTGTTATTTTAATAAATAAATGAAAAAATAAGTCTAAATTAAATTGATTTTTTACTTAAAACAAAGAAATTAATTGTTAGAAGACATATTTTTGATGTTTTATTTTATTTACTTAAGATAAGAGAATATGTTTTTTGTGTTTTTAATATAAGATAGAAATTAAAATAAACAAAACAATACAAAAATAAATTAAAAGAGATAGTGAATGGGCCTTGTGATACGGCGTGAGAACTGACTTGATGTTTTGCGTTTGTGTTTGCAAATTTTGCGGTTTAGCAAGAGTCGCCACCGACTTTTCTTTTATCCAAAGGAAAGGTAAAAAAGCACAGGAAAGACCTTTCGAGATTATTTCTCGGGTTCGGGGGGTAGATTATGAAAAGGGAAGGTATTAGCACCCTTTTCATCCATGGTTTTCCATGGGTTCTTAGTTACTCGTTTAGATCACTTGCTTTCATTTGACAGTGTGCTTGTGATGTGGGCTTTGAAAGTATTTTGAAAAATCTCTTTGTAATGGTTCTCGTTTCTATAAGAACGCGTACAAAGTTTTGTTTCGAAAAGTGGTTCAAAGATGTGTTTGTGAATTGTATTTCGTAAAGTGTTTTGAAAGGATGTTTTGCAATGGTTCTCGTCTCTATAAGAACGTATGCAAAACGTTTTGTCTTTTGAAAATGTTTTGAAATGAAAGTGTAGGTGTAAAAAAAATTTTATTGTGAGCAAGCGAGTAACTAGGAGCGAATCTATCTACTCGAAAGGTCTTAAATTGTTCTTTTCTTCCTCCTCTTAATGTGGCTATCTTACCATTAATTTGGTAAGAAGCCCCATCGTTGGATGTGAAGGGACAGGTGCGGGTCAATTTTACAGTCATCGAAGGCAACTTATGAGACGCTTTAGCAATTTTCGTAGGGACGAGATTGTTTTATCAAAGGCAACGTCGAGGGTCATCGAGGGACTATGATCTTTATTATCGAAGGGTCATTGCTAAGACGTCCCATATTCGAGGGACATGACTGTATTTCCGAGGCAACGAGCGAGATTACCCTAGAGGTGCGTGTGCAAAAAAGTGTGTTGGTTTCAAGTTATTTTATTCTTTGATTAGGTTATCTAGCGATTGATTTTTGAATCTTACCATACACGCCTAATTACTATACAGTATAAGGAAAACAGTAAATTGCGGGAATTGAAATTCTATGCTATTACAAAGTGTTCAGGAATGGGGGTACAATTTTTACAAATGGGGATGAGTCAAATGCGATAGAAAGGTCCAAATAGCAAGCAATACAACCAAATCGAATTTTGAACGATTAATTAAACTACAATAATCTACGAAATAAAATTAACCAACAAAATATAGAAATGAAATTTTAAGTATTTACTTGAAAGGAAGAAAGTAAAACCTATTCTAAAAATGAAATAATTGACTAAAAGAAATTAAAATCGTATGTATTATTTTGTATTTTTACTTACTTAAATAAAATCTAAGGAAGGATAAAAATTAAATTCTACTATTTTTTAGTATTTTGTTATATGTAAGTTACTTAATAATTTTATTTACAACAAGTTTTATTTTTTTTTTTAAGAAAAAAGAGAAATTGATAAAAAAATAATCACAAAGTTTAGATTAATTAATTATGTATATAAAAAATGTATGCTCTTTAAGGTTAGTTGAAGTATTTTATTAAAACTAAAAATATAAGTCAAAAGATAAAGTTGAAAGAAATAAAACAAAAATGCCTACGGGAGGAATCAAACTCAGGCCATTTGGGTTATCCAGGATACACTTTACCAACTGAACTACACTGCTTATTCATAATTCAAATGGCTTAAATGATAAATATAAAGAAAACGCTAGCAAGATTGGGCCAAAAGGCCCAAGAGGCTTGACCCGGTTTGACAAAGGGAAAAGAAAGGGTTTGAAAACCCTAGCAAAGGGAGACGTGCGGCGCTGCCCCTAGGGAAGAGGGGAAATTTTTTTGTCATTATTATCCCACTTAATGATTTTTATTCCTAATAAAACACAGATTAAGTAACAAATAAAAAAAAAGAGTGTGCTCTCTCTTCCTCTGTTCATGTTATTTTTTCTTCCTCACTATGTTCTATATTTGTTCTTCTTTTATTCTTTGATCCAACAAAAAAAAAGAAAATTCCTCTGTTTTCCAAACTTAGTCCCTCGCGGCTAGCTTCACCATCCCTCAAATAACAAAAACAAACTCTTATTATCCTACCACCGTTAACATTTTCTCCACCTCTTCTCTGCTTTTCTGATTGACCTTTGTTCCTTTAACTTGATTCCTCTCCGCGATTTGCTGACAAACAACGAAACTGCCTTCCTCTCACGGCTCTAATCCTCTCACATTCAGTCAATGATGACAGTTTCTCTCGGATCTACTTCCCCGATGAGAACAACAACAGCAACGGAGGTTTCTCTAATCAAGTTCACGGTTTCATCTTCTTTCCTTTTTAATCAAACAAGAACAAATCTTTCGTTTCTCCCTCTGATTCTCTCACGAACACACACACAAAAAAACTATGTTTCTTTCATCTCTCGAACAAACTCTCAGTGTATTATTGTTAGTTCAAAAAAAAGGCATGGAAAACAAGCTTTAGAAAAAAAATGGATCTCGCAAACAGCAAATGACGAGTTAATATGATGGTGCAAAGAAAAAAAAACAGAAGGAAAGATTCAATTACATGGCCGGAACAGTTACAATGAATCTTTGACTTCGATGGAATCAGGGACGCTGGTACGTTTCGATCCTCCTCGTCCTTTTTCTCTTTTCTCTTTTTTTTGAATAATCCTTGTTGATGCAACAAAATGTTTTTGTCGCTTCGTGTAGGGTTGTCAATGGTTGGTCACTGATGTCATTTGCTGGCGGTTTACAGGTTATTTTGATTAATATGTTTTGAAGAGTTGGAGATTAGGGAGTATGGTTATTTGGTTCTGAGTTTTGGATGACGGTTATCAGGTTTTTGAGTTTTGGATGATGGTTATCAAGTTTTTTAGTTTTTGATGATGGCTATTTGCTTTTCATCTTGATGAACATCAGACTTGTTCTTGCTAGCTCGGTTACTGTGTTTTGTTGTGTGTTTGATCAATCGCCCCTCTCTGTTTTTATTGACCTTTTTCTTATGTTGTGGCCTTTTGTCTTTGGTCTCTACAACAGGTTTTTGTGGTCCTGTGATTACAGCAGGTTTTTTTTTTGTATTTTAACAGGTTTTGATGATTTTTGGGTTTACAGCAGGTTTTGGTGATTTTGGGTTTACAGCAGGTTTTTGTGGTTTTTGGGTTTACAGTAGGTTTTGTTCTGATTTTGTGTTTTACAGCAGCTCTTCTTTTTGTAGCAGAGCTTTTGCAGGATGTACTTTGGGCAATTCTGTAGCCTAGGTGACCTCTTTCCTCTCTTCTCTCTCAATGACAAATAAAAGCAATTTTCTCTTTTGCTTATTTTACCATTCTGAAGGGTTTGTAGCGCTTGGAAAATGATGATGCTTTGTCTCTTGAGCAAGTTGACTTGCTATTTTGTTTGATTTAGCATCTAGCCATTTGTTATATTTGCCACATTGCTGCCTTGTTTTAGCTTATGATGATGTTGTTTTGCTTCAGTTTGTGATGATGCTGTTTCGCTTCAGTTTATGATGATGCTGTTTGTTTCAGTTTGTGATGATGCTGTTTGTTTTAGTTTGTGATGATGTTGTTTTGATTCAGTTTGTGATGATGCTGTTTGTTTCAGTTTGTGATGATGTTGTTTGTTTGGACTGTTGTAGCATTTTGTTATTGTGTGCAGCCTTGGGCTATCATGTTCGCGAATTTCTCTTTTTCCTTCTTTTTGTGAACCAAGAAGGGCAACCTTCTTGTGATTTGCAACTGGGGTAAATAGGTTGTGATGAAATAAACAGCATTCTGATTCCATGTTGCAAACCTTAATGATGAACTTATGAAATAACTTTTGGAAAATTCCTTGTTCATGCTCATATATTTTTGTATTAATCATGCTTTCTTTCTCTTGTTTTTCATGTAAGCGAAAGTGGAGATGACAAAGCAAAGAACGCAAGAAACCCGTGGCAAACACGAAAGTCTTGGAGAAAATCAAAGGAATTTGATATAACTTCAATCTTCAAACAACTTAATCATGGATTAGTTCTCTTAGGCCAAACATTCACTTGATTTTCTTTGTAACTTAGAAAAATCTTCTTGTATTTTGATGTATTGTATCCAATAGTTGTACCAATTTATCTTTAAATACAATAAGTTGTAAAACATAAAGTATTAAAAGAATTCGAAGTTTTGTAACAATCTTGGACGGTGTGTTTGAAATTGGAGAAGAACTTGAATTGTAGCATAAAGTATTCTTGTGTTATTTCATAACTTGATCCTTTATAAACAACAATTTGTAATTTCTCTTTGCATCCTAATTGATTTTTTTTTTGAAATTCCCAATCAGGATATTTGAAATAAAATGCTCCAGTCTGGTAACTTAAATTCCAAATAATCCAAATAACTTTGTAACTGCATTTCAAACAAACACGCACTTTGTACTCCATTTCCTAAACAAAATAAATGTTTTAAGGACGTAAATCATCTGGTCAACCTGGATCCCAAAATCATGATTGTCCTAAATGACAGTCTTAATCTCCATCTCTTGTCCCAAACAAATCATGCTTTGAGAACAAACATTATCCTTTCAGTAAACTGTGTTTAAGAAAAAATTCAAAATCAATGAATACCTTGCGATGATTTGATAATTTTAAAGTCTTCCAAACTCAAATTTCTTCCGATTCTCTGAAGATAAACCCGTGAGCGACATCACATGTGACCATGAACAGACATAATCGTCTCAAAGTCTTGTAACTTGAAGAAATCATAACTACAACCTTGAGGAAGCATGAAGACCTATGACGGCCAATTGGATCTTTGAAAACTCCATTTCTTTTGAGAATTGCAAAAAACCCTAATTGCTGGTTTACTGCCCCATAAGAGAATCTGTCTAGTCGATTTCTGAGACAACTTGAATATCCAAGAAACCCTAGGGTTGTATCTTGTATGAAAAATGGGAGGGAAAATTTTGGGGTAAAACAGGCCTGAATAAGCAGAAATTGGGGTGCTGAATAGCAAATTTGTCCTAGGCCCATGGCTGAGCTCGTTGGTCCAGTGCAAGAAGCTTCCGAGGGAGAACCGTGGATGTGAATATCTGATTCGTTGATGAGATTATAGTGACTCTAGAGTGAGGGAGCACGGTGTGACCTGGTGAGATACCTGCACGGTGTTGTACCCCAAAATTTTCCCTCTCATTTATCAAGATTTTCCTTACAAGACTTCTTGGACTCAAGACCATGATTAGGGTTTGCTCAGCTCAAGACATCTCCATGCACTGATGACCTGAAATTAGGGTTTGAGTTTGAAAAAGGATTTTTGGACCACCAATGCCTCATGTGACTTTCATACACCATCTTGGACCCCTAATATTGCTCATATCAAGTTTCAAGCTTTGAATCACATTTTTGACCAGTCAATTGGACAGTTGACCTAAAAATCAACTGTATTGGGGGAAAAGTCAACCATGGTAAATTTATAGTAAAACTTCATAATTTTTTATCCACATCAACATTCAAGGCTCCTATGAACCATTTGATCAATTTTGGATCACAACTCCTCAAGAAATTTGATCAGATCATCAAAAGGGCAAAATGGTCAAAATTAGGGTTTTGACTGTAGAAGGGAAATTTCTGATTTTTGATCTAGCCAATGACCAATTGGGTTCAAACATGGTTTCAAGGATCCAATGGAATCATATTGACCTAATCACAAGGTTCAAAAGATCTCAAATGCATAGGATTGACAGATGAATTTTCCAGTCAACTGATCAAAAATCAACTGCACACTGAAAAGTCAAACTTTGACTTTTTGGTCAAATCAAGTGCCAACGGTCATAATTCATCAAGATATGTCAAAATGTGAAACTTGTTCACCAAGAAACCAAATTTTTAAAATTAGGGTTTTAATTTGAAATTTTTCATAACTTAGAATTTTTCTAAATCATGAAAATGTCTTATTTTTTCCCAACTTTTTCACCATGATGAAATTGGATTCAAAGAAAACTTCCAACATAAAAGTTGTATTCCTCCATAAAATCTACAACTTTGATTCACAAAGTTTTCCCAAAAGATGCTTGGATCTCAAGTTATGATTTTGTGAATAGGGGTCCATAAACTTTTTAACTTAGTGAAATTTTGCCCTAGTTAAGGCAGGTTTTTGACCTAACTTCATGGACATTTTTCACATACTTACAAGAGGAATCTCAAAATGCATTTCAAAGATGGATTTTAGAGCATGTTACGAGCTTTCCAAAATGTCCCAGAAATCTCCAAGATCATTTGTGGTTAGGGAGAATCGAAGAAGAGAAAATGGCAATTTATCACTTTTGTTCAAGCCATGTTTCACAATGTTACAAGTTGCAAATCTGTCCTAACATGCTTGTACTTGGCATTACAGGTCCTAATCCTTTCTACACTCCATAATTGAATGCTAATTCAGTGGACAATGGCTTTATTTTGATCTTTGGAGCATTGTACAATGAATTAATCCATTTATGGCATAAAGTTCATAATACTACTTTCATAAAGCTAGATTTTTACAACTTTGTAAATCTTGAGCCATGGACCTGATCTTTTGTTGCAAACAAGATCCACAAACATCAGGCAAAGTACACCAACCCTATGCATCTAACAAGCAAGCCTATATAGGCCTTTGGCATTGGTCATGTCAACTTTCTTCAAAAGCAAGCAAACTTGCAAAAGTCAAGACAACTTGTGTATCTGTTAAAGGCAAGAATTTGTATCATTTCAAACAACCTCAGAAACTTGTCACAAGCCTAAGCAAGAATCCATAGCATCCCAAACACCCTCAAAAACAAAAAACACCAATTTCTGCCCAAACAGGGCAACCTCTGCAAATCACATGCCAACTTGAAATTTGCTCGTGTGTTTTGCTTTGTAACACTTCAAACACATTACATACAACGCACCTAAGTTGTCCAGGCCTTTGTCTTGCAACTTTGTGCCCTGTTTCAAGCTTCACCATTTTCATTTTGGAGGTTTGCAGGTTGACTTCTACAAGGAGATTCAAGCATCTACAAGGCAAGCTGAGCATTGGAAAAGGTTGAGGGAACTTTAAGGAAGCTCACAAGATCTTCAGGCCTCACTCAAAGTTCCCACATTGCCATATCCAAACTCAACTGAACAAGGTATTTGTCAAGTTTCTATCTCTCTATTTAGGCATCCTTAGGTCACGATTTGTGAAGTAAAAATGTAGTCATTAACTTGCTTAAGCTGTACATATGCATAGTTTCCATTTATATTAAATGAGCTAAGAGTATTTGATTGTTGAAGTTCATAAAAAAATTAGGTCAGGAATTAGGGCCACTGAAATTCTCCCTGGTTTCTTAGAGTTAGGTTTCAAATCTTATATCATTGGAATCGTGATCAAAAATGCTACAAGTTTTATGTTGCAAGATTTTGTTTTTGTGCAGGTATGCAAGAGTTACAGGTTTGGCTCAGAAATGCGCGCAGGAGGGAGCTGAAGGACAGGGACGAAGTTGTCCTGGGCCTGACGCCTTGGGCCTTCTACTTTTCACACCCCCCTGTTTCCTATTTGCACCCCCTTGGCCAATTTTTTATATTTTGCATTTTTTTATTTCTTTTGTGATTATTGACTTTCTTTTTTTCTGAACATTAAAAAATCCCAAAAATATTTTCTTAATTTTTTTCATTTTATTTTATTATTTTTTATTATTTTTTGGCATAAAAATAGTTTGTTAGGTTTATAAAACTTATTTTCTTAAATAAACTTGTAAATAACAATAAAAATACTTAATTATTTTATTTTATTATATTATACACATTTAAATATTTATTTTTCATACATATTTAATTTTTAATATTTGTACATAAAATTATTATTATTTTTCTTGAACAAAAATGGATAAAATGAATAATATAAAACATATTTTCTTTTAAAACAAAATTAGGGTTTCCCCTTTAAAAAATAATAATATTATTCTTTCTTATTTTTAGGACTTAGATAATTTTATTTTTTCATACATAAAACAATTACAAAACATTTTTTTGCATGTTTACATTTTTATTGCATATTTAAATAATTGTTTATTTATTTATTGTACAATAAATTCAATTGGGTTGTAATAGTAAATTAGGGTTTTATTTTGTGCAAATATCCCCCATTCAAAACTTGTATCCCCCTCCCATAATGTTGTTGTAATAGCTTAGATTTACTTTACGCAATTTATCGCATTATATACATGTTTAGTAAATTAGGGTTTGTATGATAAGACAAAAAATCAAACAAATAGCAAGATCTAACACAAGACAAAAATGCATGAAAATGACAACACATTTCACACAAGCACCTCTAGGGTTTCACCCACTTTGTTGCATTAAAAATGACCATGGTATGCATGCTAGGTATCTTTGCAAAACAAAACAAAACAAAAGATCATAGTTCCTCGATAACGCTAGACTTGGTTGCCTAAAAAAAATGATCTTGGTCCCTAAAACTTGCTAAGATACTTGGCACCATTGCTATCATGGTCGTACGATGACCCACGTCCGTCCCATTTAACATCCAAAGATAGGGTTGTCTACCAAAACAATGGTAAAACAACAATGTCAAAGGAATAAAAGTTTACAAGAAAGACTTTTGAGTAGGTAGATGCTTCTAGTTACTTGATCAATTTGCAAACCATCCTTGCTATTTTCAAACAAACACACACACATTTTCAAAACATTTCCAAACAATTTTCAAAACTCTTTTCAAAATACTTTCAAATCCACACAAAGCACCATTTCAAACAATTGGAAAAGCAAAGCAAGTGATCTAAACAAGTAACTAAGAGCCCATGGAAAACCATGGATGAAAAGGGTGCTAGCACCTTCCCTTTTCATAATCTACCCCCCGAACTCAAGAAAACATCTCAAAAGGTCTTTCCTGTGCTTTTTTACCTTTCCTTTTGGATAAAATAAAGGTCGGTGGTGGCTCTTGCTAAATCGAAACATTTGCAAACACAAACGCAAAACCTCAATTCAGTTCTCTCACCGTATCACAGAACTGGCAACTCTGCTGGGGAGTATTATAAAAGTGGGGTTACCTTAGGGTTTTAGATCACCTATTACATGCTTATCTTGCTTGGCTTGTTTGCTTTGCACTTTGGTTCTATTGTTTGGGTTTGAATCCTCTACCCGGATTTGGGAAACATTCATAGGTAAATAACAATACATTGTGGAAACTGTGCGGGGTATACCGACACGGTCTAAGAAATAGCTATGTTAGTGCGACATATTTATGGGTACCGGTAGCCTTTGAGTCAATCAAAGAGAATACGGGGCCGCTGAGTGATGTCATGAAGCACTAACGAACTTTTAGAACCTTTACTTGACCAACTTGGCCTTTTAGGATGTAGTGAGATGACCGGCTTTGGTGCAGTCCGAAGTTGGTAGATACTCGATACTACACTCATTTAGGGTTGGTTCCTTGTAATATTTTGGTCGCCAGTAAAGAGGATGAATTGAAACAATGAACAAGGAAACAATCCAGTGATATTTAGCTCCTTAGAACCCGGTTACTATTTCTAGGACAGGTTAAGCCATCTAAACTTCAAGAGGGTACTTACCTATGAAACCTCGTGCAAGCCTAAACTAGGAACTTGTGTGACTTGCTTGTATATATATATATATATATATATATATATATATATATATATATATATATATATATATATATATATATATATATATATATATATATATATATATATATATATATATATATATATACTTGTGCATAACATCATGGACATCATGAAGCATCATATGCATCCACTAACCATTTCAAGGATTTTGGAAATTCATCTTTGTTCCTGTTTTGTAGGTTATGGATTTACTTCGCAGGAAAACTATCCAAATCAACCTTGTAAGAATTCCTCCACAACTCAAGGAGCTAGATTCAAGGATTCCTGATAACTCTCCATTCACCGAGAGGCATGGTCGTCTTCTCAACTTAGTCACTTCTAACACAGAGGAAGACATGATGAAAGTTCTTTTCCAGTTCTTTGACCCTTTGCACCACTGCTTCACATTTCCTGACTACCAGCTTGTGCCCACTTTGGAGGAATTTTCTCAACTCTTGAGGATTCCTATTATCAATAAACTACCCTTCAATGGTACGGAAAGAGATCCAAATCCAGAAGAGATTGCTCAAGCCTTACACTTGCACTCCTCTGATGTCACAACACATTGGGAAACTAGAAGTGGTGTCAAAGGCTTCTTGGCAAAGTTCTTGTTCGAGAAGGCCCAAAGCTACTAGAATTCCTTGGACTTACAAGCTTTTGAGGAGATTGTAGCTCTTCTCATATATGGGATGGTCTTGTTCCCTAATCCTGACCAACTCATAGACGTGAATGCCGTCAAAATCTTCATGGCTCGTAATCTGGTGCCTGTATTACTTGGGGATATCCTCCACTCTTTTCACACTTGAACAATGAGGAAAAGAGGTGTTCTCATGTGTTGCACTCCTCTACTGGAAAGATGGTTTATTTCTTATCTTCCCCAATCAGTCTTGAAGAAGGAGCAAGGTTTGAGGTGGTCACAATGATTGATGACTCTTACACATTCATATGTTCATTGGTGTTCTCGATCTAGAGAAAATGTTATCATCATCGACCGTTGTGGAGAATTCCCTAATGTCCCTCTACTTGGCATTAGGGGAGGCATCACCTACAACCCCTGCTTGGCTCTGAGACAGTTTGGGTATGCCCGGAGGGATGGCCCACATAACATGCTGATTCCAGACTTGGTTTTTGACTTCGACAACGATGATCAAGGACTTCGACAAAGGTTTATCCGAGGTTGGAGGTTACCAAATAAGGTAGACAGTAAGACCTTGGGACACAATAATTCCACCCCCCTTGAGCCTTACCTCAAGTGGGTACGAACCCGCGCCCAAAGTCTTATGATGCCTTACCCCTCTATTCTCCCAGTGATTATAGAGCTTGTTATGGAAGGAGAGGTTCCATACACCCTCCTACATCCTGACATGCCAATATCACTCGAAGATTTGCAAAGGAGTTGGATACAACTCAAGGGAGAACGTGATACTTTTGAAGCCCAATTCTACGCAAGCGAGAAGAAGGTTTTGGAACTCACTCGTCAACTTCACGAAGAGCAGACTCTCAACACCTACATTGCACCAAAGAGGATGCGCAATGTCTTCTTATCTTAGAATTTTGTACTATTTTGCCCTAGGGGCATTGATGTAAACAAATTCTATTAATATAACGTTTGTTCCTTTTTGGTTTAACACAAATTTGAATTTTCTGAATCCTTGAAAGCATTACATAAATACATATCATTCATCATATGCATAAACAGGTCTTCACACCAAGTTTCCTCATCTCTCTGCTGTTTATTTCAGCAAGATGGATATTGAACAAACGGTCAAAGATTTGCAAGCTCAGAATTCACAATTCCAACAGCTACTCCTGACCTTGGCCAAAGGGGCAGGAGGAGCTCAAGACTCTACTAGAAAAGGAAAAAGAGAAAAAGAAAAAGAAGCAAGCTGGGGTGGTTCTTATGGGCAGAAGGTTTGAAGGACAAGCCAGACGGACCTTGGAATTTCCATCAACCTCTAAGGAAGGAGAGAGAAAAGGTAAAGAGACTGAAGTGCCATCTGAATCTGAAGCTGAAGAAGAGGAAGAAGAGGATTACTCCGAACAACAATACCCTCCGGCCGATGACAAATACAAAAACTTGGAAGAGCGTCTAGCTGCTATGGAGATACAGAGAGTGCATGGGCTGGACTTTGAAGAGTTAGGGTTGGTATCTAGAATAGTAATCCCTCCTAAGTTTAAGGTGCCTCTCTTTGCTAAGTACGACGGGTTGTCTTGTCCCAAGATGCACCTACGATCTTATGTCAGGAAAATTTAACCACATTCTTCTAACAAAGATCTGTGGGTTCACTTTTTCCAGGACAGTTTGTCGGGAACACATCTCGATTGGTTCTACTAGTTGGAGAGGTCTGATGTGCATAATTGGGAAGATTTGGCAACCGCCTTCTATAAACAGTATTAATACAACACCGACTTGGCACCAACTTGTACTCAACTACAGAGTATGGCTATGGCGTCCAATGAGGGCTTCAAAGACTACGCCCAAAAATGGAGGGATTTGGCCGGAAGGGTGCAACCACCTTTATCTGAAAGACAACTAGTGGATATGTTCTTGGGGACTCTGTCAGGTCCTTTCTTTAATCACCTGATTGGAAGCTCCTTTGCAGGTTTCACTGAGTTGATTCTAACTGGCGAAAGGGTGGAATCTGGTATTAGAAGCGGGAAAATTCAAAAGGATGCATCTACCTCTGCTGCTGCAAAAAATCCCTTCACAAGAAAAAAGGAAGTATCGGCTGTCTATGCCCAGAGAAATCAGGGAAGAACCGAACGACAACCAACAGTAGGGGTCGTCATGATTCAGAAGTCTACCTCAGACCAGCCAAGGAACAATCAACCGAGAAATGATCAACCGAGGAATAATCAGCAAAGGGTGGAAAGGTCTGTAAGGAAATTCACCAAGATAAACATGACTCCTGCTCAAGTCTTACCATATCTTTTGAAGTTAAAACTGGCCATGCTAAAGGAGGCCCCTAAAAATCCTAATACTTCATCTCCACACTACCATCTGAATGCCAGGTGTGCTTACAATTCAGAAAGTCCAGGGCACGACACCAACAACGGTTGGGCCCTGAAGAACAAGATTCAAGATCTGATTGACGCAAAGGAAGTTGAATTTGAAGCTCCTGAAAAGCCGAATGTTATCTCCGCTCCAATGCTGAGGCATGGACATAATGTCAACGCTATTGAAGAAGACCTGTTTGTTTCTACTGTGGATGAATTGATAACTCCTCTCCTCACCATCAAGTCAAATTTGGTGAAAGCTGAGGTGTTCCCAGGTTGTGACCAAGATTGCCATGCTTGCCTATCCTCCCCATTTGACTATCCTCTATTGAAGGAATGAATACAACAATTGATTGATAACAAGGAAATCTTGTTTGAGAAAGCTCCCATCTCACCCATTCCAATTCCAGAAGTTTCAATAATAACCATATACGCCAATCCTTCTAGGGTTCCTAAAAAACCCGTTAGGATTACATCCGTTCCTATGACTACTCCGTTGAAGATAACAATGCCCGGGCCAGCCCCTTACAAATCCGACAAAATGGTACCATGGAACTATGGTGGAGAAATCTACTACCATGGTGTCAAACAGATTGAACAGATTGCAGAAGAAGAAAGCTCCGAAGAGGATACTCTTGACATCGGTAACATTTCCGAAACAAGCAAGGTTACTCGTAGCGGAAGAATTTTTCTCCAGAGATTGCTCCTCCAACAGCAGTCTTTGGACTCGTGGCCCCTCTGAAGATTACCCCTGTGACTGTACCTACAAGTGTACACGCTGACAATAACAATACAATTCCCATCCCTGTTTCCGCTGTTGAGAAAAAAGGAAAGAATGTTCAAGAGGAGCATGTCTTGACGAAGGCTCAATCACTAGTCATTCTTGAAACATCCCAGAAAGAGATGGAAGAGATTCGGAGGATCATTAAGAAAAGTGATTATGATGTTGTTGAGAAACTGGGGCAGACCCCCTCCAAAATCTCTATGTTAGCCCTGTTGCTGTGCTCTGAGGCACATGCTAAAGCTTTGGTCATGTTTTTGAAGACGGCTCACGTTCCACAAGAAACCTCCGTTGATCAGTTCCGGGAATGTGTGGCTAGTTTAACAGCTGAAAATGGTCTAGGATTCTCCGATGCAGATTTAACTTCGAAAGGGAGAAAATATAATGATGCTTTGCATGTCTTAGTGGAATGCAGAGGGACAACCCTAGCACATGTTCTGGTAGACACTGGTTCGTCT
Organism: Vicia faba; assembly: GCA_948472305.1. Lineage (NCBI taxonomy): Eukaryota > Viridiplantae > Streptophyta > Magnoliopsida > Fabales > Fabaceae > Vicia > Vicia faba. Next base: position 1,146,476,489 of record OX451736.1, on the reverse strand, counting down.
TTAAATGTCTTGCCAAAGAAATCCTTGGATAGGTTGGATTGTGAAGGCCTAACCCTGAAACCCAGCAATATCATTGTAAGAGCTTTTTTCGGCTCTAAAAGGATGGTCCACGGGGAGGTGGACATCCCGATCAAGGTGGGTACCCAGACGTTCAATTCAACATTCTACGTGATGGACATCCGTACTTCCTACTCTTGCCTGTTGGAACGTCCCTGGATTCACAATGTCGGAGTTGTCACTTCCACTCTGCATCAAAAGCTCAAGTATCATGTCCAGGGGAAAATCATAATTGTTCATGGCGAAGAGGAATACATGATCAGTCATCTAAATTCCTTCCGTTATATGGAGTTAGATGGCAAATTCATAGAGACCCCTTTCCAACACTTTGAAGAGGTTTCTCCTGAAATAGCGGCGACTAAAGCAGTGTCCTCAGCTCCTGTAATCACAAAACCTGTACCTCAGATGTCATCTCTCAAGGATGCTAGGGCAGTAGTGGAAGAAGGCGGATCCATAATCTGGGGGAAGCTTCCCGACTTTCCTTTCAAATCAGACAAATTCGATTTAGGGTTCACTTCAACTGGTCAGAAGGTCGTGTGCCGCTCTCGTGCCGGAGGGCCTCCTGTGAAGATCAGCCACCAAGGGGTTAATGCGCTAGAGGGCAGTGATGAAGAAGGCAGCCTGGAAAACTGGATTTTCCCTACTGTTGGCGGAGGATTGTGCAACTGGGAAGCAAAAGACTTTGTTCTGATTACTTTCATACCGCAGTAATTTATCTTTTCCATTTCTGTTGGACTGTAATAATTCACAAACAATTCGTACTTTTTTAACCGTGTGTCTTACCCGAGGCATATAGGTCCATTTGTAAGGGTTCTTATTTCATTTTCATATGTCATTTTAATGAATCATGGACGCTTTTCATATCTAAAACTTTTTGTGCTCATTGTCTTTCTTTTACATTTTGTTGTTTTAAGATGGCTATGCCCTTACACACACCCACACTCACAAATGCAGTTACCCTTCCACTCCGGAACCCATGGGTAACGATACTGCTATAGCCTCCAGTGACTCTGAAGATCTGATTAACCAAGCCGAATATGAAGGTGAGGAAGATTATGAGTTGCTAGGGGAATTGGCCAGATTACTTCAACAAGAAGAAAGAGCAATTTTGCCTCATGAGGAGTTGTTGGACACAATCAACTTGGGGACTGAGAAAGACAAGAAGGAAATCCGAGTGGGTGCCAACCTAGAACCGAGTGTCAAGGAGTGCCTAATTCAGTTGTTGTATGAATATGTTAAGATCTTTTCCTGGTCATACGAAGACATGCCGGGACTTGATACAGACATTGTGGTACACCGTCTACCCACAAGAGAAGACTGTCCACCAGTTAAACAAAAGGTCCGCCGCATGAGACATGACATGTCGGAAAAGATCAAGGCAGAAGTTATGAAGCAGCTCAATGCTGGATTTCTGGTTGTTAATTCCTATCCATAATGGGTTGCTAACATCGTGCACGTGCCTACGAAGGAAGGCAAAGTAAGGATGTGCATGGATTATAGAGACTTAAATAGGGCCAACCCTAAAGATGACTTTCCACTTCCGCACATCAACATCCTGGTCGACAACACAGCTCATCACAAAGTATTTTCTTTCATGGACGGATTCTCAGGCTATAACCAGATCAAAATGGCCCCTGAGGACATGGAGAAAACTAATTTTTTTACATAGTTGGGTATGTTCTGCTACAAAGTGATGCCATTCGGACTGAAGAATGCTGGGGTAACCTATCAACTCACCATGGTAGCTTTGTTTCATGATATGATACATCATGAGATAGAGGTCTACGTAGATGACATGATAGCCCGATCACAAACTGAAGAAGAACACCTTGATCACTTGCAAAAGCTGTTTGTCAGATTGAAGGAGTACAAGCTCAGATTGAACCCTAACAAGTGTACATTCAGAGTCCGGTCTGGTAAACTTCTAGGTTTCATTGTCAGCAACAAAGGCATCGAGGTTGATCCTGCCAAAGTAAAAGCTATACAAGAAATGCTTGCTCCTCGCACTGAGAAAGAGGTCAGAGGTTTCTTGGGACGCATAAACTACATTACTAGGTCCATTTCTCACCTAACATCTACCTGTGAATCAATCTTCAAGTTGTTGAAGAAAGATCAGGTAGTTAAATGGAATGATGACTGTCAAATTGCTTTCGATAAAATCAAGGAGTATTTTCTAGAACCTCCTATCTTGATGCCACCCGTCGAGGGAAGACCGCTAATCATGTATCTGACTGTCTTAGAGAATTCAATGGGGTGCGTACTGGGCCAACATGACGAGTCTGGCCGAAAAGAGCACGCCATTTATTACCTTAGCAAAATGTTTACTGACTGTGAGACCCGATACTCACTGCTCGAGAAAACTTGTTGTGTTTTGGTATGGGTTGCTCGCCGGCTGAGACAGTATATGTTGACTCATACCACTTTGCTGATATCTAAGATGGATCCGATCAAGTACATCTTCGAGAAGCCTGCTTTGTCTGGAAGGATATCTAGATGGAAGATGATCCTAACAGAATACGACATATAGTACACGACCCAAAAATCTATAAAAGGGAGTGTGCTAGCTGACCATCTGGCTCATCAAGCTATCGAAGATTATAAATCCATGAAGTTTGACTTCCCTGACAAAGACATCATGACGTTGGACAACATTGAAGATTTCAGACCATATGACGGACCTGAACAAGGATCCCGATGGACCCTGTACTTTGATGGTGCCTCCAATGCACTTGGCAACGGTATCAGTGTTGTGCTTATATCTCCAGAAGGTTGCTATACTCCTTTCACGGCCAGACTCTACTTCAACTGTACGAATAACATGGCAGAGTATGAAGCTTGCATCTTTGGACTCAAGGCTGCCATAGATTTGGGAATCAAATCTTTGATTGTGTTTGGGGACTCAGCTTTGGTCATCAGTCAGATCAAAGGAGAGTGGGATACTAAGCATCCAAACCTCGTCCCTTACAAAGAACATGTCTTGACATTGTTACCACATTTCGAGCAGATTACCTTCGAGCACTTCCCGCGAGAAGAAAATCAGCTAGCAGATGCTCTAGCTACAATGTCATCCATGTTTAAACTTAACTGGGACAATGAGGCTCCCCAAATCACCATTGATCGGATGGACGAGCCGACACATTGTCACGAGATTAATACCAAAGAAGTAGTGGACCAGCCATTGTTTCATGAAGTCAAAAGGTATCTTGAGGCTCGGGAATACCCTGAAGGAGCTTCAGTCAATGACAAAAAGTTCTTAAGGAGATTCTCGGCAAAGTTCTTCTTGAGTAATGGCATCCTGTACAAGCGCAATCATGATTCTATTCTGCTCCGTTGTGTGGACAAAGTTGAAGCTAAAAGAATTATGGATGAATTGCATGAAGGTACATTTGGCACTCACTCTAGCGGGCATACGATGGCTAAGAAGATTCTACGGGCAGGCTATTACTGGTCTACCATGGAAGTTGATTGCTATCAACACTCCCGAACATGCCACAAATGTCAAATCTATGCAGACAAGGTACAGGTGCCTCCTGTTCCTCTAAATGTCTTAACAGCTCCTTGGCCGTTCGCTATGTGGGGAATCGACATGATTGGAGAGATCAAGCCTACAGCCTCCAATGGACACCGCTTCATTCTGGTGGCTATTGATTATTTCACAAAGTGGGTCGAAGCAGCTTCCTTCGCATCCGTTACTAAGAATGTGGTTTCCCGCTTCATCAAACAAAATCTTATTTGCAGGTACGGTATCCCCGAAAGGATCATTACTGACAACGGTACAAACCTTAACAATACTATGATCACCGCCCGGTGCGAGTAGTTCAAGATTCAACATCACAATTCATCTCCCTATTGGCCAAAGATGAACGGTGTTGTCGAAGCTGCGAATAAAAATATCAATAAGATCATATAAAAGATGACAGTCACCTACAAGGACTGGCATGAGATGTTACCGTTTGCTCTCCACGGGTACCGTACCACGGCTCGTACATCAACTGGGGCAACACCCTATTCTTTAGTTTATGGCATGGAAGCTGTTTTACCTATCGAGGTTCAGATTCCCTCCTTGAGAATCATGAAGGATGCAGCTTTGAGGGAAGACGATTGGATCCAAACCCGACTTGATCAGTTAAACTTAATTGACGAGAAGAGACTTACTACTATTTGTCATGGTCAGACGTATCAAAAACGGATGATCAAGGATTTCAACAAGAAATTCAGACGACAAGTGTATCAAGTTGGAGATCTTGTGATCAAGCGCATTATCTTGCCACAAAGTGATCCCAGGGGCAAATGGACTCCTACCTATGAAGGACCATTTGTGATCAAAAACATCTTTTCTAGTGGCGCAATGATCTTAACCACCATGGACAGTGACGACCTTCCGCACCCTGCGAACGCAGATATAGTCAAAAGATACTACGCATAAATGACCCGCTAGGTTGACACACCTTGGCAAAACAAGGGCATCCCGGTGAATCGAAAAACCGGAAGGGCGATTCAGGAAAAAATTAGGGATAAATAAAAAAAATTGTACACCCGGCAAGTTGAAAACCCGAAAGGGCGACTTGGGAAAAAAAGGGTTTCCCGATGGATCGAAAACCCGAAAGGGAGGTCCAGGCAAAAGTTAGGGAATTAAAGAGTATGACTATGTCTCTTCGGATCACTTTAAGGACAATCTCTTCACTGACAAACCTGGAACTCCTGATCAATCCAATCATCTTCGGACGAAGCAACGAATGGACAAGATATTCGGAGTTACGAAGGCTATAGCAGAATGGGAACCCCATGGGATTTTTTACACATAGCTATCTTTATTTGTATAAATTTTTCTCATTTTTCATGACATCATCCTCTTACTAGGATGTCTGTATCCTTTGTACAAAACACTTATTCAAAGTTAATACAAAGATATCTCTTTAAAGTGCAGAAAACTATTTGCCTTTTTCTTTTTTACACTTGTGTTTTATTTGCAAAAAACGTCCAATGATTCATTAGTGAACATATGCATTTGAACATAATTATTGTTTACAAATAAACAGGAATGAAAAAGAACAATTACTGTCAGGTTGAGAGAATAGGAAAACGTCTTTCAGCTATTCCATGAACAATCCCTACTGTACAACATCTAGACCCCCAGCGGAGCTAAATTTCAAATCCCCATCAGAGTTAAAACTTCAAACTCCCAACCCCCAGCGGAGCCAAAACTTTGAATTACAGATCCTCAGCGGAGATGAAACCTTCTTCCACAGTCGAATCAAATTTCCAACTATCAATCCACAGTAGAAACCATCCAGTTTCTCCAAATTCCCCAGCAAGTTGTCTTGAAGTCTGAAAAGCAACCAGATAACAGTTAACTTTTTTATCTCGCCCCAACCTAGGATAACTCCCCAGTAGAGTGGCATACAACCCCAACTCCTGAACTTTTTCCAAACAGGAATAAGCTTTTTCCCCCAGAGTCCTGAACTTCCTCCCTAGCAGTAAAGCCTTCTTCCCCGCAGAGCTTTATTATTCCCCAGTGAGGTCGCCAGAATGAAGATTCTCATTCTTAAATCCCCACAGAAGTCCTCGGAGTTTTCTCTATTCCCCAACGGAGCAAGGTTTCCCATTGTGTAATTCCCAATATACGTCAGCAAAGTTCTCTGGATTCCCCAAGCAGATTATTCAAGCAGTCTGACATTACTCTCACAACAGAATGAAGGATCCTCATATCCCCACAAGAGTTGTCAAGGATTTTAATCCCCAATAGTCGCCAAGGATTTCTTATCCTCAGCAATCAAAGATTTTGAATCTCCAGCAGCGTTCAAAGATTTATTTTCCCGGCGGCAGTCAAAGATTTCATTATCCCCAGCTGTCAAGGACTCATTTTCCTCAGCAATACAACAAATCAGCTTACATGCGCATACATTACATTCATATATCATAAACATTGATAAAGCACATTTATTGCATCATACATTTCATGCAACATAACTGTGTGTCTCAGCTAACACTTTACCCTTTTCAGGATAAGATTAACAACTATCATTAACAATGTTCAAAGATTTCAGATACAGTCCAGATACACTCCAAACACGGATGCCATTCTGATACTCATTCAGATCTCAACTTCAGATACAATAAAGATACACTCCAGACGCGGAAGTCATTCTATTACTCATTCAGAATTCGAAGTCAAGATACAGTTCAGAGACGCTCCAGACACGGATGTTATTCTATTGCTCATTCAAACTTCAACAATCATGATTCAAGTACGGATACACCCCAGACACGGAAGTCATTCTGTTACTTATTCAGATTCTAGTACGGATACACTCTAGACACGGAAGTCATTTTGTTACTTATTCAGATACCAGTCCAGATACGCCTAGACGCGGTTGCCATTCTGTCACTTATTCTGATTTTCCCCAACTCAGAGACGCTCTAGACGCGGATGCTATTCTATCGCTTATTCAGATTCAGATGCAATACAGATACACTCCAGATATGGAAGTCATTCTGTTATTCATTCAGATTCAAGTATAGTTACAGCTCAGATACGCTCCCAAACACGGCTGATATTCCCTTGCTCATACAAATTCAGTCTCCAGATACAGTTCATATACGTTCTAGACGCGGATACCATTCTGATACTCATTCTTTTGACTTACAACTTACAACTCAGCAAACATTCTTGGATGGCATCTTTAAGCCCATCTCCAACAAGATTCTATCACATCTCCAAATGGCATCTTTAAGCCCATTCTCCCAACTACACTTTGACGAGTGCAAATTTACGGGCACTCTAGTGTCCAATCATCTTTTACCTTCGAGTCACGAACGGCAAAGCTCGCCAATCTAACTCTTCAGGTTCAAGAAGATTGAACAGTGGCATCTGTTGTACCCCAAAATTTTCCCTCTCATTTATCAAGATTTTCCTTACAAGACTTCTTGGACTCAAGAACAGGATTAGGGTTTGCTCAGCTCAAGACATCTCCTTGCACTGATGACCTGAAATTAGGGTTTGAGTTTGCACAAGGATTTTTGGACCGCCAATGCCTCATGTGACTTTCATACACCATCTTGGACCCCTAAGATTTCTCATATCAAGTTTCAAGCTTTGAATCACATTTTTGACCAGTAAATTGGACAGTTGACCTAAAAATCAACTGTATTGGGGGAAAAGTCAACCATGGACAATTTACAGTCAAACTTCATAATTTTTTATCCACATCAACATTCTTGGCTCCTATGAACCATTTGATCAAGTTTGAATCACAACTCCTCAAGAAATTTGATCAGATCATCAAAAGGGCAAAATGGTCAAAATTAGGGTTTTGACTGTAGAAGGGCAATTTCTGATTTTTGATCTAGCCAATGACCAATTGGGTTCAAACATGGTTTCAAGGATCCAATGGCATCATCTTGACCTAATACAAGGTTCAAAAGATCTCAAATGCATAGGATTGACAGATGAATTTTCCAGTCAACTGATCAAAAATCAATTGCACACTGAAAAGTCAAACTTTGACTTTTTGGTCAAAATCAAGTGCCAAGGGTCATAATTCATCAAGATATGTCAAAATGTTAAACTTGTTCACCAAGAAACCTAATTTTGAAATTTAGGGTTTTAATTTGAAATTTTTCATAACTTAGAATGTTTCTAAGTTATGAAAATTTCTTATTTTTTCTCAACTTTTCCCAACTTTTTCACCATGATGCAATTGGATTCAAAGAAAACATCCAACATGAAAGTTGTATTACTCCATGAAATCTACAACTTTTATTCACAAAGTTTTCCCAAAAGATGCTTGGATCTCAAGTTAGGATTTTGTGAATAGGGGTCCATAAACTTTTTAACTTAGTGAAATTTTGCCCTAGTTTAGGCAGGTTTTTGACTTAACTTTATGGTAATTTTTCACCTAGTTCCAAGAGGAATATCAAAATTCATTTCAAAGATGGATTGTAGAGCATGTTACAAGCTTTCCAAAATGTCCAATAACTCTCCAAGATCATTTGTGTTTAGGGAGAATCGAAGAAGAGAAAATGGCAATTTATCACTTTTGTTCAAGCCATGTTTCACAATGTTACAAGTTACAAATATGTCCTAGCATGCTTGTACTTGGCATTACAGATCCTAATCCTTTCTACACTCCATAATTGAATGCTAATTCAGTGCACAATGGCTTTATTTTGATCTTTGGAGCATTGTACAATGAATTAATCCATTTATGGCATAAAGTTCATAATACTACTTTCATAAAGCTAGCTTTTTTACAACTTTGCAAATCTTGAGCCATGGACCTGATCTTTTGTTGCAAACAAGATCCACAAACATCAGGAAAAGTACACCAACCCTATGCAGCTAACAAGCAAGCCTATACAGGCCTTTGGCATTGGTCATGTCAACTTTCTTCAAAAGCAAGCAAACTTACAAAAGTCAAGACAACTTGTGTATCTGTTAAAGGCAAGACTTTGTATCATTTCAAACAACCTTAGAAACTTGTCACAAGCCTAAGCACGAATCCATAGCATACCAAACACCCTCAAACACAAAAACACCAATTTCTGCCCAAACAGGGCAACCTCTGCAAATCACTTGCCAACTTGAAATTTGCTCGTGCGTTTTGCTTTGTAACACTTCAAACACATTACATACAACACACCTAAGTTATCCAGGCCTTTGTCTTGCAACTTTGTGCCCTATTTCAAGATTCACCATTTTCATTTTGGAGGTTTGCAGGTTGACTTCTACAAGGAGATTCAAGCATCTACAAGGCAAGCTGAGCATTGGAAAAGGATGAGGGAACTTCAAGGAAGCTCTCGAGATCTTCAGGCCTCACTCAAAGTTACCAAATTGCCATATCCAAACTCAACTGAACAAGGTATTCGTCAAGTTTCTATCTCTCTATTTAGGCATCCTTAGGTCACGATTTGTGAAGTAAAAATGTAGTCCTTAACTTGCTTAAGTTGTACATATGCATAGTTTCCATTTATATTAACTGAGCTAAAAGTATTTGATTGTTGAAGTTCATAAAAAAATTAGGTCAGGAATTAGGGCCACTGAAATTCTCCCTGGTTTCTTAGAGTTAGGTTTCAAATCTTATATCATTGGAATCGTGATAAAAAATGCTACAAGTTTTATGTTGCAAGATTTTGTTTTTGTGCACGTATGCAAGAGTTACAGGTTTGGCTCAGAAATGCGCGTAGGAGGGAGCTGAAGGATAGGGACGAAGCTGTCCTGGGCCTGGCGCCTTGGGCCTTCTACTTTTCACACCCCCCTGTTTCCTATTTGCACCCCCTTGGCCCATTTTTTATATTTTGCATATTTTTTATTTCTTTCGTGATTATTGACTTTATTATTTTTTTTCTGAACCTTAAAAAATCCCAAAAATATTTTCTTAATTTTTTTCATTTTATTTTATTATTTTTTATTATTTTTTTGGCATAAAAATAGTTTGTTAGGTTTATAAAACTTATTTTCTTAAATAAACTTGTAAATAATAATAAAAATACTTAATTATTTTATTTAATTATATTATACAAATTTAAATATTTATTTTTCATACATATTTAATTTTTAATATTTGTACATAAAATTATTATTATTTTTCTTGAACAAAAATGGATAAAATGAATAATATAAAACATATTTTCTTTTAAAACAAAATTAGGGTTTCCCCTTTCAAAAATAATAATATTATTTTTTCTTATTTTTAGGACTTAGATAATTTTATTTTTTCATACATAAAACAATTACAAAACATTTTTTTGCATGTTTACATTTTTATTGCATATTTAAATAATTGTTTATTTATTTATTGTACAATAAATTCAACTGGGTTGTAATAGTAAATTATGGTTTTATTTTGTGCAAATATCCCCTATTCAAAACTTGTATCCCCCTCCCATAATGTTGTTGTAATAGCTTAGATTTACTTTACGCAATTTATCGCATTATATACATGTTTAGTAAATTAGGGTTTGTATGATAAGACAAAAAATCAAACAAATAGCAAGACCTAACACAAGAAAAAAAATGCATGAAAAATGACAACACATTGCACACAAGCACCTCTAGGGTTTCACCCACTATGTTGCCTTAAAAATGATCATGGTATGCATGCTAGGTATCTTGGCAAAACAAAATAAAACAAAAGATCATAGTCCCTCGATGACGCTGGATTTGGTTGCCTAAAAACAAAATGATCTTGGTCCCTAAAACTTGCTAAGATACTTGACACCATTGCTATCATGGTCGTACGATGATCCACGCCCGTCCCGTTTAACATCCAAAGATAGGGTTGTCTACCAAAACAATGGTAAAACAACAATGTCAAAGGAATAAAAATGTACAAGAAAGACTTTTGAGTAGGTAGATGCTTCTAGTTACTTGATCAATTTGCAAACCATCCTTGCTATTTTCAAACAAACACACACACATTTTCAAAACATTTCCAAACAATTTTCAAAACATTGAAACATTTTTCAAAAGACAAACATCTTTGCACACATTCTTACGAACGAGAATCATTACAAAGATTGCCAAAACGATGGCCTCTTTTCAAAATACTTTCAAAACCACACAAAGCACCATTTCAAATAATTGGAAAAGCAAAGCAAGTGATCTAAACAAGTAACTAAGAGCCCATGGAAAACCATGGATGAAAAGGGTGCTAGCACCTTCCCTTTTCATAATCTACCCCCCGAACTCAAGAAAACATCTCAAAAGGTCTTTCCTGTGCTTTTTTACCTTTCCTTTTGGATAAAATAAAAGTCGGTGGCGACTCTTGCTAAACCGAAACATTTGCGAACACAAACGCAAAACCTCAAGTCAGTTCTTCCACCGTATCACACACTGGATCACAAGACAACCACAATGGCGGTGACGAGTGTCACCACCTGATTAGCATTCTGAATAAATTATCATTAAACAAAACAATAAACAAAACAAAATAATAATTGGAATAATTAAACATAATACTTGTCTCTTCCCTTTGTGTTTCTTTGTTCTTCTCTGAAGAGAACTTCGCTAGAGCTCTTGCAGGAAATCGCCCGTGGTGGCGGTGATGGCGGCTGACGGCATTTTGGTTCCGATCTTTGACTTTTTTTACATCAACAGTTTCGCCTTGTTCTCCTCTTTTCTAATCTCTGGCTTATTTTTGTAGATGTTGAACGAAATCGAGTAGATCTTGAAGGGGGTTTCAGAAACCCTAGCGCTTGGATTCAACCTCTTTCGCCATTTTCGAGTGAGATTTCTCTGATTTCACTTTTATACTCTCTTTCTCTTCATCTCTCTCAGATTTTTGAAGGGGTTTGTGATATAGTGAAGATGATGTTAGCTTAGGGTTTTCAGTTTGGCTCTTGTGTTTGCGGTCGTTTTTGATTTGTAAGAACAATTGTCTTTTTTTTTCTGTGAATGATTCGGAAGGGTTTTGTGGTATTGAGGAAGATGATGAATCGTTTAGCGTTTGTGATTTTGCGGTTGTGTAGTATTGAAAAGGGCTCCTCTGGAACTTGTGCATTGATTCCTTATATGTTGTGAAATTAGGGTTTTTCTCTTATTTGATAACAGGCCTTGTTCAAACTCGTATTAGACTTGTGATTTTCTGTTATACTGATTATTTTTACTGATATGCCAACCCTGTTGCATCTGTTATTGGGCTTGAATTGATATGTTGTGATTTCTGTCCTGCTGCTATTATCCAACTGTTTTTGTTTTGTTGTTGGGCTGGAGTTTGCGATTCTGATGGGATGGAAATGTGATTTATGTACTTGTTTTATTGATTTTGTTACTGCAGTAACTATGATGCCTTTTCACCGAGTTGTACTTGTGCAGTAAATTTCTTTTTGAGTCTTTACTTTTACTATGAACCAAACAAGTCCCTTTTTTGTGCATTTATTTGAGATTTGCAGTAGAATAATTGGGCATGTGATTACTTGCTTAAATTCTGATTTTGTTGTTGTGAAACAAAACAATATGAGGCTTTTTTTGGGCTTGGCACATGATTGAAAAATAACCCTTTATCTGATTCCTTCAAACAACCCCTAATGATGAATTTGTGAAATAGCTCTTTGAAGATTCTTTGTCCATGTTCATGTTTCTTAATGGTTGTACTAACTATGTCTCCTCTCCTTGTTTCATGTATGGTTGATGAGGAATGGATGAAGATGTAAAAGTGGAAGAAAAGGATGTGGCCTCCATAGAAGAATCTTGGAGGGAAACTTGAAGAAGTGAAGAGTTGAATCTTTAGAAAATATAATCCTATAGGATATGTTAGGATTTAGAATGCTTTGATTAAGTTCTTGTAACAAGAAAAGCTTGTAATTGTTAAGAACTTTAGAGGTTTAAATCTTGAAGAAAAATGAATGAAAGTCTTGTAATTTTCAACCTCTTTTGTCTCAAGTCTTGTAATGAAACAAACTTAAAAACAAAATAACTTTTCTTGTAAGCCTTGGTAAAACATGTAGGTTTGGATGAATGTTGCACTTATAATGATCACAACTTGGAAAATGTGTTGAATTTTGAATGAAATTTGTCATTGGCATGATAATGAATGAATTTGAGAGAAAACTCGAATGATCATGAAAATGATAAAGTGATGTTTCTTGAACAAATCTTGAATTCAAATGATATTCCTCTTAAGTTAATCCAAAGCAAACTTCAAGTTCAAAATTCAAACTTCTTGAATGAAACCAAAAGTAAATGACTTATATCATAAACAAAGAAACAAGCCCAACCTTCAATTGATGACCATGAACCAAATAGTCCCTAATATCCTCTTTGTCCTTCATGAAAGAATAGATCCACTACATACCATTATTAATGATCCCAAGAAGTGTATTGCCTTTAAGAAATTTTGAAGATACGAAGACTTGAAATACAAAGAGATACTTGTCATGAAAACCGTAAATAAATAATCCTTAGTTGAAATTAGTGACAAAGTCATAATCCACTGGACTAAGGGACATATTGAAAAAGCCTTATGGAAGAAAATATCTTCAATGATTACGAACACAAAACCCTAATTTCACATTTTAATACTTGTAGTCTTCAATCTTCAGATGAAATGATAGATAAGTTGAGGTGTCTTGATCCCATCACAATGTATGAAATGCCTATGATGAAACATAAACCACTAAAAGTAAAATTAAGAGGGAAAATTTTGGGGTACAACAGCTGCCCATGTTCAATCTTCTTGAACCTGAAGAGTTAGATTGGCATGTTCGTCATTCGTGACCTGAAGGTAGAAGATGATTGAAAACTTAAGTGCCTGGAAATTTTCACTCGCATGTGCAAGAAGTAACGTTGTTGGTTGATTATACCGGGAATGGGCTTAAAGATGCCACTTGGAGGGTGACGAAATATTTGTCAGAAATATTTGACGAAATATTGACGAAATTTGTTCAACGAGTGTTTTTATAGTAAAATCTGATTATTTTATCCCTCGAGTTTTCAAAGAAACCGAAGGGTTAGATAATTTATTTTACACTTGTAAACAAATAAAATAAACTTAGGGAACAAGTTGTTTTTTTAAATAGAATAAAATATGGTGCGCCTTGGAATAAAACCTCGGTTTTTTCCTGGATGACGTGAAAGTTTCGTCATGAAAAGTGTTATTTATTGTAGTGCATCTTGCTTGATATCCCTCCAAACAAAATATCGTCAACATATATTTGAGTTATCATAAGATTCCCATTGTCCTTATTCACAAACAAAGTCTTGTCAATTCCTACTCGGACATAAAAATTAATATTGAGAAAATATGTGAGTCTCTCATACCAAGCCCTTGGAGCTTGTTTGAGGTCATATAGAACCTTTCTAAGTTTGTAGACATGATTGGGAAGGAATGGATCAACAAATCCCTTTGGATACTAAACATAGACTTCCTTATTGAAGTACCCATTGAGGAAGGCATTTTTCGTATCCATTTGATAGAGTTTAGAATTAAAGAGACATGACGATCCAAGTAATAATCTGATGGATTCAAGGCGAGCAACAAGAGAAAAAGTTTCATCCAAGTCAACTCCTTCAACTTGAGTATAGCCTTGTGCAACAAGACCCATTTTATTTCTAGAAACATTCCCATTCTTATCAGAATAATTCTTGTATATCCATTTTATGTCAATGATATTTGTATAGTTAGGTCTAAGAACAAGTTCCCATACTTTATTTCTTTCAAACTAGAGAAGCTCTTCCTGCATACAAATTGACCAAATAGTCATAATTGAGGGCCTCTTTTTCATTCTTGGATTTAGTTTTTGAAATAAAATACATATTAGATAGAATCTCTCTATAGTTAAAATGTTCTTTTCTTTGTAGTGATTCCTTCATTTAGATCTCATATAGTGTTTGCAATAGGATGATTATTCTTGATCCTTGATGATAGTTCTTTTCTTTCATAATCATTATTTTCATCATCATCATCATGATCATCATCAAAATATCCATATTTTCACCATTCTACAAGTTATTCTCCTTATTCTATGGAAAAATCATCGAGTTGATGGTTGTAGACAAAGAAGAGTGTGAGACTTTGATCGAAGAACTAGAAACACATGTCCTCAAATTCCGTAATATCAAAAAGGTAGGTAGAATGTTGAACGAGGTCTTTTCTCTGGTCATAACTGCCATCATTTCTAATTTCCGATGTCTCAAGAATCCTTATTAACGATGAAAGCTCTTGCAACATTATGTATACATGGCTATTTGAGAAGGGACTGAAGAAAAAAATTTGTGGCCCTACGGAGGATCTGACTACAGGATTTCAATGACATTGTCACATGCCCATGGAGATATATTGAGATGATGTTCATATTGAGAGAAGGAAGAGATGCCAAGATAGTTGACTTGTAATTCTTGATGGTACCCTGCAAGATTTTCTACAACTGTATAATAGGAAACCCTTTCACAACAAGTTTAGACACAATGGCTTACCTAGTCCATCTTAAGATAAAGTATCACAATGTCCATGATGATCCGGTAAAAATATTCATTGACTTATCTAGAGCAAAATGGATATACAAATCTCTGCAAAGAGACCAAAGGAATGGAAAAGGCAAGAATATAAAGATCAATGTAGCCTCCATTATCATAAAGATAACAGACATGTAAGTTCAGCCCCTAGTAGATAAAGAGAATTATTCTAATCAGACATCTGCAGGTGAAGATTCTGGATGAAAATTTGCTACGGGTACCACGTGCCGTGTCAATGCCTGTGGAAAATAAGCAACCGATGTGTCGCTTGGTTAAGTTTACTTTACTATATATGTATAATTTGTTGATATGATGTATATTTTCCTTCTAGTGAAATAAATAAAGTTTTTTAATATCTTTTCATTATGATTATAAGGATATCCACGAGGTCGGGGTGTTGTTGATGCGACATGTTCAAGACCAAAGCAATCAAGCCCCACCACTAGCGATCCAGGGGTGTTGTCACAAACGCCACCGATATACGACTAAAGTAATCAAAATCTCATAAGTGTCAATGCACATATAAATACAAATAACCAAAAAATGGCAATTATTGGATCACACCTTCTTGGTATCTATCCACTCTAGAGGAAAAGGTGAGTCCTCACTACGTCAACCTTGAACATGGTTCTCGTCTGGAGGCGGGGAAGAGAAACTAACCCTTAACCGAACATGATCTCCACAGACGTCCAATGAAATCTAAAGCACGACTGAACATGGTTCTCGTCTGGAGGCAGGGAAGAGGAACTAACCCTTAACCGAACATGATCTCCACAGACGTCCAATGAAATCTAAAGCACGACCACATAGAACAAGCTATCTCCCAAATAAACGAGCTCGTGATTCAATAATATCTTAATATGTGAAAATAGTTTTAAGTAACAAAAATGTAAATATACAATACCAAACAGGAACCATGAAGTATACTTACTTATTCATTGAAGTTACACAAGGGTTCGAGCATATCAAATACAGAAAAAAAGACTATGTATTTGAATCTTTTGTAACATGGACTGACACCCCACTCACCATTTCATGATCATGACGAACTAGCTCCCATAAAAAGTGCACGGCGGGATAAAAATGATCCACCAGTTGCAATGTGTTCTTAAAAGATACATGCATGATAGAGTAACCCTCCTCTTATGCCTTTGCATACTCTTTAGCCAAATAAATATTTCCATGATGCATCTTTTAAAAATTATCTTCATTCTCCTTCCACTCTTCTCGGTCCTCTCTCAAATATTCCTCTAGCTCTTCAACCATTTCGCGGGAAGTATTCAGTTCCTTGTTTGACTCTATCAGTGATGTTTAAGAAAGAGATAGAGATTTAGTTTTCCTCTTTCCTA
Source organism: Vicia faba (assembly GCA_948472305.1). NCBI lineage: Eukaryota > Viridiplantae > Streptophyta > Magnoliopsida > Fabales > Fabaceae > Vicia > Vicia faba. Next base: position 1,146,460,130 of record OX451736.1, on the reverse strand, counting down.
CCTGTACAAGTGACTGCACCTTCTTGGCCAACATGTCAAAGTACCCGAAAGTTTCTGCAACAACCCATATGCCCAAAATCGGGCTAGACACCTCTTAAAGCTCTTCCAAGTGCCAATTTCACTCAATTGTAAGAGCATTGACATGATTTTTAAGCATTTCTTTCTCATTATAAAGACGGTCGGGTAGGAAGATATCTTCCCTCACAGTGGCACCAAAAGGAAAGACTCTTGATGCCCAACGAGTATAATAAGCCAGATCTTATAATTCCTTCTAGAAGAAAACTTCATCTTTTCTCGAAATGTATGTATGATCCTCTTCAGAAATAGAAGCTCAGATATACCCGATTGTTCTTGGACCAGAATGGGCAAGGAGCAAAGAAGAAAGGGCCACCAAATTCGGTGTATGTAGATCTAGCTTGCCTCAAGTCTTGTTCAAGAATCCGAAGCCAGTAGACAAGTGATTTTTCCTCCTGGGGCACCTTGAACTTGTGACTCACGACCATACTTCCCCAAGTCATTAGCTGGGATGAGCACGAAACATCTTCCTCACTGATATGGGTAGGAGAATCTCATACCTCTACCTGCGATGGGGTATATGGACACATAGTAGCCAACCTACTAGAGGGTTGTGAGGTAAAGACCTATTCGGTAGTTAGAGCGTTGGTTGCACAAGTCTAAAGAGGTACGCCCCAATGAGTCATATTCATCTTCTGCATTGTTTTATACGATTTTGTTTTGTGTGCAACCCAATAATAAAAAAGTTAGAAGAAGAAACACCAAAAGGCTACTAAAGAAAAAGGAGATTCACCATGTAGCTTACCAAATATGATCTTCCTAGCCTCTTTTGAGTCAACATCTACCAACAAACGTGTACTTGTGTACAACTTCTCTTGTTTCTTCGTTGTCGCAGTGGAAGGGACAACACCATCGATGTAGCACATACTCTTGAAAGAATTTTTTCTCAAAATGCCACACCCCTGAAACTAAAAGCCCAATATGCCACGCCCTGAAAAATAATTCTCAAAATGCGACACCCAGGAGGGATTCACGCCATTTGAGATGGCGCGAAGGTGAGCTGGAAGGGCTCACGCCATTTCAAATGGCGTGAAGGTGTTTTATATTTTTTTTTTCGTTTTTCTGAATTAAAATTATTTATTTTAATAACTTTTATTATTTAATATTTATATTAATTAAGAAAATACTTTTTATTAAATAAACTTTATTATATAATGTTTATATTAATTACAAATACTTTTTATTAAATAAAATGTATTATTTAATGTTTATATTAATTACAAATACTTTTTATTAAATAAATTTTATTATTTTTATGTTTATACCTTTAACAATTAAATATGAAAATAAATAAAATATTTAACAATTACAAAATGATAATAAATTTTTTTTATTAAATAAATAAAATATGCCAATTACAATCAAAATGCAAAATAAAATAAAACTGTTAAACATTCACAATTATACTATTTAATGCTGATGATCCGGTCCTAAACGAGTACCGGTAAAACAATGACGCGGTCGCGGAGCACGATGACCAAAACCATATTGTTCTTCGGTCTCTGTTGTCGGAGGATTTTGTTGTGTTGCATCTGATGTTGGAGGATTATCTTGAGTAGGAGCGGTAGCTTGTGGAGGAGACCAAATACTTTGCAGTAAATCATAATCACTGACGTTAAGATCCTCGCCCAAATTATATTGCGGCTGTTGTGGGGGACACATGGTTGGAAAATATGGCGGGTTATGTTGGGAGGAGGAGGAATCGAAGTTTGGTCGCATGATGGGTGTGAATTGTGTGGTTGGCCTATTATAAAATTGTGGTTGTTGGGATTCATAAATGTAATTTGGTTGGGAGTGAGATTGAGGGTATTGGGTGTTAAAGGTTTGATTTTGATAAAAATAAGGGGCAGGAGTTTGTAGTTGAGATAAATGTGGGTTAAAAGTTTGTTGTTCAGGATAATGGGGGATGGGTGTTTGATGTTGGGAAAAGTGAGGAGTTTGTTGTTGGAAGGATTGGGGTTGGGGAGGCTGAGAATGTTGTGAGTGGTGAGTTTGTTGAGAGCCACTTGCCTGAGTATAGGCATATTGATTTTGGCGAGGGTCAGTGAGAAATTGTTCGTACGATGCATATCTATGAGGAAGTGAGTGATACCATTGCATGTACTCTTTTGACGGTTTCTCCTCTGTTTGTAGTTGATCTCCATCCAACGTAAACAATTCTCGATGCAACCAACAATTTTGTTCATCAGAGTATAATGTGGTATATGCATGTCGACGCGCTTTTAATGTTGTCATTTTATGGTGTTCAGCCAAGCATCGAGCTTCTTCAGGTATCCCTTGTAAATGGCCAAATTGTAGTTTGACCCTATCAGCTTGATGCATTTCTACAATATGAAAGCATATCATATACGTAGTTGAACTCCATATCAAGCTGTCCTCGTGCCTTTGGGGCGCTTATCCAAGATACGGCCTCCAAATAAACTGAGAAGTTGTAGATAAAATATTTTAGTTTAACCAAAATAAAATTCAAAAATTTATAAGAAATATTAAGGTGAAGACAAAAAAACCTGATCTTCAAGCATGTGATCAATCCTGAATCGGTATCCTTGAAGATGGTGGCGCGGGTTGTTTTGGTAGTCAAGTTTCTTGATCAACCATCTAAAAAGAATTCAAAATAAAATTTTATTTTAGAGTATCCTAACAATATTAATTATAATTTTAAATTTAAAATAAAATATTACCTTCTTGCGTATGGATATGGAGATTGAAGCGGAGCCACCGGAGATATTATAGGCATGTGTGTGAAAGCCCAAGCTTGAAGAAGTAAAATGCATCCTGACAGCTCTGTTACTTTTATGTCTACCGCCTTGCACATTTCCCTATATAGATTCGCTAAAACGGCGGAACCCCAACTAAATTTTCCACAATCTTCTAAATCAACAACAAATTGTGTCCATTTTGAGTGTATAGTGTTTCCGCTTTTGTTGGGAAACAAAACTTGCCCGATAAGGAGTAAAATATAAATACGAGCATGTTTAATTTTATACTCCTCGGGTGACTCCTCGATTGGTGGTTCATGTTGGTACATGTCTTTAAGCCATGTCAACCTCGTCGTCATTCCTTTATCACTTTGTGGCGGTTCATCCCCTAAAATAGAACTCCATGCACCATCACCCAGCTCAGATTGACCATTTACCGCTTTTCCATCAACAGGAAGACCCAGTAACATACATACTCACATCTTCCAACGTAATTGTGCATTCACCATTTGGAAGATGAAATGTATGAGTTTCGGGTCTCCACCGTTCCAGTAAGGCTATAACTAACCTTGAATCGATATGTGTTGACCCTATTGTAGAAACATGGTAGAACCCAGATTGATGAAGGTACGGGATTATGGCTCCATGTGGCTTCAGAGGTTTGTGAGCACGGATTCTCCATTTTGAAATATAATTATCATCAATCTGTAATAGAAATAAATAATATAGAAAAATATTCATTATTTCTATGCAAATTATGAATAAAACTACTATTGTAAACTCAAAAATAAATAATACGAATAAAGTTGAATAAATCAAAAAAACTTACAGCATTGATATTTTCTACCGTTCCCCTATATTGTGTACCATACCAAAACATATTGGCCATAACTGTGAAAATGAAGAACAAGACTTGTGAAAAGAGAGAGAAGAGAAAACTTATCAAAAGAGAGTAGAGAGTGTGAATAGAATGAAGTGTGTTTGTGGAGAAATGAGGTGAGAGTGATTGGGTATTTATAGGAAAAAAGAGGTGAGTGTGGTTGGTTGGTAGTTGAATAATTTAATTAATTATGGTTAATAGGTAGTAAAGTTATTTAATTAGAGTTGGTAGGTAGTAGAATAATTTAATGAAAGTTGGATAAATATAAATTTGTAATTTATTGCGAATATTGTAAATTACACGGTTTTGTACACAATGATAAAACCTCATCCTCTGATCTACTGAATCTGACATACAACTCAAAAGGTGTTTTATTAACACCAGTTCGAAAATCCTCAAACATATTAAATACATCTGTATTTGTAACTAACTGTGTAATATGCTGCATCAAGACACCATTTTCGTTGATGGTAGTTCGGTTGAAAGAGATCTCTGTGATGCTCGTATTAATATTTGTGACTTGACGTAATTGATTTTTCAAATGAATTAGTTTAGATCTTTCCATAAGCCGCACAACCAAAGGATTAGAAAATGCATTTCTATACTCAAACATAACAACCTGTGAATTATACGGAATAATGTATACTGAGCAGAGTATCAGACTCATTTTAATCTGATAACATTATCGTTTATTGTAGCTCTTATATGCATGCAACATATGACTTCACGCCAGACACATAGCCTTCACGCCATTTGAAATGGAGCAACCCTAGGTTTCACGCCATTTGACTTGGCGCAACTAGGGGCTTCACGCCATTTCATATGGAGCAAACATAGCCTTCACGCCATTTGAAATGGCGCCTTTATGGGCTTCACGCCATTTGAAATGGCGCCTTTATGGCCTTCACGCCATTTGAAATGGCGCTAGTGTGCATGCATGAAATCCAACGCTTTTGCTGTTTGTTATTTAATACATGCATTTTACAATTCAACATAGTGTATTCAACAAACCAAACTATCACATATTTTACAATTCAACACAATGCCACAAAATCATATTTCTTGTCTGTTACATTTCAACGGTAATATTTATACCATTGAAATTATTGGAGTGGTATTTCAAAATACAGATACAAATATTTTAAAAATTCATCGAAATAGTGATTTAGCTCAGTTGACGGAAAAAATAGAAGAAACTTTACGACAACATGTAGCTTCTATTTTTTATCGATTTCCAATAGTTAATCCAGTTGATCACAATGTCACATACAACACTGCAAAAATCGAAGACGATGAAGATGTCCGCTCAATGCTTCAATGTCACTCAAGGTTTTGCAGTCAACAAGAAATGGAGTTGTATATTTGTTTTCAACAAATGCATGAAGTATTTCCAACACAATCATCACAAACTCATGCATATCAACAAAGTCAGGTCTCCCAACAAGAAGAGTCTGTCGAAGTACAACATAACGAGCCAATATTTCCGGAAGAGGAAGTGGGTGATGATACTGACTCCGACGATGCTAGACAAATTAATTTGTTTAATGGATCCAGTGATGAGTCAGGTGACGATGATAGGCTGGAGGCAGAACCGGCTCCTATACTTGATCTGTATAACCCACCCTATCACTTGAGAAACGTTTCATTTGAATGTGTGGAACCAATTTCAGTCTTCGAATCCGTACACGAACGTGAGTCATGTGATGACTTAAAGGTTGGTATGACTTTTGAAAACAAAGAAGCATGTCTCCTTGCAATATCTGAGTATCACATAAAATATTCTCATACATTTAAGGTTTGTAAGTCTGATCCGACACGATATTTAATTAAATGTAAAAAGGAGGAATGCAACTTCACATGTAGGGCTTCGTTAAGGAAGGGGTGTGGTAAATGGGTTATTGGCAGAATTGGAGGGCCACACACTTGCATGTCGACTGCTATATGTCAAGATCACAAAAAGCTTACCTCAAAGATGATCGCCCATAACATCAGACCTCTTGTTGACAGCGACGCGACAATCAAGGTTAGACATATTATTGCTCATATTCGTACGACTTATGGCTACACCGTGTCTTACAAAAAGGCATGGATTGCAAAGAACAAAGCAATCGAAGATATTTATGGTAATTGGGAGGCCTCTTACAACAATCTTCCGTAGTGGTTGCTAGTCATGCAACAATTTCTCCCAGGTACCATCATAGATCTTGAAACACTTCCTGTATATTCAAATGAAGGAACACAAATTGGTGGTGCAAGAATTTTCCATCGCCTTTTTTGGGCATTTCAACCTTGTATTAGGGGTTTCGCACATTGTAAACCTATAGTGCAGGTAGATGGTACATGGTTGTATGGAAAATATAGGGGAACATTGCTCCTGGCTGTTGCACAAGATGGGAATGGTAACATTTTCCCAATCGCATATGCATTGGTCGAAGGTGAGACCGGAGGAGCTTGGAGTTTCTTTCTGAAAAATTTGAGACTCCACGTCACACCCCAATCAAACTTATGTTTGATATCTGACCGACACGAGTCCATTAGGAGTGCCTACAATAACCCGGATAATGGCTGGCAGAACCCACCCTCGGTGCATGTGTATTGCATTAGGCACATCGCACAAAACTTCATGCGAGCCATCAAGGACAAAAACCTTCGCAAGACAGTTGTTAACATGGGTAATTACTCTCTAATTTTTAACACGGCATTTCAATATATAGTTCTTTTATATTAATGTTTTAATGCTTTTATGAAGGGTATGCAATTAATGAGTCTACATACGCATATTATCGGGAGGAGATCCGCCAAACAAACACAGAGGCTTTTAATTGGATAGAGAACCTTCCAAGAGAAAAATGGTCGCGAGCTTACGACGGAGGAGCACGATGGGGTCACATGACAACCAACCTAGCTGAATCTTTGAACTCAGTTTTGAACGAAACCCGAAACCTACCTATTACATCACTTGTAAGATCAACATACTACAGGATGGGAACATTGTGGGGTAAGCGAGGAAAGGATTGGACCAAAAATTTTTCATCGGGAAAGGAGTTCACAGATAACTGCATGAAAGGAATTGCAGAAGAAGTAGAAAAATCCCACAGTTATAATGTCTTGGCTTTTGACCGTGAAAGTCATTATTTCGTGGTTCAAGAGACGGTTAATAATAGGAATTGTCGACCACTTACCCATTTCAACGTCAACCTCCAAACAAGAACTTGTGACTGTGGGAGATTTCAAACTTTTCATCTGCCTTGCTCACATGCTATCGCAGCGTGTTCTCACATTAACCACGATTATACTACGTTTATTCCTGACTTGTATAGAGTTATAAACGTCTTTAAAGTTTACATACAAATTTTCCTCGGTGTTCCCCAAGAAGATAGTTGGCCTCCATATTTGGGCGATACTCTTATGCATGATGAAAGGATGCGATGAAACAAAAAAGGTCGCCCAAACAGTACTCGCATTAGAACTGAAATGAACACTGTTGAAAAAATAAAAAGACGATGCGGTATCTGTCAACAACCTCATATGCGGGAAAAATGTCTGCATCGCCTCAACAATGCAAGCCCTTCTAACTAGTTTTATTTTATTTTGCATTTTGATTGTAATTGGCATATTTTATTTATTTAATAAAAAAAATTTATTATCATTTTGTAATTGTTAAATATTTTATTTATTTTCATATTTAATTGTTAAAGGTATAAACATAAAAATAATAAAATTTATTTAATAAAAAGTATTTGTAATTAATATAAACATTAAATAATACATTTTATTTAATAAAAAGTATTTGTAATTAATATAAACATTATATAATAAAGTTTATTTAATAAAAAGTATTTTCTTAATTAATATAAATATTAAATAATAAAAGTTATTAAAATAAATAATTTTAATTCAGAAAAACGAGAAGAAAAAAATATAAAACACCTTCACGCCATTTGAAATGGCGTGAGCCCTTCCAGCTCACCTTCGCGCCATCTCAAATGGCGTGAACCCCTCCTGGGTGTGGCATTTTGAGAATTATTTTTCAGGGCGTGGCATATTGGGCTTTTAGTTTCAGGGGTGTGGCATTTTGAGAAAAAATTCCTCTTGAAAAGCTTATTAGTTGCCTTTTCAAGTCAATCTTATCTTGAGACAAGTCATTATTTTTATAGTGGAAAGATCTAGAATCTGCCAAGAAGTGACTATGATGCCAAAATTTATAGAACTTGTCTAAACACTAATAAGATGGCTCGGGCTCTATAGTACATAGTTTGGTATGAGTCCCCTCGTTAAGCGGGGAAACCAAGTAATAAAAGTCTTTGAAATGCTTCACTCCCTCCAAAAAAACTATGAATGTCTTAGTACATTGTCTAAGGGATATCAGACCTCAATAGCAAATGCATAAGTAGTAGACAGGGTCTCTAGGTCAACCCACACCAATGATTCTGTATCACCTTAAAAATTTCAAGTTAAAGGCCCTATATTGTCAAGGTTTTGCCAACACATAAAACTAATAAATGCAAAGTTCTTCCCAAGACATAATTTAAGGTAAATATGACATCCTTATCAAATTACATCTATGGAAAAATGATTTATCAAAATGCAAAATAGTAGACAAGAAGCCCCACAACCCTCTTCTCTAGAGGCCATAATAAAGAAAGCAAGACTTAAAGGAAAAGAAACTTGGGCGTTGACTTTAAAGATATGTATTGTTTGTGTTCACACATTGAAAGAAAGGACAATAACTAGTTAGAGATGAAAACCCATGTAGAGAAACTATTAGTAATGGAAGAAATTAAAAATGAAGAAGGAGAACTTCTTAAACCCATAAACAGTGAAAAAAGAGAAGATCAATAGTCCAAGAACTTATTATATGTATTTCAGCAACAGTGGACCTTGCGATCCACTACGTTAGGAAGGGAGAATCGCACCACAAACAGTCAAGATTTCATCGAGAACTATTTAGAGTACTTGACCATCCTAGGACATAAAGAACATCATTACCATCAAAAGTAGGGACATACGTTAGAACTTCCGTATGAAACATTGTTGATCAAGAGACATACATTTAATGCATCTTTTCATAATGCTAACAACATCCCATCGAGACTATTCCCTTGCTTTTGTTAGCAGTTGGCCTAAAGACACAAATTGCAAACCCTCACTCTAAAGGGTTTGGGGAAACTATTCTAGACCGTTTGCAAGGCCCCGTAGAAAAAGCATATGAAGTACACCTTGAGTTAAAGAAGCACATAATAGGTAGATCTTTGTTGGACGAGAAGTAGATGAGCCCACACCTCAACGCATTAATCACCGTACGATCCAATCATCCAACTAACCGCACAACACGTTACATCACACATAATCAGTTTCAATTGCTCTTGATATATAAACAAGGATAAGATGTGTCATTTCAGGTATTCAAATTTATTCTCGCTCTCACGTTAATTTTCGTTCTATTAATGACTTGGGCATTAAAGTGTTAAACTTTCAGGTCAACCCATATTCGTTGTATTAGAAGTACAAATTCATCGCAACGAAGCACAACTCCACTATCCTTTTTCTCATTTCTAATAATTCTCAGCCGAACATATATTGAATTACGGGTGTATTTAAAAGTGACTTACTTCAACAAGATTAATTAATTTGATGACTTACTCTATAGTAATATGTAGCCAAAGAAAACTCACGTTTTTAGATAAGAAATTGTGAAGAGAGAAATAAATGAGAGAGACCGTAAGAAGAGAGAAATAGATGAGAAATATAATAGATTTGATGTATTGTTTGATAAAAGAGAAAGAGAAGAGAAATAGAAAAGAAAGAACTATTGATTATCTTTAAAAATACAAATATGCCCTTATACTACAAATGACTCATTAATTAATTTTTGTAACTTATATACAATTAAATTTTTGTTAATTAATAAATTACATTAACTTACATGATTTAATATTAGCTTTAATTATTTTTAATTTTAATTTAACTCAACTTATATATTAATTAAATTGAGTTAAATATTCTGCTTATACAAAATCATGGGCAAAAGAGGAATAAATCATGTATGAAGGGCAAAACTGGAAAAATGAAAAATTACACACCCTTTTTCAGTTTTCTTCATATTAGTGGAGAAAGTGTAATTTATGTGGATCCCAGTGCAATTTATTCGCTCCAAATAAAAGAAGATTAACTCTTCTTCTCAACTTCTCTCTTGGCAATTTCTTTCTTTCTCTCTTACTTCTCTCATACTAAAGAGACCATTACACTGTGATTGGTATGCAAGAAAAAGAGACGAGAGATTAATAGACGAGAGAAATACAGGTGAAATAATAGATAAGTTTTCTTGTTTGGCAATGCAAACTAAGAGAGAATAAATTCAAGTGGACCCCGCATTTTAAATGATAAATAATTAAATTAATTATCTTAATTTGTTATTAAAATTTTCTAATTATTTAAATTGATAAAAAAATGTATTGACTAATTTAATAAATCAATTAATTAAAAATAAAATGTATTAATTTATTTTTAAAACATTTTAAAAAAATCTAGGGCAATATTGTATTTTTCAAAAAAGTTACTATTTCTTTCTTGTCTTTTTTTTTTATATATATTAATCAATACTTTAAATGTATTGTATTTCTCTCTTCAAAAACTCTTTCTCACCTCATTCTCTTTTTTTTAATTTCTTTTCTCATAGTAACACATAGTAACAGTCCAAAGATGAAAAGCAGACAAAAAGCATATAGCATCCAAGGCATTGGAAACACTCCCAAATTGATATACAACGTGTTTTAAGGGAAAAGGATTTTGATGTAACAAATTTTATTGAACTACATGCTATCCTTCACCTGAAACCAAACCCAAAGCTTTTCTTGTTCTAAGTGCAACAAGCACCCTTAAAAAAAAATTAAATATCCAACCATTCTCCCATCCACTACCATCCTCGCTTGGTTATATACACCAAATGCATGCTCTTGATTGAACACTTTGATTTATAAAATCTATTTTATGATATTTTTGTAGAGTTAAAGTACTAGTTTACTGTGATTTTTACAAATTCACAAATTTATTGTGATACTAAAATATCACATTAATACATAATTTGAATGTTGTCCAATCCAATATATCTATGATATAAGAAAATTAGATGTTCTGAAAAATATCAAAATAATATTTTCTCTTTGTCTTCCATTTCATTAAATGAGGGATATTTTATATTCAAAATTTATTTTTTACAACTAAATTATAATATTGGTTCTATGTTAAACATATTTACTATGAAATGTGTATAAATTGGAAACCCATTTAATATTGATGGTTCAAGCACAACTATATGGTTCAAAAATATGTACTATTTTCAATTCAAAAAGCACTTTTCGGTGAACTGTTCTCATCCTTCTCCAATATTGTATTTTGCTGAACAAAGCAGTATTCTCACATCTCTCTGCCTACTCACGCAAACCTCTTTTCTCTCTCATCTCAACCCGCCTCTCTCTTCACATTCTTTATTCTTCAAGAAAACTTTCACCTTCCCTCTTCTTCCACCGTCAACTTGTCTCTTCTTCCACCGTCAACTTGTGATACTCAGACGATTCTTTGAACGCAGTTGCGATGTCGTTCAACTTCAAAATGGCAAGGCCTTATGAAAATGTCAAAGACATCAATGAAAGCAAGGAGCTCTGGAAAAATAGTTGTTTGAGGTCATCACAAATTGAGTGTTGTTTCAAGGAATAAGGAACACTTTGAAATAATTCTGATTGATAAAGAAGTAAGCATTAGCTGGTTTCCATTTCTTTCATGTTAGGTATCCTGATTTTTAGGGTTTACATGAACTGTTTTTCATTTCTTTTATGTATGGCTATCTTGGTTTGTTCTATTGTTAAGTTTAAGAGTTACCATATTTAAGAAACAAAACACCTGGTTTTATGAATGATTTTCGGTTTTATCATAGATATTTGCTTTTATGATCCATGTCTGGTTTTATGAAAACATTTATCTTTTATATTATAGATGTTGTTGTTCTGATACACATTTTTGTATGTTAACTATTTTTAATTACTTCTGATAACTTTTATGATATATGTTAATGCTTCTGATACACATGTATTGTATTTTCAGGATTTTGATATACACTGTAAAGTTTCCGCTGCGTTGAAACAAACATATGACTTTGTCTTAACTGTGGAATAGACTTATACTATAGCCAACTTTCAAGTTTTGTTGAATGACCTTTTGTTCAAGCCGTCCAAACACAAATATTTGTTGACTTTCAATGGTGGTACAAGTGTTGGTGATGAAAACAAATATGAGATACCACAAAAATCACTCAATTCCACTCCATTTATTGATATTATAATTGGAAAATGGAAAAGAGATGTGTTGATAGGCATGCATAACTTTATCTTATGTTTGTTAACATTATCCAATGTATATTTATGTTATCTGCAAAAGTAAAATTGTTTTATCTTTCCTGGTTTATTTAGATGTGATAGGAATGGTGACAGACATTGATTACACTCAAACTGAAAGTGGGAACAAAAAACAGCAGATCAATTTGGTGTTGAAAGATTTAAGATATGCTCACTTCACTTTGTGTTTACCATAGAATTTTTTTAATCAATGCATAATGTAACATTTCCTAATATTTTTGCAGTAACAATATTGTCAATTGTACTATGTGGGAGACTTATGCCATGTAATTCCATGATTACAATAAATAAAAGAAGGAAGCTGATTTTTGGTTAAAACCAACTGTTATTGCTATGCAGTATACAAAGGTCAAAGATGAAGGTAAAACTATCAAGCTCTTTTTTTACTTTTTCCATTTATTCATATTATTTGTTTCTCCTACTTTATCATTATTATTTTCACATCCATACAGGTAAATAACCATTATGTATTTCTAACACTTTCAATGTCATTAAATTGCACATCAATGATGATCTACCTCAGATTCACGAGTTTTTTTAGAAGGTTTTGGTTTCTTCTCTTTTGTGCATGCTCCCTTGTATCTTTTTTGCATTACTTGACAATAACATTTTCAACTAATTTTCAACAAATTTACATAGCATACATGCACATCCTTTGGGTGATACAACAAGTCAAAGCATTACCACACTTTCTCAAGGAACTCAGGTTTCTGATAGTAGTCAACTAAGCCCATATGACAAATTTATGTATAAGGTTGTATTAATTCCTCTCAGTGAAATTGTCCAATTTGAATTTGTAAGACCCTCTGTAATTATTCTACTCATATATGCATCTATTTATCAACCCATAACAGTCATTTGTTTCATAAAATATTGCATTTCAGACTACTTAGTGTCTCAGTGTCGCTGAAATTAAGAAAATTATTGTTGCTCCAGGAAGTTGGTATTACCAAGCATGCCATGAGTGTCCAAGGCATTGCTAAAGGAGATAAACCCCTTATATTTGTAGTGTTGATCACAAAACTGAGACTGAAATTTACAGGTATTTTTTCTTTATCAATTACTGAGAATTACTTTCTTTCTACACAAAATTGTCTTTTAACTTTTATATTAACTTCCATAGGTATAAAATTCTTATTGATGCTGTAAATGATGGATGTTGTGCTACTTTTGTTTTATGGAATCAGAAGTGTACACAACTGTTGGAAGTTACTACTGCTCAGATGCGCACCACCATGCTTGACGTCAGTTTATATGTTTGGAAACAACTTTAACATGATATGAACATATTCATTCTATCTACATTTTCACTCTTTCTTGTCAACATTGTTAATTAGGCTGAAATTACTGATCCTTTTGAATATTCATTGACACTTGATTCTATTGTTGGGATGATCCTAGCTTTTAAAGTCAAATAGCAACCATCTTGCAATAATGCAACAATTGTCTCTATCTTTCGCGATCAAACTGTCGTCAAACAGATGCTCATCTCATTCAACAAGATTTGGTATAGTTTCCATCTAATTATACTTTTCTTTTCATAGCTTTTAAGTTGTTCTTTCACATAACTCCGACTATTTTCAGAATACTACATCTCAACCTATTTCCACAACCAAATCTTCACAGGTTAATGTTTATTTCAGTTACAAGTTCCCTTATTCACCATTATTGTTTTATTCTCAAACTTTTTATTATTATACTCTTTAGAAAGAAAGTGTTCATGAGATATTGACAATTGAAGAGTGAGATAAAAATCTCATTTTCTTAACATTGTGTTTGACTATTGTCTATTATTTTTATACAATACCATATTTGTTTAACTATAATTTTACATGCATTTTAAAAATAACGAAATACATACAATTTCCCATTAAATAAATACAACCCAACATTCATTTTAATATAACTTTTGACCCAACAATTAAAATTTTTTGTTTATAGTTTTATTTTTTTCCTTGCATAAATACAAAAGTATTTTTTTAAATAACTCTTTTTTAATAATAATTTTTACATTTTTCTTTATTATTTTCAAATTATTATAATTTCTAGTTATATTAACTTATCAAATTATTTGATTTCAAATATTTTTAATTTCTTAGTTTTGTTTTCAAAAATAATTTTCATATCACTTTTTTCACAAACATACTTTTCTCAATTATTAATACATTTTATTTTTCATAAATATAACAAATTTTATATAAACATCTTTTTGACATTCAAACAAATTTGCATTTAATTTTATATAATATACATCAAATATCAAAATTCGCACAAACACATAAGTTTATTATTAATTTATATAGAAATTAATATTTAAAAAGAATTACATTAATTAAATATTAGTGCTAGTTTGAAACTTACAAGGATTTCTAAAATTCCCTTTTAGCCAATCCAATAATGTTGTTTGTTTTTTTTAGTACTCTCTCGGCTATTATTAAAGTAAATATTTTTTTAAGTTTATTAAATAACAAATATATTTAATTTTTTATATAGATTAGGTAAATTTATTATTCAATAAATTTAAAAAGAAAATATTTATTTATAAATAAAATCAGAAGAATTAAATAGTAAGATTATAAGTACTTGTATTAAGTAGATTATAATTAAACTACTGACAATGCATTATGGTTGAATTGGTCAAGATTTTGCACTAGAAGTGATGCTGGTGCTTTTAATGATTAATAATCTAATGAGATGTAAAAAGTAGCTAGAAACCTCGTGTGGGTCAGCAATCAATCACCAGTTTTTTACAACATGAATCATGATTGTGATTCATTGTTGGAAGTATCTTCTTATATTCTTGTTTCTAATTGCCATGGCAACATCCCACTTTATGTGTTTGATTTTATTGTGATAAAATTGTTTTTGATTAAATTAATTGCTTTAGATTAAAATTGAGTTCGAATATATATATATATATATATATATATATATATATATATATATATATATATATATATATATATATATATATATATATATATATATATATATATATATATATATATATATATATATATATATATATATATATATATATATATATATATATTTTAAATTGAGCTAATTGATTAAGGTTAAAATAAATTAAATACAAAATAATCTATATTTTGATATATTCATGTAATTAAAGTAAATTAAACAATACATTTGAAAATAAAAATCAATTTTAAAATTAAATACGACAATTTTTGATAAAAAATCAATTTTAATTTATATAAATTAAATATATTAAAATTAATTCTACAACTATAATCAATTTTGTCTCAATTTCTTTTACTGAATTAAAAACATCCTAACATCATAGAAAGACATACTTATAGAAAGAGACATAAATTTCAACTATATTAGTACCTTTATGCTCTTCGATCATTTACATCTAACTCATAAATACATAAAAGAAAAAAAGAAAAATATTTACTGGGGAGCTAGACCTTATTCTAAAAAAGAAATAAAAGCAAATTAAGAAAATTTAAAGGAATAGAAACCTGATTTATTCCTTAAAAATTCCTCCTTGATAAATGATGTAACCAAATCCCATCAAGTAAAAGATACAACTCAAAGTCTCAGATATAAATAATGAGTGTGGCAAGAAATATAAAATATGGACTATGAATGTTATTGTAGTTTTTCAATGTTAACTTTAAATCGGGGTTGCCCAACCCTTCTCATTTCAATAAAGGGACTTCATTATGACATGTGAAGCGGAACACCCTTAAAGCGAGTGTGATAAGGTTGCTCGACACTTCTTATTATTTTTTCACTCTTTTTTTATGTTGTTTAGACACATACAATATGAAAGTTTTCTAATACTCCACTATATTTGTTGGAATAATATAGCAAGTGTGAGTAAGTGGGAAAATAGTCCCACATTGGATAGGAATGTGGAGACTTAAGCATATATAAGTGGGTTCTCCCACTTATATATGCTTAAGTCTCCACATTCATATCCAATATGGGACTATTTCGCCACTTACTCACACTTGCTATATTATTCCAACACTCCCCCTCAAGTGTGAGTCCACAATGCTCCCTCACTTGTACCGCACCACTTCTTGAGCGAATTTCGATACAAGTTCCTTCTGATCCCTTTCTCGAACCAAATGAAGGTTTTAGGTGGATAAGTGGTATGTCTCTCACAAAGATGCTTAGTCATACACTATGTATCGATGCTCCTAGTATCTCCCCCTAACAATATTCACTCATATGTTTATCATTATTTGTATGTCATGTTGTACCCCTCTGGAAAGTGTCACACCTTAGATATTTTTAAAGATAATCTCTATAGTAAACGGCGTGTTCTGAATCACACATTCTTTACTGCTCGTGTTATTAAGAGATGAAGTTTCGACCAATTCTACCACTACATTTATATTATCTTTGACAGTTTATGTATTATCATGAATTATTTATACATTTTTCTAGTTTAAATCATCAATCTTATTATCCATGTCAATGACTACTAACTCTCTATCTCCCAATTGCACATTAATTTAATTTTCTGCATGTTTCTGATCATGTCTTGGTGTATGAATTATTTCAGTTGGATTAATGGTTATTGTCTCTCGTGAATCGAGAGTGTCCAAATTTTGTTTGCTCTATTGCATGATTATAGGATCTGTTTATGCATTAATCGGCATTATTGGATAAGTTCCCTTAGAAATAGGAAAAAAATTATTTCCGCATTCTTATGTGGTATTGGTTCAGTCTCCTTAAACATAGGAGAGATAATAGATGTTTCCACTTTCTTCTAAATACCATCCTCGTCTCTCTTTCAACCTTCTCGAGCCTCATTTACAGATAACCCCAAGTCATCCACCTTTTTACTGGAAGATTCAAATTCCTGGTCCGCCTTTACAAGAGTAGCTCTAGTTGTGGATAACACCGACTACGCGAACGATAAAGCTTCATATTTCTTCTTCATACCTTGCACAAGAGACTTCTCTCTCCCAGACAGTAAGTAAAGGTATTTAAAATTATTTACTTTATTCCCTATCTCTCTTAGCAAGTCAACTGTCCTAGTAAGCTCATCTAAGTAGAGGTCTCGAACAATGGTAAGAGCCTTAACACGTTCCTGAACCTCTTCTATCTCTTTCAAAATCCAGTCAAACAAGAAGATAATTCCCTTTTAGGTAAGAGTCTTAACATGTGCATGAACCTCTTCCTAAAATAGTTGAACACCAATACAACTAAAACTTCATAAATGTATTACACTCACAAAGGCACTAAAACAACTTTTAGTGAAGAAAAGAATATAAGAGAGAGAGAGAGAGAGACACAGAGAGAGAGAGAGAGAGAGAGAGAGAGAGAGAGAGAGAGAGATTTAACTGAGAAAAGAATGATTTAAAATTGAATTTTGGTGTGTGAAATAGTGAGGAGGTTCCCTCCTTATATATGAGAAAATTTAGCTAAAAAAGAAAATTATTTATGAGCTTTTAATTCTCATAATCGATTATGACATAGGTATAATCGATTATATAGTGTAAATAGAGAAAGTGTTCTAATTGCACCATTACTAATCGATTATAAGCTATAATAATTAATTATGAGACGTTACAAAAGAGATAGTTGACTATCCCTAAGTGATAATCAATTATCTAGTATAATTTTGACTTGTAAGGGATTATTTAAACTTGTAACCAACAAGTTATACGCGAAAATCATTTTCTGGTGATGTTATCTAAAAAGAAAGGGTCTTCAAAAACATTTTATTTGTGTGAGAGTTTCCTTAGTAACTTATGAGTTACTCTGAGACTTTTATAATACTGTAGTCACTTAAACATTATTCTAAGTGCGTGATAGACTAGGTGAGCTTTCACACTTTCTCTCTTTCACAAATTTGAAGCTTCAAGTTCTTTGCTACATTATATTTGAATTTAGCACTTCACTAAAACCTTGAATCTTCTCTATGATGAGGCTTGAGATAAATTCAGGATGAGCATCATCATCAGAGACAGTTGGAAAGATAACATCTAGTACCACCAAGATCAATCAGTGGATCAAACAACGGGGTTCCATTGAACATCAGAGTCATCGTTAAAATAATCATGATCCATGAATAAATTACATCATCAGATGTAGTACATGCAATCAAATAGATTCACACATCTTAACTTTAAATCAAAGACTATTAAAGACAAAGTAATACTGGTTATGTAAACGACGCTTGATAAAAGATGAATTCTTTCATATTACCAAAGATGACCTTCATGTCCTTCTTCTAAGCGACTTTCACTAACAAGCACATCTCAATGAACTGTTTCTTTGTTTCTTTTATGCCGCCCTTGAATAAATGACAGTGTCAACATAGCTAAGTCTTTGAAAAGGATAATAATTTCCTATTCATATATGTTTATTCACGGGAAAAGTTATCCAATCTGTAGATATAATTCCCATTGTCGGCCAAGAAATGGCTCTAGCGCCATAACTTGGAAAACAAGTCTAAATATTAATAAGGCAGCCCATTATCTAGGTTGAAAATGATAACATGAGCCACCTCAGTAAGATGGCTAACCAGATAATATCAATCCTTGAAGTTCTTCACACTCTTAGAATAAACCTCAAACATCTTGACACTTTGCCTAAGGGAGATCAAACCTTAACCCCGACTAAATGAGCAGAACTCTGTTGATCCTTAAATAGGTTGAAGAAAAGTTTCAGAGATGGCATGTCTTTATTGTATTCACACATGTACTAGAAGACTTTGATATAACCTAGTTCAGTGGATGAAATTATGAAGGAACAATTACCAGATGGTTTAGAATGCCCACTTGAAAGTCATTAAAAGGAAGGCAGAAACCTATGAAGGAAAATACACATTCATGGAGAGGGACGATGCACTCGTCATACTTGCTGCAAATCCTTTTATCCCTTTTAAAATGGAGCACTCTCTAATCTGAGGAAGAACCCACTTCAATAAAAGCATAATTTAGACCGCCTTAACCCACGAAGGCATGCATGGTGTCCAAAGTGTCTTGATCCACCCATACTACATAATTGTCTCCCATCGCTCTCCGAACTTTGAACTAAAGAGTTGTCCATGTCAAAAGAAATTGTCAAACACATTGAAGAAATGGCCATAAGAAAATCAGAGGGTCAACATAAAGACAAAGGTTGCATCCCACCAAAGTTATCTATAATGAAAGAATTCACCAGTACATAGAGCAGAAAGGATAAAAACACATGACTCCTCAAAAATCTTAATGAAGTAAGCAAGCATGAAAAAAAGATAAAGTTCAGACTCAGACATGACCTTAATAAGATGAACTCAACGACCAAATGTTGTATGTTCTATAAGAAGAGATGAAGCAAATATGAATTACTGGATGATGGAATGACATTGAAAAAAGATTGTAAAGATGAGAGAGGAGGTTTTGAAAAGTCACAAATAGAGAAAAGAGAACATGGTAACCCAAAATTTCTTATATATCTCCCAAGGGAGATGAGCCATGCAATCCTCGATATTGGGAAGCCGAATCGCACCACCAATGGTTGAGATCCCATCACCTAGTGTTCAAGAACATTCAAGTGCCATAGCTCTTAGAAGAATTTATTACTGTCAGACATAGAGACACGTGTTGAAACATACTTGTGAAACATTGTTGACCACTAGGTAGACTTTTAATGCACCCCTTCTCAAAGACATCAACGTCCTATCACAAATTTTTTATACCAAAGGTAAGGTAGAAGGAGAACCTGACAAAAGACTTGCTCCACCATAGAAGAGCAAGGGCATGAGGACAACTACTTTGAATCGTCCACAAGGCCCATAAAGTAACCCAATAGCAATCGATGGGAACAAACGTGCATGAAATAGGTGGACACTCGTTCCTACAAAGGACACACGATCACGTCCCCATCACATCTCTCAGTCAAATCTAATTGATAGCTACATGCACAAGGTGTTGAAACACACACAAACAGTTTAAACCTCTTCTACTATAAAAAATATCAAATTGTTTTATTTCAAATATTCAATTCATTTTTATTCTCACACCACTTTTCACTTAGTAACTAACGTTCGAGAATCAACCTTATAGACCCATCTCATATTTAGAGTATTAAAAATTTACTCCATTGCACCGAGACTTCATTACATATTTAGAAGTTTAAAACTATAAACATGTTTTCTAAACCAACTAACTTTGAATTTAAACAAATATTCAAGCTGAGCTTAAACTTGACCTAAATTAACTAAAATATGAATTGAATCCATTTGAATCATATATAACGGGTGACATGAATCCGTGATTATCTCTAAATCTAATTACAAATTGTAATTAAAGTTCACTTAGACAAGATCTTACATTCCAACTTGACTTTAGTCATAGTAATATGCTATGTGCACACATTAATGTAGTGATTAGTAATTTTGTTTGTCATCCATTCATGTGCAATTAGCTGGCAGATTGACACCCATTTGTCGATTAATTGTTACATGGAAAGCGACACGTGCAATAAAGACTGCATCCAGTAACTTTAACAGATCAATTAAATTTTTAAATTTTTAAGATTAATTTAACCTTATAGATATCGATAACCACAATACTAGTACTATTTTACTAGATAGTATCAAACAATTCTTTATCATATTTAAATATTAACATATTCATATGTATGTATTAAGGTCACTGACTGGTTGGTCATTTTATCTTCCACTAGGGACCATCCTATTGCATGGCATAAGCATGGCATCTTTGGCATTGGTTTTCTTATTAGGCGATTTAGATGGCTTTTCAGTGATTACTATGGACATCATGGAATGACCCAACCAAACACGTCTTGTTATGAGAAAATGTAGAAAATGATAGTTGAATAGAATTTTTATCTTCAATGTCAGGGGGCTTGTTTCTTGTGATCATGGAAGTATCGTAGGGTTGAAAAACGACCCATCTCTCCTCGTGCCATGGATGGATCAACAATGTTTGACCACCTTTATCTTTGATTCCCCAACAATATAATTACCTACCTTTAATGTATTATTTTCTCCTTCCTAGGGATAGGAATATGATCGACCAAATCATTAATTTAAGTATATAAAACCGCTTAGTTTAGGTTTTTTTTGTTAAGATGATAATTAAGAATTAAGTTGATGTAATTTTCTATATTCTATGGATTCAATTGTTATACTTTTTAAAATTTAAAAGATTACTTATTATATTTATAATGTTAAAATTTAATTCAATTTTTTGTTCAGAATGTAATTTTTTTGTCAAAACATCATTTCGATAGATTCTATTGTTGTTGAAATATTGTGTGTCGAAATTGTATAATTATCGAAATGTTGAATAATGTGTCTCGATAAAATTAGACTTTGCTTTATTTTGTGCTTTAACTGAGTTAGGTTAGTTGGAGATTGTTTGGTGTGTAAGCAATCTCAATCTATAAATAAGGAGATACCCCATTATTGTAAGTAGTGAATCATAATATTGCAGTAAGCAAAATAAAGAGCAGATGATTTTCTTTGCAGAATTAATAATTTCTTCTTCTCCCCTCTTTCTTAAACCCTAATTATCTTCTCTTTCCCAATTCATCTTTTCTTTTCTTCTTTAATAATCGTTGTGCGGCGGAATCATCTTGCAAACAAGATATGGTTGATTCACTCGAGTGAAAAGTGAAGAACAAGAGGCGAAATCAATTGGAAGAATTGATATTTGTTCATCAAGATTGATTCGGAATTCTCCAAGTTTTAGATATAATTCCAACATATGGTATCTAAAGCACTGACTGTGTGATTCTTAGGAAGCATAACACGATGAATCATCTGAATGAGCATTTTCCAGCGAGTCTTCTGATTTTGAAAGATAACAATTATGAGAATTGGTGTAAATATATGAAGATCGTTTTTGTTATCAAGAACTTTGAGATCTTGTGAAAGAAGGAGTAACTCCAATTGCAAAAGGCGCAACAGATGAACAAAAGGTTGAACATAAAGAATTGAAGAAGAAATATTATAAAGGTCTCTTTATAATTCATCAATATGTTAGTCAACATAACTTTAAAAAGTTGAGTGATGTAGAAATAGCGAAAGAAGCGTGGGATATTCTAGAGAAATCGTTTGGAGGGGCGGAAAAGGAGAAAAAGACGAGGTTACAAACTCACAAAAGAGCGTACAAATTGCTTCAGATGGAAGAAAGTGAGAGCATGACTAAATTCTTCACTAGGGTTACAAAAACAGTGAATCAAATCAAGGTATATGGAGAAGCGTTGACATCAAGATCAGTTGTCGCAGAGATCTTAAGATCATGGACTCTGAAGTTCGACCACGTGGTAGTAGCCATAGAAGACTCAAAATATTTGTCAATATTGACAAAGGAAAAGCTCCAAGGGACGCTTGAATCTCATGAATAAAGAATCGTTGAAAGAGATGCAGGCAAGTCGAAGAGTGATGTGACTTTACAAGCACAATCACCAAGAGAAAAGAAAGGCAAAGAAAAATGGTTCGACAACAAAGTTAGATGAGGTTACAATAGTTCGACTGGTAGAGGAAACCAACAAGAAAGAAGTTCTTTGAATAAAAGAAAACCTTCATACGAAAGCAACCACAAAGGCAGTGTTGCATGTAGAGGAAGAGGTGGTGGACAAAAACCTAACAAAAGTCACATTCAGTGTTTCAATTTTCAAAAGTATGGTCACTACTCTTGTGATTATCCTGAAAAATAAAATAATCAAGAAAATGATGCTAAGCTTGAAAAGCATGAAGAATAGGAGATATTTTTGATGGTCACAACTAGAGATGACAAAAGGTTCAAAGACCTGTAGCGGTGAAAAATTGAGATCAAGCCATTGATTGACTTAACTCGCAAAGTGAAAGTCGCCACCACACTTTATTATTTTCAAAGGAAATGGGGAAAAAGCGAATAAAACCCAAAGAAGTTTTGAAATAAAACTAATAAAACAAATATCTAGGTACAGGGGTTAGTTATGAAGAGAGAAGGTATTAGCACCCTAAACATCTACGGTACTCTGTAGGAACCTCTTTGAAAATCTGTGTATTTTGGCTAAAAAGAGTTGTTTGCAAAATAGTGGAGGGATGAGAAAAGAAATTTTTTTTTATTGTTTTTGTGTTTGGAAAGACATGAAGTCTTACTCCTACGTACAAATGAAAGATCAAAACCTCATAGTTCGGGGTACAAATAACAAAAGGGTTTGTTTTGGTTGATTTTAAATAAAGATACATTTTGTCATCTTAAGGAGAGTAATCAACTAATCAATCCACAAGTATGAGAAGATGGATCTTTGTATCATCATGAAGGAAGGGCTCCAACTCGGATATAGAATCAACAAGTATGCCACTAACTCCCTCAAGTGGAAAAGAATCAACATGTACTTAAATTATTACTATCGGGATAGAAGAATTGCATCTCATTTATGAAGAGGACTTTTGTCTAATATTTGAGAAAAAGGTTTTAAAATGAAAAGTCAAAGTGGCAAAAGTTTTGAATGAGTTTTTATATTTTTTAGTATTATAAAAAATGTTTTGATATGCTTAAGTATTTTTAAAGCATTTATTAAAGAAAAGAAAATTTGAAAATGCAATGAACTAAGTCAAGGGTTTTATTAAAAGGAATTCAAGCTTGAAATAGGGTTTAAGGATAAAATATAAAACAAATATGGGTAATAAAAGCAAAAAATACAAAAGATGCAAGCACATGATTAGAAGTCAACATACACAATCCATTTCCCTTGGATTTAATCACAAGCATTATCAAATATCATTTATCAACACATGAACAAACATTTAAGCATGATAAGTGAAGTGATTTTAAGAACCAAACCAAGTAGTAATCAAGATTTAAACAAATCATCATGTCAAGACAAACATCAAGATCATTCAAGAGATATTGCAATACAAGTATCATGACCAAAATCAAGACATATCAAGTATATGCATCAAAGTCAAACAATTAAATGATCAAGCATGCTATAAGTTATTCCAGAAAAATCAAGACCAGACAATAAGTGTGCAAGACAAGTCATCAATCAACTAAGCATGGTGATATCAAGATGGAAACCCTAAAGAGGATCATTATGCATAGATGAAAAAAGAATGGACAAGCGTTAAGAAAAGAAAATATGTCAAGATAAGTTCCAATCCTAAATCCTAAAAGTGTATCAAGCATGCATCCAAAAATCAATAATCAAGAGTCCATTGAAAGAAACATATAAGCATGTCAAGGTTTAGTCATTTAAAAGCTTTAAGGTCAAAAACATTTTTATGAAGTCAATACAAGACTTAAAAACGATTCAACAATTAACATAACCTCAAAGTAATTATTCAAATGACTTCAAGTTTAAAAATCAAACATCGTGGTTAAAACACAACTAAACAAAGGCAAAGATCAACTCAAAAAGAATTAAGATTCATATCAATACAAAAACTTTTTTAACAATCATGGTGAAAACCTAACTCATGTTTCTAAATTAATAAAAATACTTAAATAAAACTATTCAAAATATTTTTTTTGTCATTTTTATCATGTAATGAAAAATTAATGAACCTAAGAAAATATCATACAAAATAATAGGTTAGAAAAAATAAACCAAAACTAAAACAAGGAAAAAGAGAAAATACAATAAAAGATAATGAATGGGTACATGCTGGAAATCAAGGTGTGAGAAGAAAGAGGTTATGGGCGCTAAGCCCAATTGACAAAGGGTCCACGCTATTTTTGTACGAACAAAAAAACAAGAAAAATAAGAAACAAACAAAATAAGTAGTTAAAAATGGTCATTTGGGGGGATCAAACTCTGGACACTATGTATACCAAACACAACTCTTACCACTGCAGCGCGCGCTCTTAGTCGTTAGTATAATCATTCAAACAAAATAACAATGAAGCCAAATATACTAGCCAGTAGAAAAATGACAGCACATAAATTTAAACATGGAACACGCGCATAATGGCGGTATCATTTTCATCTTTCTCGTTGAAACACAACCATGGCTAAAAATCATTATGGAGTTTTTCATCAAAAATGGAATGTGAGTATACCATTAAAATCAGAATCAAACAAGGAATATGACCATGTTATTTAATTTGAATGAAACATTCGTAATAACACGCAAATATGGAAACACAGAGTAAACCCTAAAATTTCAAATCGAAATTAAATTGCATATGTCAACAATCAATGCATAACAAATTAGGGTTTTTATTCATAGAACCAATACGCACATGTTTGCAAACAGAATGAATAAAATGATGCCTCTAAATAGGAGAACTAAGTGTGCATAATATTACCTAACAAAGTGAGTCTGTCGCTCCTTTTCATACAGTCCAAAAACAAAATAACGATGCCAATAGCTTCCTTGCACCTCCAAGAATGTGTTGCAATGCTCACTTTATTTTGAAATGTTCCACAACTCTCTGACCAAGTCAACTTGCAAAATGAGAAATGTAAAGTTGGAGAGCTCGGTTTAGAGGTTATCTGAAAATTTTAGTGCATACAATTGTTTATATGTAATGTATTGATGGTGATTATGAAAAAAAAAAAACAAAAACCTTAAAGAAACAAGAGTTTTGAAGTTGAGGTTTTTTTAATGAAAAATTGAGTTTTTGGGAGTGATTGTGGTGTGTGTAATACAATGGCTTAAGTTACCTTTTGTAGAGGTCAAACTCAGTTCAAGAAACAGGTTAAGAACCAAACCAAAGGTTCAATGCTCATCATTGGTTGAATTAAAACAAAAGTAATAAAATGGTACATGATGCCATGGTTCAGTTTTTGCTCCAAAATGCCATTTTGATCATTCATTTTTAGGGTTGAATAAACTTTTGTTTGGTGTCTGAAATCACCTGTAACAATCCACAACTTGTTGAACAAGTTTTCAAAAGAGTCAACTTTTCTCACAACATGCCAAAACAATTTAGGTTGGTAGTTTTGCAGCCGATTTTGTCCTTTGTTTAAGTGTCTAACTTGAATAAATATGGCATCATTTTGAACTAGCATGTAACACTACAGGTTTGGTGTTGGCAATAATAGGAAAGGAGTCTTGGAAACCACCCAAAAATGACCTCAAAATTGTTCCATGTAATCTGAGTCCAAACACTTAGAAAAAAATCTGGGTATTTGGTCAATTTCAAACACCACGAAACCCTAAATTTAACAATTCATTTCTCTTAATTGGCAAAAGCTTTTGGATTCAAATTTTGACTATGATGAAGTATGAAATACCCTCTTTAATTTCAGTCCTCAAGAATAAAAAATGGTTGCTTGGGTTGTTCATAAATTGGCCATAAACTCGTGCACTTGAACTGATTTCAACACTTAGAAAAATTTCTAAGTATTTTGCTTTTTAGACGATTTGAAACCTCAACGTTCACAAACAACTTCAATCACTTAAATAAAGATTTTGGCCTAAAATTTTTCATCACCTTTTAGAATCAAACACCGTATTTGATTTCGGCCCCCAAGTGCTCAAATTTGACTCTTCAATCAATCAAAATTGCCTTGGAAAGTTGGTCACTTGGACATGAAAAATTGACACTTAGAAAAATTCAAAAACCCTAATTTTGACAACTTTGGATCTTTTCTTGATTTTCTTGGTTTAACTTGATAAAAAGCATCCAATTTCCACATTTTTCATGATTTTTTACTTGAGAAGTATATAGTTGATCAAAAATCTCAAAAGTCAAACTTTGACTTTGAGCATCTATTAACTTTTTAGCAATTGAATAAAATCTTTCCATTTTTCAATAGATAAATCTTCTTGGACCAATTGAGGAAAATGAATGGGCCTAAAATAAGTGTTTGAGACCCTTGAATCATATCTCAATCCATGAGACCATGTTTTGGTCAAAAAGTCAACATCCAGTCAATTTTGACTAAAACCCTAATTTGGAGTACATGATGAATTGAAGCTTGATGAAATTGAGTTGATGTAAACCCAGACTTGATTATTGATTAGGAGAAATCTATTGAATAACCATGAATGAATGGGAGGATTGAAGTATTGAGGCACACACAAAACCCTAATTGACCCACCACTTGAAATTCTTGATTCAAGATCCTACCTTGTAAAAGAAACAAAACAAACAATGCATGTCTTTCTATTTTCATGAGGTTAGTGATGCATTAAGAGTAAGATGAAAACAACAAGGTGTTTTATGATATATGCATAGGTAAACCCCAAATATGATAGGGTTTGGAACCAACCACATTTTATGACCTTGATGTTATACGATGATGCCAAATAAAGGTGGGATCTTAGGGGTAAAAATTAGGGCATGACAGGACCAATGGTACTTGGATTCAGGATGCTCGTCGCATATGAATGGTAGGAATGATTGGTTTGTCAACATAAAACCATCGATGAAGAACATGGTTAAATTTTCATATGATAATACTCTAGAACCTGAAGGTATTAATGATGTTCTGATTATGGAGAAATATGGTAAAATGTCAGTTATTTCCAATATATTGTATATATCAGACATGAAAAGTAATTTTCTTAGCCTAAGACAGTTGGTCAAAAGAATTACAAGTTATGATTAAAGATAATATAATTATAGTTCTCGACTTAGGTGGAAGGTTAATCTTGAAGGATCCTATGTCTCAAAATAGAACCGTCAAGATTGAACTTAATATGATGGAGCACAAGTTACTTGCAACTTCAGCTAGCAGAGATGAATTGATACGACACTCTAGACTTGGCTATCTCAATTTCAAAGACATCATAGATTTGAAATGAAGAAATATGGTTTCAGGGTTACTAGAAATTGACATTCCAAGTGAAGTGTGTGAAGAATGCATGTAAGGAAAGCAACACAAGAATAGCTCCAGAAAGGATGTATGAAGCAAGTCGAAGGCAATTCTTGAAATCATATACTCTGATGTGGGTGGTCTTATCCATGTGGTTTCTATTGGAGGTAACAAATACTTTGTCACATTTATAGATGATTTTGGTCAAAAACTATGGACTTTCCTGATCAAGAAGAAAAGTGAAGTGATTGAGGTATTTTCCAAGTTTAAATATAAGGTTGAAAGACAGAGTGGTCCGAAGCTCAAAATTTTAAGGACTGATGGTGGTGGAGAATATGTTCTAAAAACCTTCGATTCATTGTATGAAAAAGAAGGGATTCTGCATTAGGTGGTGCCACCCTAAACTCCATAACAAAATGCAACTGCTGAAAGGAAGAATTGAACCATCATAAATATGGTGAGAAGTATGTTGAAAGGAAAATATCTACCCAAGGAATTATAAGGAGAAGTTCTGTCAACTATGTTGTACCCCAAAATTTGCCCTCCCATATTCTTCAAGATTTATCAAGGTCAATCTTCAAATTGTTCAAAATCTCTCAAGGGTTGCACAGTTCAAACCATCCTCCTAAGCCAGTCAAATTAGGGTTTTGGTTCTTGCAAGGAAGTTGAGGTTTTCAAGGGCTCAATCAAGTCACACATGCCTATAAACATTGTCAAGCATCTACATGCCAAGTTTCAAGGCTCACAAGGTCAAGTTGCACAGTCAAAAACCCTAATTGCTTCACAATCAACTGCAGGGGCAAAATGGTCATTTGGCAGTCAAAAGTCAAATTTTTTGGTCAACATCTTATTTTGAAGCCACAATCATCATTTGATCAAGTCTTGATCATGATTCCACAAGAATGGCTCAAAAATCATCAAGATGCAAAAGTTTCCATTTTTGGACAGTTGAAAAGTCAACTGTAACTTGACCAAGGCATAACTTTTTCATGGTTCATCATAAAAATCCCATCCAATGCTCATTTTGAAGGGGATGGCATTTACTACAACTCATCTTCACATTCCAAGTCCAATAAATGCTCTCACAAAAAGTTATCAATTTCTACATTATAGGTCATTTTCAAAAGTCAACAAAAAGGCATTTTAAGTCAAAGACCATAACTTGAGATTGGTAAATTCAAATGACATCGGACCAAAGGCATTTGTTAGAGGACTTCAAGACCTTTCCAAAATGTCCAAGAACATGTTCATAAGATCAAAATTGAGCAAGATATGCATAGGAGAAGTTGGGAAATTTTTTTGAAATGGCAAAAGTCAACTATCCTTGAAACTTCAATTTTTGACAAAAGGGCCCACTTTCTTCCACTTGATTCAGCTTTGTCATGCCACCCACGTGTCCCATGATCAATTTCAAGACCAAATAATTATTTTTCTATTTTATTTAATTTTTATTGATTTAATTCATTTTAAATCCATAAATATTCAAATAAAATCTAAAAATTAATTAAATGGCATCTTTGTGGTTTGAATGACGTTTATGTATCATATGCTAGCTGCCAAAATCGTACCAAGTTCAATTATGCATAAAATTCAAAATTTGAACAAACTTGGAAAGTCCTTTAATGGTGGTTATGAAGAATCTCAAAACATCAATACAAGGGATCATTAGCTCATAATGTGACCTAAATTCATTGAGACATACATAAGCAAGCCTTTCATACCTAATTCACGACCTAGGGTGTGCACAAACGGCCAGAGCAAAATCCAAAAAGTGTCAAAAAAGTGTGAGATCAAAAGGAGTGTTGCAAGCATTTTCAGGCCAAAAGGAGAACGTGACTCTCTTCTTTGCCATACCCTGAAGCTAAAGCAACCCTTGCCACGTCCTAAGGTCCATCATACCGCGTTGTAAGTTCTTCCAAAGTCACCCCTGTACATGAAACATGAACTCCTTATTCTTGCATTGTTTCTCAAAAATATTGGCATAATCATGTTGCTTGTTTGATTCCTAACATAACTACATTATTCAATTCCATTTTTATGCCTTGTATGACAAAACCCGTGCCTAGGGTTTATATATGTTGTTTTTAGGCGTTTTGTCTACAGGTGAAATTGGGACAAACTATAAGCATAGACGTGATCAGGAGACATGGACGAACAAAACCATGGGTTTGGATGGTGTTTTTGAAGCTTAAGGAGGATTTTAGGAAAGGCCTATGGAACTTCCTGCGGATAAAATCCGCAGGTAAAAAACCTGCAAATTCTTGATGAAGAAGACGACCAGCTGTTGCAGCGTGATTGGTCATTTCAAACCAACGCGCGTTTTTTATTTTTTTTAGCATATACATTGATTTACTAATATTATATTTAGTTGTTGTTATTATTTCAATTAAGACACATAGCTCAGCTGGCTAAGGCGTTGGTGTAGTGAGCGCTGGGACCTGGGTTCGAATCCCAGGTCCCCCATAATTTCCATGTTATTTTTCTTAATGTGTTCACGTGCAGGCCCTCAAAGACGTCCCACCATGCACCTCATGTCCCAGTCTGCCAGGTGGCTACACGCTCAGATCCAAAGGCCATAAGGTGCTCCACACCATGCTCCAAGTCAATGAGCACGTACCTGATTCCAGAAGTCAACAAGGACTTTGTGCTTAATGGGCCAGACTTGCAATTTTCACCTCCATTGGGCCATCAACACCCCCATTGGTTTCTATTTCTTTTTCTATTTTCCTTTTCTTTTTATTTTCTTTAGTAATTATTCTTAGTATTATTTAATTAATTAGCATAATTAACATTTTTACAAATAAAAATTCAGAAAAACAAAAAAAAAACATTTTATTATTCATTAACTTATTTTGTAAATAAATGTAAATTAAATTAAATTAGTTTAATTAATTAACTTTAATACTTTTTTACAATAAATAAAAACAATTTAGAATTAGGTTTTTGCTAACTTTTAATTTCTATTTATTTTCTCTTTATTTTGATTAAAAACAAAAAAAACACAAAAACATTTTTTTCTTTAATTAAATAATTAACTAGTTAATTAGGTTTAATGTTTAATTTAATTCTAAAAAAGGGTCAACACCCTAAAGACGTCCCGATTCAAATCTTTCGCGCGTATTTATTTTTTTAATTCATTATTATGTAACTGCTTCTGGAAATGTAATAGTTAATTAGGACCTCCTTTATTGCTTTATTTTCTCGCAGTTTATTTCTTCCAAACGGGTTTTTGTTTTTGGCGATGTATAGACCCGCGCCTTGTAATAGCTAGATTTATCTTCCCGCAATTTATTTTCCGCACTCCTAACTGTTAAAAAATGCATGAAAGAATGTATGAAAAATAAAATCAATCTGTAGCTCACAAATAACATGCAAAGACAAACATTAACTGAAAAAAACAATACACATGCACATGCCACCCCTAGGGTACGCCTCACTGGTTTCCTCGAACGTGGTCATCAAGTATATGGTGTCTTAGAGGTCTCCCTTTTTTCTAAAGATCCAGTTGCCTCGAAACGGTTGCCTCGGATACAAAGGATCTAGGACATTAGGGTTACCACTAAGATGTCCTACCATTGCTTTGGTGACCACACATGTCCCGATAATCGAATTGACCCGAACAACTCCAACGATGATGCTACCTACCTCTCAATGGTGGGATAGCATTATCTAAAGGACTCTTACACAGCCTAATTCCTTAGAGTAGGTAGATTCTCCTGGGTACTTGATCTTTTCAAAACAAACAAAAACAACTTTTCGCACTCACACTTTCTAAAAGTTTTCAAACAAATTTTTCATACACTCTTGAGGACAGATACAAGAGTTACTTAGAAATTTTTCAAACAAAACTTTTTTCAAAAACCCACACACACTTGAAAAGCAAACAATTTTGAAAACATAAGAGCAAGTACCTAAGAGCCCGTGGATAACCACAGATAGAAAGGGTGCTAACACCTTCCCTTTCTATAAATCTACCTCCCGAACCGAGAAACATTCTCGATAAAGAATTTTGTTGTGCTTTTGTCCTTTCCATGTTGGAGAACATAAAAGACGGTGGCGACTCTTGCTTACCGCGACATTTCGCGAACCAGCACTAACAAACAATCATTTCTATTTCCACCGATCACAGAACTGGCGACTCTGCTGGTGACTAATTTATAAGTGAGGTGTACCTTAGGAATTAGACCACTCTTATGTTTTCAATTGCCTGCTTTGCTTGCTTTAAAATTGTGGGCCTGTTTTGGGAGTTTCATAGATCCTAACCCGGATCTGGGGGATACCTTCTTAGAAAGTAGCAACAAACTGTGAGGGAACTGTGCAGGGTATACCGACACGGTTGAAGCAGTTTGCTACCTTGATGTGGCACTTTGGTGAGTACCGGTAACCCTTGAGTCAAGTCAAGGAGAGTACGGGGCCGCCGCGTGGTGTCGTGAAGCATCAACTGACCTTAGGAACCTTACTTGACCATCCTGGCCTCTTTAGGGGTAGTGAGATGACCGACTTTGGTGCAGTCCGAAGTTGGTAGATACTCGATACTACACTCATTGAGGGTTGTTTTCTTGGAATATTTTGATCGCCAGTTCAGTGGCTAAATCAAAACAATGAATACAGAAAACAACCCAATGATATTGAGCTCCTTAGAACCCGGTTACTTTTGATAGGACAGGTTTTTGAGCCCACCAACTTCAAGAGGGTAGTACCCCAAACTTCATGCTGGCCTGAACTCTAAGGGTTGTCTGGTGTGACTTGTGTACCTTCATACTTGAATTACTTGCATACTTGTTATCTAACAACACGAGTTCCTTGCAGGTTTTATTTACAGTCCTTAATTGGGACTCATTACAGGG
The DNA here is from genome assembly GCA_948472305.1 of Vicia faba. Classification (NCBI taxonomy): domain Eukaryota; kingdom Viridiplantae; phylum Streptophyta; class Magnoliopsida; order Fabales; family Fabaceae; genus Vicia; species Vicia faba. The sequence continues at coordinate 1,146,427,516 of OX451736.1, read as the reverse complement.
CCTACTTACATCACTCCATGCGTAGCATAACATCATACCATTGCATACATCCTGCGTAAGGACTAATCCATTTCAAGGATCTCAAGGGTTTATGATGCAGGCATGATGAAACAAATGTCTAGCAAGGGGCAAAGGGGATTTATTTTCCTCTAGCCAAGGTTAATGACTTGAGTCAGGGGCTATGACCCACTCGATATGGTGAGCCTTGACTCTTGAAGAAGGACTCTCAACAAAATGAAGTTCCTTCAATCAAGCTACAAAATTCAAGTTCTAATAATCTTTCTTGTTTATCCCGCGAGATCCTTGAAAACATTGCATGCATATCATACATATCATTGCATTACAGGTACCCTTGTTACAGGTCACTTACCTTCTTCGCTGTTTATTTCAGCAATGGCTTCCCAACAAGATAACCAGGGTCTTCATGCTCAAGAGACTCAGTTTAGGGAGATCTTCCTAAGCCTATCCAAGGGGCAGGAAGAGTTAAGGACACTCCTCATGGGGAATTTGGCCAAGAAAAGTCCCGAAGATGATAAGGACGAACGACTGAAACGTCTGCAAGCTGAGGTAGATACAATGAGAACCCAGATGCTGGGGCAAATGGCTCTCATCCAAGGCTTAGCTCGGGAGCAAGAAGAGTTGAGGACCATGATCAGTCAGCTTCATCAAGACAGATACAACATGAAGCAACCAGTCCAAGTCAGGGACCAGGTCATTGATCAGCTTCCAAGAGGACAAGAGTTTGGTATGGTGAAGAATAGACCTCTCCAAATTGCTACCACTTCACAGGTCCAACCACAACCTCGCCCAGAGCAACAGGTTGATCAGAGTAAGCCAAACAAGCCCAGGAGGCAATTCACCCAGCTCAACGTGTCGGTGTTTCAAGCTTTACAACACCTGTTGAGATTGAATCTGATTACACTAAGGGCTCCTCCCCGGAATCCCAACATCTCTGCTCCTAACTATCATCCCAACAAAAGATGTGCATACCACTCTGATAGTCCTGGACATGACACTGCCGACTGATGGGCTCTGAAGAACAAGGTTCAGGACCTGATTAATGAAGGATCAGTGGATTTCACCCAAGAGGGTCAGGCTGAGTTCTTCTACCATCCCTGCAGGATTCACCATTTGAAGTGACAAGTCCTGAGACGAGAAGACTTTTTGTCCATTAGAATTTTCAAGTTGTAATTTTCTTTTGATTGTTCAAACAATTATTGTCATGGAAAACGTTATTACTTTATCAATGCATCGCATATGTCTGCTTTGAATCAATATATTCGCATCCGCTATATTCAAACTGCTTTCATTTTTTGTGATGTTCAAACTCTCGATTAATAACTCTAACCCTTTTGAGGGAGGATGACGAAAACGATACCACAATCTACAGTATGCTTTTGAACTGACCCCGCTGATGAGGTACATGCATTGCTTCAAATACTAAACACTGGAGTTATAAGGAAGATAATCCCTCGTCAACCCCTTCGAGCCAAAGAAGTAGGAGTTTTTTTTTCTTTTTCACAAAAAAATTAAAACCCATAATCATAACCTGGGGCAGGGTAGTTCTCTCAGTTAATCCAAGTGCATAACGAATAACGTCAAAAGAAGTCCTGACAAAACAAAAGATATGATGGTTCCGAATAATCATAAAGACAGGCAGTCGTAATCTCTCAAAATAAAAGCCCAATAAGTCAAAACCTATGAAGGAGACTTGCAAAACTAGGGCATCCCGCTGACTGTAATTACAAAAAGAAACAGTTCAGGCAAAAAACCAGGGATAACAAAATCAAAAAGAAAGAAGTCCTACAAACCCTCAACAAAAAAAGAAATGACTGCCTATTCAAAATAAACTATCAGTATCCGAACCATCATTGGAATGTCAGGACAAAGACTCAAACAAAGTCTAATGCATGATCAGCGGAGTTTAGGATTGAAGAACGTCACGAAGAACGGGTGGGTACAAATAAATTTTGAGCCTTTATCCTTTGTTTCTAAAACCATGAACCAAGCCACGTTATAACCCTCAAAAGTCCTAGCTGAAGCATGGGTTAGTTCGAAAGCATACTGTTACGAAAGGTATCCTGACTCCTTAAGGCTTGTGGTAAAATAACGAGTAGACATCACAGTTTACAAAAAATTCACTTGTTTTTATGAAAAAATATGTATTTTCAAAAACTTCAAAGACAGGCATAAGCTTTGCACTTTTAATATAACATTGCTTGCATATGACTATTTGTTTGAACATCATAGAAGTTCGCACGACGAATGTCTAATGAACAAAAGCACCTCCAATCAAGGGGCATGGCATGATCATTGTCCATCATCTGGGGCAGTTAAGTCAAGATTCGGAGAATCTCTCAAAAGGCCAACCAGCTTGGGGCAAATCTCCATCTGGATCACTTGGGGCATTGGACAGGGATTCTAGCAACGAATCTTGCACGATCAAACACCTCCTGGTAGCATGGCGACACAACACTAATGACAGGGGAACCTTCCTACATCCTGAGAGCATAGACATAGTCAAAAAAATACTGCGCATAATCAAAGACCCGCTAGGTTGACACACCTAGGCAAAAATAAGGGCTTCCCGGCGAACCAAAAGGGTTCGGGCAAAAATAAGGGATGAAAATAAAAAAAATTGTACACCCGGCAAGTCGAAAACTTGAAAAGGCGGCTTGGGCAAAAATGGGTATCCCGGTGGACTGAAAACCCGAAAGGGCGGTCCAGGCAAAAAACTAGGGATCAAAGCGTACGACTATGTCCGGCATCTCGTCACTTGCCTACCAGAAGAAGATTTGTCAATCGGCAGTTATCAAGCACCTCCGTAGATACCTTCTCCCACAGAAGCTAGGGCAATAAGAACGGTCCGAACTGTACAAAGCTGCTCTGTCATGACCGAGATACCTTCACTCCCTGCAGAGTAAGACAAGGCTCAGCAATATTCCCCCCGAGCAGAGTGGGTCTATCATCAGCCCTACAAAAGGCACAATATCCCTAACAAGTCAGCAAGGCTCTCCCCAAGCAGAGTTAGTCTACTGTCAGCCTTAAGGAAGTTGGGTACCCCCAGAAGATCTCAATATTCCCCAACAGAGTATACAGATGTTCCTAGGCAAGCATCCCAGGAAATCTTAATATGAGATTGTTCCCCGGCAGAATACAGACACCCCAGTGGAGCCATTCCCCCAGTACAGTCCAAAAGTTTCCCCGGGAGAGTTGAATCAATCACCCCAGTAGATTCTGGAAGCTTATCACCTGCAGAGTACATACGTCTCTCCCCGACCATATTCAAAGGTTATTCCCCACCAGAGCTTATAACTGGGTTATCCTCAGCTAATTACCACGGAAAGATCGTCCTCGACAAAGTTCTTCCTATCCCCCAGCGAAAACGAAGAACTCTATTCTTCAACATCAGCCCAGGATCTAACTTCCCGGCATTCGTCAAGGATTTATTTTCCCAAGACGAAAATACATTCATAGACATTTCACATTTCGTACATCCTGCTTACATACATGATAAAGTGCATACGACACGATCTCATTTTGAGAACATCATGACATCATGCATCTCATACATCATGACATTGCATATAACTGATGTTTTGCCTTTTCAGGAAAAAGGTCAATCCAAAGATGATTACTATCAACTGTCCCAGTTCCAGATTCGATTCCTGTATCTAGCCAGGGTACGTCTGTGAATGATTGTTTGTAGATTCGATACCTGTATCCAGCCAGGGCACGTTTGTAAGCAACCTTTTGAAGTTCCAGATTCGATTCTTGTATCTAGCCAGGGCACGTCTGTGAATGATTGTTTGTAGATTCGATACCTGTATCCAGCCAGGGCACGTCTGTAAGCAACCTTTTGAAGTTCCAGATTCGATTCCTGTATCTAGCAAGGGCACGTCTGTGAATGATTGTTTGTAGATTCGATACCTGTATCCAGCCAGGGCACGTCTGTAAGCAACCTTTTGAAGTTCCAGATTCGATTCCTGTATCTAGCCAGGGCACGTCTGTGAATGATTGTTTGTAGATTCGATACCTGTATCCAGCCAGGGCACGTCTGTAAGCAACCTTTTGAAGTTCCAAATTCGATTCCTGTATCTAGCCAGGGCACGTCTGTGAATGATTGTTTGTAGATTCGATACCTGTATCCAGCCAGGGCACGTCTGTAAGCAACCTTTTGAAGTTCCAGATTCGATTCCTGTATCTAGCCAGGGCACGCCTGTGAATAATTGTTTGTAGATTCGATACCTGTATCCAGCCAGGGCACGTCTGTAAGCAACCTTTTGAAGTTCCAGATTCGATTCCTGTATCTAGCCAGGGCACGTCTGTGAATGATTGTTTGTAGATTCGATACCTGTATCCAGCCAGGGCACGTCTGTAAGCAACCTTTTGAAGTTCCAGATTCGATTCCTGTATCTAGCCAGGGCACGTCTGTGAATGATTATTTATAGATTCGATACCTGTATCCAGCCAGGGCACGTCTGTAAGCAACCTTTTGAAGTTCCAGATTCGATTCCTGTATCTAGCCAGGGCACGTCTGTGAATGATTGTTTGTAGATTCGATACCTGTGTCCAGCCAGGGCACGTCTGTAAGCAACCTTTTGAAGTTCCAGATTTGATTCCTGTATCTAGCCAGGGCACGTCTGTGAATGATTGTTTGTAGATTCGATACCTGTATCCAGCCAGGGCACGTCTGTAAGCAACCTTTTGAAGTTTCGGATTCGATTCTTGTATCTAGCCAGGGCACGTCTGTGAGCGATTGTTTGTAGATTCGATACCTGTATCTAGCCAGGGCATATCTACATGAAGAGTCTGAAGATCAACACCTGCAACAGGCCAGGAAATTATCCTTCTTTCTCAGGTACGCAAGTTCTCGCTAAGGAATCTCTTACGCGATCGACACCTCCAGATGGCATCTGTAAGCCCATCTCCACAGCTATCCATCACATTTCCAAATGGCATCTATAAGCCCATTCCCGACAAGGTTCTATCACATCCCCAGATGGCATCTATAAGCCCATCCACTTACCAACAGTCTCCAAATGGCATCTGTAAGCCCATTCCCGACAAGATTCTGTCACATCTCCAGATGGCATCTATAAGCCCATCCTCTTATCCACCATCTCTCCAAATGGCATCTGTAAGCCCATTCCCGCTGTCACACTGTTGATACTCCACTATGTGAGTGCAAATTTCTAGGCAGTCTAGTGTTCAATCATCTTCCACCTTCGGATCTCGAAAGGCACGCAAGCCAATCTACATCCTCAGGTCTAAGAAGATTGAACAGGGGCAACTGTTGTACCCCAAAATTTTCCCTCCCATTTTCTTCAAGATTTATCAAGGTCAATCTTCAAATGGTTCAAAATCTCTCAAGGGTTGCACAGTTCAAACCATCCTCCTAAGCCAGTCAAATTAGGGTTTTGGTTCTTGCAAGGAAGTTGAGGTTTTCAAGGTCTCAATCAAGTCACACATGCCTATAAACATTGTCAAGCATCTACATGCCAAGTTTCAAGGCTCACAAGGTCAAGTTGCACAGTCAAAAACCCTAATTGCTTCACAATCAACTGTAGGGGCAAAACGGTCATTTGGCAGTCAAAAGTCAAAATTTTTGGTCAACATATTATTTTGAAGCCACAATCATCATTTGATCAAGTCTTGATCATGATTCCACAAGAATGGCTCAAAAATCATCAAGATGCAAAAGTTTCCATTTTTGGAGAGTTGAAAAGTCAACTGTAACTTGACCAAGGCATAACTTTTTCATGGTTCATCAGAAAAATCCCATCCAATGCTCATTTTGAAGGGGATGACATTTCCTACAACTCATATTCACATTCCAAGTCCAAGAAATGCTCTCACAAAAAGTTATCAATTTCTACATTATAGGTCATTTTAAAAAGTCAACAAAAAGGCATTTTAAGTCAAAGACCATAACTTGAGATTGGTAAATTCAAATGACCTGGGACCAAAGGAATTGGTTAGAGGACTTCAAGACCTTTCCAAAATGTCCAAGAACATGTTCATAAGATCAAAATTGAGCAAGATATGCATAGGAGAAGTTGGGAAATTTTTGTGAAATGGCAAAAGTCAACTATCCTTGAAACTTCAATTTTTGACAAAAGGGCCCACTTTCTTCCACTTGATTCAGCTTTGTCATGCCACCCACGTGTCCCATGATCAATTTCAAGACCAAATAATTATTTTTCTATTTTATTTAATTTTTATTGATTTAATTCATTTTAAATCCATAAATATTCAAATAAAATCTAAAAATTAATTAAATGGCATCTTTGTGGTTTGAATGACGTTTATGTATCATATGCTAGCTTCCAAAATCGTGCCAAGTTCAATTATGCATAAAATTCAAAATTTGAACAAACTTGGAAAGTCCTTTAATGGTGGTTATGAAGAATCTCAAAACATCAATACAAGGGATCATTAGCTCATAATGTGACCTAAATTCATTGAGACATACATAAGCAAGCCTTGCATACCTAATTCACGACCTAGGGTGTGCACAAACGACCAGAGCAAAATCCAAAAAGTGTCAAAAAAGTGTGAGATCAAAAGGAGTGTTGCAAGCATTTTCAGGCCAAAAGGAGAACGTGACTCTCTTCTTTGCCATACCCTGAAGCTAAAGCAACCCTTGCCACGTCCTAAGGTCCATCATACCGCGCTGTAAGTTCTTCCAAAGTCACCCCTGTACATGAAACATGAACTCCTTATTCTTGCATTGTTTCTCAAAAATATTGGCATAATCATGTTGCTTGTTTGATTCCTAACATAACTGCATTATTCAATTCCATTTTTATGCCTTGTATAAAAAAACCCATGCCTAGGGTTTATATATGTTGTTTTTAGGCGTTTTGTCTACAGGTGAAATTGGGACAAACTATAAGCATAGACGTGATCAGGAGACATGGACGAACAAAACCATGGGTTTGGATGGTGTTTTTGAAGCTTAAGGAGGATTTTAGGAAAGGCCTATGGAACTTCCCGCGGATAAAATCCGCAGGTAAAAAACCTGCAAATTCTTGATGAAGAAGACGACCAGCTATTGCAGCGTGATTGGTCATTTCAAACCAACGCGCGTTTTTTTATTTTTTTTAGCATATACATTGATTTACTAATATTATATTTAGTTGTTGTTATTATTTCAATTAAGACACATAGCTCAGCTGGCTAAGGCGTTGGTGTAGTGAGCGCTGAGACCTGGGTTCGAATCCCAGGTCCCCCATAATTTCTATGTTATTTTGCTTAATGTGTTCACGTGCAGGCCCTCAAAGACGTCCCACCATGCACCTCATGTCCCAGCCTGCCAGGTGGCTACACGCTCAGATCCAAAGGCCATAAGGCGCTCCACACCATGCTCCAAGTCAATGAGCACGTACCTGATTCCAGAAGTCAACAAGGACTTTGTGCTTAATGGGCCAGACTTGCAATTTTCACCTCCATTGGGCCATCAACACCCCCATTGGTTTCTATTTCTTTTTCTATTTTCCTTTTCTTTTTATTTTCTTTAGTAATTATTCTTAGTATTATTTAATTAATTAGCATAATTAACATTTTTACAAATAAAAATTCAGAAAACCCAAAAAAAAAACATTTTATTATTCATTAACTTATTTTGTAAATAAATGTAAATTAAATTAAATTAGTTTAATTAATTAACTTTAATACTTTTTTACAATAAATAAAAACAATTTAGAATTAGGTTTTTGCTAACTTTTAATTTCTATTTATTTTCTCTTTATTTTCATTAAAAACACAAAAACACAAAAACATTTTTTTCTTTAATTAAATAATTAACTAGTTAATTAGGCTTAATGTTTAATTTAATTCTAAAAAAGGGTCAACACCCTAAAGACGTCCCGATTCAAATCTTTCGCGCGTATTTATTTTTTAATTCATTATTATGTAACTGCTTCTGGAAATGTAATAGTTAATTAGGACCTCCTTTATTGCTTTATTTTCTCGCAGTTTATTTCTTCCAAACAGGTTTTTGTTTTTGGCGATGTATAGACCCGCGCCTTGTAATAGCTAGATTTATCTTCCCGCAATTTATTTTCCGCACTCCTAACTGTTAAAAAATGCATGAAAGAATGTATGAAAAATAAAATCAATCCGTAGCTCACAAATAACATGCAAAGACAAACATTAACTGAAAAAAACAATACACATGCACATGCCACCCCTAGGGTACGCCTCACTGGTTGCCTCGAACGTGGTCATCAAGTATAGGGTGTCTTAGAGGTCGCCCTTTTTTCTAAAGATCCAGTTACCTCGAAACGGTTGCCTCGGATACAAAGGATCTAGGACATTAGGGTTACCACTAAGATGTCCTACCATTGCTTTGGTGACCACACATGTCCCGATAATCGAATTGACCCGAACAACTCCAACGATGATGCTACCTACCTCTCAATGGTGGGATAAAATTATCTAAAGGAATCTTACACAGCCTAATTCCTTAGAGTAGGTAGATTCTCCTGGGTACTTGCTCTTTTCAAAACAAACAAAAACAACTTTTCGCACTCACACTTTCTAAAAGTTTTCAAACAAATTTTTCATACACTCTTGAGAACAGATACAAGAGTTACTTAGAAATTTTTCAAACAAAACTTTTTTCAAAAACCCACACACACTTGAAAAGCAAACAATTTTGAAAACATAAGAGCAAGTACCTAAGAGCCCGTGGATAACCACGGATAGAAAGGGTGCTAACACCTTCCCTTTATATAAATCTACCTCCCGAACCGAGAAACATTCTCGATAAGGAATTTTGCAGTGCTTTTGTCCTTTCCATGTTGGAGAACATAAAAGACGGTGGCGACTCTTGCTTACCGCGACATTTCGCGAACCAGCACTAACAAACAGTCAGTTCTATTTCCACCGATCACAAACTACAACATACATTTTGAATAGATGTACGATGAAGAAGCTAGAAGGAATCACACTAGAAGAATGTTGGTCTGGTTTTAATCCTAGATTAAGTCATATAAAAGTATTTGGATCTATAGCACATAAAGATGTTCCTGATCAGTTGAAAAGAAACCTTGATGAAAAGTCGAGTCAAACGATAATAATAAGATATCATTCGACTGGTGGATATAATATGTTCAACCCAATGAAAATGCAAGTAGTGATCAGCAGGGACATGATCATATGTGAGCTTAAGGAATGGGATTAGACTGAAAATGCACAGAAGGATTCAGTGAGAATCTTATATGAGGAACCAGCAAGTAAATTTAAAAGAGAAGTTCGACAAAAATAAGTAAAAGGTAAATCAAGCACAAGCAGACCTCAAATAATAAGACATGTGCCTACAAGGTTGCAAGAATGTGTGATTACATAGGACGATATAGTTGATGATAAAGGTGATCTCGTACACTATGTTTTCTATGAAAATGTTGAACTAGTCAATATAGTTGAGGAATTGAAGCATTAGAAGTGGATGAAAACTATGAATGAGGAACTGAAGTCCACCAATGTCAATGATATTTGGTCACTTATTAAATAGCTTCAAGACAATAAGGCAATCGATGTGAAGTGGGTATACAAGTTGAAAGTGAATCCCGAAGGAGAAGTAACTCGACACAAGGAAAGACTTATGGTGAAAGGATTTCTTCAAAAAGAAGAAATTGAATTCAACAAAGTTTTTTCACCTGTTTCTAGGATCGAAACAATCATGTTAGTTGTTGATCTAGTAAACATGAACAACTGATATATGTGTCAGATGGTATGAAATGTGAATTCTGAATGGCCCCTTAGACGAAGAAGTTTATGTTACACAACAATGTGAGTTTGTGAAACAAGGCCAAGAAAGAAAAGTATACAAGTTGCATAAAGCACTGTATGGACTCAAACAATCTCCAAGAGCTTGGAATAAGAAGATAGATAGTTTCCTAAGGGATAAGGAATTTGTGAAGTGCAAAATTGAGCATGGAATATATGTAATAAGAACCAAAAATGGATTTATAAGGCATATCTATGTCGATGACTTGTTAATAACAAGTAGTTGCAAGAAAGAGATCGAAGACTTCAAAGGAGATCTTAGCAAGGAGTTTGAAATGTCTGATGTGGGAAATATTTCACACTTCATTGGTATCAAATTATACAAGAGTTATAGAGGCTTTATGATACACGAATGAATATATGTAAGTGAAATACTCAAAATATTTGAGATGGAAAACTGCAGTGCGACTTTGCACCCACTGACCAAGACTGCAACTGTCAAAAGACTCAGATGAAGATGATGTTGACCTAACACAGTACAAAAGTCTTATTGGGTCATTAAGATACCTTTGTAACACAAGACATAATCTAGCATATAGTGTGGGCATAGTGAGTAAATTCATTTTGAACCCAAATGTGTCACATCTAGCAGCGATGAAGAGGATACTAAGGTATCTCAAAGGAACTATCGACTATGGCATTTTGTTTCATGCAGCTGATGAAAGAAAATAGAAATTTAGTGAGTTACGCCGACTTGAGTTGGTGTAGCGATGTTGAGGATAGAAAATCCATAACTGGTTATGTGTTTATGTTAGCTAGTGCACCGGTTGCTTAGAGTTCAAGAAAAGAACCAGTAGCAGCACAATCTTCGTGTGAAGTATAGTATATATTTGCTTCTTTTTGTGCATGTCAAGCAACATGGGTGGTGAATTTAGTTGGAGAGAGTACAACAAAGAATCATGGAGAAATTTCAATGAAGATTGACAACATGTTTGCTATTAATCTAGCAAAGAATTTGATAGCACATGGAAGAAGAAAACACATCGAGATAAGGTTCCATTATCTTTGAGAGCAAGTAGAAAAGGGGAGGTTGAACCTGAAACACTGTGTAATACGGTTGGAGAACTGACTTGGTTTTTGCATTTTATCGCAAATGTTATGGATAGCAAGAGTCGCCATCGAATTTTCTTTTATCCAATAAAGGAAAGGGTGAAAAGAACAGGAAAGACCTTTTGAGAATTTTCTTGAGTTCGGTGGGTAGGTTATGAAAAGGGAAGGTGTTAGCACCCTTTTATCCGTAGTTATCTACAGGCTCTTAGTTTCTAGCTCACTTTGAAATTCTTTGTAAAAATGTGCTTTGTTTAGGCGAACTTTTTAATGATTCTCGTCTCTATGAGAATATATACAAAGTGTTAACTTTTGAAAATATTTCATGGAAAGTGTTGGTGCGTTTGAAAGATGTTTTGAAATGTTTATGAGAAGCAACTAAGAATGTTCTACCTACTCAAAAAGTCTTTGTTCTTTTCCTCATCCTTTAGATAGTGTTATCTCACCATTAGTTAGTAAGTAACCATATCATTGGATGTGAAGGGACAAGCGTGGGTCGTCGTATAGTCATAGAAGGCAACATTGTAGGATACCTTAAAAAATTTTCACGAGGGTCTAAGATCATTTACCGAAGCAACATCGAAGGGTCATTGAGGGACTACGATCTTGTAATCGAGGGTCTTTGCTAAAGTATCCCACGTTCGAGGGACATGGCTGTTTATTCTAAGGCAACAAGTGTGGGTTAACCCTTGAGGTGCAAGTGTGCAAAGTGTTTTGTTTTCATGCATTTTGACTTGAATTAGGGTTGTTTACTTCTTCTTTTTTTTAAATCTTGCCATACCAACCCTAATTACTAGCAATAATATTGAAAGCAATAAATTGGGAAATTTAAAGTTCTACGCTATTGCATCACTTGGGGGATGGGGATACAATTTACAAATGGGGGGATGAAAGCAATTAAACCCTAATTACTATTACAAACATATTTAATATCGTTAAATAATGTACAAGAATGTAAAGATAAAGTGAAATTGGGAAGAAGATTGTTTTTTATGTTATTTTTTGTGTGAAAAAATGCTCTAATTAAACTAGTAAAAAAGAAAGAAAATAATTAATTAAATTCCTAGATTATAAGTTAAAATAAAATTAAAATAAAACTAAGTCCAATATTAATTTAATTAAATTTAAGAAAATAAAAAGAAATTAAATTTGTTAGCAAAATATTTTTAGGTTTTTATATATTTGAGAAAAGAGTTTGAAATTTGAAATGACAAGAAATTAGAAACTTAAATCTAATTTTAAGTATTTACAAATTGATTAAAAGAAAAGTGTGATAAATTAATTTATTTAAGAAAATAAATTAAACCCTAAAATGTTCTAAATATTTTAGGAAAATAGTTTATTTGTTTTGTTTAAGAAAATATTTTAATGTGTAAAAAAATGAAAACCCTAGTTATAATTAATAAAACAAAGAGGTGATTAAAATAAATTAATTCTTATGTCAAAAAATTAGTTTAATTAAATAAAAACATAAATATAATATTTTTGTGATTCTATGATTTTATGATATTAAATAAAAAATGTTTAAACAAAAATAATTAAATAAAATAAGAAAAAGAAAATGTTTTGGGCCCATGTGTGAAAGTAAAAGAGGGGTAAGAATTTAGCAAAATTCAGGCCCATTACAGTGAGCCTAGTGCCTGTTTTTGTTTCCAGTGGCGGAGGCCCTTTGAGGTTTACCATGAGGAAGCGTGTGGGGCGTTGGATCTGGTCTTGGATGATGATCAAAAGGTGTGAAGATGAGGTGCATGACATGCATGTGAACTTGCTTGTATTGGATCTTGTAAGAAAATGTTAGAAAAATACAAAAGGGTACCACTGGAGCTCGAACCCAGGTCCCTATAGTCACAGGCACACACTTCTTACCACTAGGGTGGCTATACATCCGATGTTATAAACAAAACCAAACACACACACACACACACTCACAATAATATATATATATATATATATATATATATATATATATATATATATATATATATATATATATATATATATATATATATATATATATATATATATATATATATATATATATATATATATATATATATATATATATATATATATATATATATATATATATATATATATATATATATATATATATATATATATATATATATATATATATATATATATATATATATATATATATATATATATATATATATATATATATATATATATATATATATATATATATATATATATATATATATATATATATATATATATATATATATATATATATATATATATATATATATATATATATATATATATATATATAACCAAGTCATGAATATGACTTCATCTTCTTCCTCGCGCCAGAAGTTACAACACCATTTTTGAAAACGCTATCTCCTTCATTTCTCAACCATTTGCAAAAGTATAAACATGAAACTTGCTCCAAATTTCATCATGAGTTCAGTCATATAAATAATTAAAGCTATAAATCAAAGATGAGCATGAATTTTATTTGGTACCAAATTTAACCTAACTTTTTCAGCAATTTCAAACTCAAAATTCTCACTACTCAAGCAATATAAATGAATTCTAAGGACATCGATAGTTTCATGGCTATGATGTCTATATTTTATCTTCACAAATGGAAACCAAATGATACCTATATGAAGAGTTCAAAAGTCAGAACACTTACCTTGAAAATGGAATTCATGTTTTGAGTTTGAGCTTGCTTCAAGGTGCTGCAATGATCTGGTTAGCTTCCTTGGACCTCTAGGAAGCTAATACAATGCTTAAATTAAGTTGAGAGTGACCAGAGTTGTCAATAGCGGGTGCTCCGGCCGCTATAGCGTCGCACCGTAGCGGTGCGGCACCCTCCCGCGCGCTATTTAGGGTGCGGTAGTGGAGATGAAAAGGCGGCCGCTTCAGCCGCGTTCCCAGGAGGAGCGGCTCCGGTTCTCTTTTTTTTAAAACAATTTTTTGGGCCAAATTACTTAAATGCCTCTATTTTAAAACAGTTTTTGTTTTCTTTCTCCCTCATTTGCTGTGTTTTATCGTGCCCTAATTCCTTAACTCTCCTTCTACGATTCTGCCGCCATCTCCCTGCAACTCCCCTTCTTCGATTCTTCCTCCATCTCCTTCTGCCATCTCAGGTAATTTCTTCTAATTCTTCAACTTATTCTACTTCAACTTATTCTACTTCTTTTCTTTCTACTTCTTTTCTTTCTACCTTCTACTTCTTCTATTTTTGTTTTATTGTAAACACCGTTTCTTTCTATTTTGAAGAAGTTGAAGATGAAGAATTGGAGGAATATGAAGAAAATGAAGAATTGGAGGAATATTTTGATGATGCTACATGATTTCTATGTTTTCTTGAATTTTCATATGATAGTACTAAGTTTGAATTTGAATCTTTATGTTTTGAATCTTGATTAAGCATTGTTCTTGGTTTGACATTAGATTTTATAAATATTTTATGAGTGTTGTAAAATTAGTTTAGTATTACATGACATATGTTTTATAGATTATTATATAATTATTAGTATACAAAAAGTTATCCCGCTATCCGGGATCCCTCTATTCCCACTTTTCCCATTCCCGGGGGTCGGCCGCTTCGCTCCGCTATCCGGGATTAATAACTCTGAGAGTGACTGAAATATTCTGGAGAAGTCAAGTTGCAGGTGGTTGTTTTTGAGTTTGGACAATGGTGGTGGAGGTGTTACAGTTCCAAAACAGGGACATGGATGAACTATGTTTGATGTATGGAAGCATTGAAAATGATTTTGAGGGAAAACGCATGATGGAAATGGAAGATACAAGTTCAAGGGAAGAACTGTGCTAAAAATGGAGTTTTTGTGCAATTTTTGGTTGGAGGGAGTTTAAGGGATTTTCCAGGCTTCTAGTTTCGTGTCCTAGGTTGCATAATAGTGTCTTAATTTATAGGAAAAGGTTTTGAGAGCTTGAGGTGATCAGAAGTACAAGTTCACATGTTATGGCTTTTTGGCTTGTTTGTGAAGCAAGCTTGATACACATTGTCCCAATGCATAGCACAAGGCTATCTAGAGTGGTTACAAGATTTAAACATGTTTGTATGACTTTGTATGTTGAGTGTGTGCTGAATAAACAAGTCAGAATCTCAAGATAAGTTGACTTTGTGATTAAAGTAACTTTTCAAGAATGGAATGGTAACTTTGCCATAAATAGAAATGCAACTTGGATAATAGTTCAAATGCTTGGACAATGGCTCTATCAATTGTGTAATTAATTAATTATGGAGTGAAACACAAGTTAGAATCTTGCAAAGCAAGATTATGCAGCATGGCTATGAGATTGGATCAAATGTTCATCAAGAAAATGACCTATAATTCAAGTTTATGAGGCCATCTTCATCTCTTCGAAACATCTAGCTCAAGCATGATCTCTTCAAGTTATTGACATTTTGGAAAGCTTGAAACATCCTCTAAAACCTTCATGTTGACCATTTTGACAAAATCATCTTGGATCTTGGTGAAAATTGGCCAAGAAATTAGGTCAGAAATCTGCCTAAACTAGGTCAAATTTTCACTAAGTGTTTTAGAAAAACTGCACGACTTTATGGGCTTATAACTCAAAATATAAGCATTTTTTGGATATGAGTCCTCTAATACAAAGTTTTAGATCTCATCAAGATCTACAACTTTCATGTTGAAAGTTTATTTTGAAGCATCTTCCATCTTGGTGAAAAATTGACACGAAGTAGTGAAATTATCATGTATAAAAACACTTGGAAAATATTTCTAAGTCTTGAAAAGTTTGACTTTTCAAATTCACTTTTGACTTTCTTGATTTCTTGATGATAAATATTCATATTATTGAATGTCTTGATGAATTGTGATCTTTAAAATCAAACCTTGATCAAAAAGTCAAAGTTTTACTTTTTGTGCATCAATTGACTTTTCATCAGTTGACCCAAAATTTAACTATCAATCCATTGATTTTGAAAGATGATTTGAGTCATGATATTAGGTCAAAATGTTGTATTATAATCCTTGAGATTGTTCTTAAAGCTATTGGATCATGTATTAGGTCAAAAGTCAATGATCAGTCAAAACCCTAATTTTGACCATTTTGCCCTTTTGGTAATTTGAACATTTTTTTGAGGAATTGTGATCCAAATTTGACCAATTGATGAATATTACTTCAAAATGTTGATGTGGACCAAAAATATTGAAGTTTGACAGTAGTTTGACCACAATGGACTTTTTAACCAATACAACTGATTTTCAGTCATCTGGTCAATTAACTGAGCAGATTTGTGATTCAAGACTTGAAACTTGACATGAGGATTCTTGGAGGTCTATAATGGTCCATGAAGGTAACTTGAGGCATTAGAAGTCCAATTACCCTTGTGAAAACCAAAACCCTAACTTGAGGCATCAATGTTTAGGAGATGGTTTGACCTAGTCAACACTTGTGCAAACTTGAGCTTTTGGAGATCTTGTGAGAAATGTCTTGAGAAATGGGAGGGAAAATTTTGGATTACAATAGCTGCCCCTGGTCAATCTTATTAAACCTGAAGAGTTAGATTGGCGGGTCCTCCATTCGTAACTTGAAGGTGGAAGGTGATTGAACACTAGAGTGCCCAGAAATTTTCACTCACACAAAATAATGTTGTTAGTCGATTGTGTCGAGAATGGGCTTAAAGATGCCATTTGGAGAGCGTTATAATGTTGTCGGAGATGGGATTATAGATGCCATCCAAAGTGATTGCTGGTAAGGATTGGAAGAAGTATCAGAATAATGCTTTGGTTGATTTATACTAAAATAAAGAAAGTGTCTATCGGAACAAAATCAAGGTAAATCATTGGTCGATTTAAACTGAACCAGTAGAGGTCTTGAATAATATTTAACTGGATAACGAATCAGTATAAATATTCAGATAGATTTAACTAAACCAAAGAAAGTGTCTACTGGAACGAAATCGGGATTAAATCATTGGTCGATTTAAACTTAACCAGCAGAGATATTGAATAATCTTTAACTGGATAACGAAACAGTATAAATCTTAGGAGAGATTTAAATGAACCAGAGAAAATGTCTACCGAAACGGAATCAGGATTAAATTATTGGTCGATTTAAACTGAACTAGCAGAGATCTTGAATAATCTTTAACTGGGTAACGAATCAGTATAAATCTTCGGAGTGATTTAACTGAACCAGAAAAAGTGTCTATCGGAACAGAATCAGGATAAATCATTGATCGATTTAAATTGAACCAACATAGGTCTTGAATAATCTTTAACTGGATAATGAATAAGTATAAATCTTTGGAGCGATTTAACTAAACAAGAGAAAATGTCTACCGGAACGGAATCAGGATTAAATCATTGGTCGATTTAAACTGAACCAGCAGAGGTCTTGAATAATCTTTAACTGGATAACGAATCAGTATATATCTTCGGAGTGATTTAACTGAACCAGAAGAGGTCTTGAATAATCTTTAACTGGATAACGAATAAGTATAAATCTTCGGAGCAATTTAACTGAGCTAGAGAAAGTGTCTACCAGAACAGAATCAGGATTAAATCATTGGTCGATTTAAACTGAACCAGCTGAGGTCTTGAATAATCTTTAACTGGATAATGAATCAGTATAAATCTTCAGAATGATTTAACTTAACCAGAGAAAGTGTCTACCGGAATGGAATCAGGATAAATCATTGATTGATTTAAACTGAACCAGTAGATAAAATGTTTGTTGCTGATGGTATTCATCTGGTGACTGATCTTTCCTGAAAAGGTAAAGAATTACTTGTAATGCAATTTCATGATGCATGCATTGCGTAATGATGTTCTCAAAATAAATGAGATTGTGCTATATGCGTTTTGTATGCATATGTCATGATATATGAATGTGAAATGTTATTTGAAGTGTATTTTTGTCTGGGAAAATAAATCCTTGACAACTGCTGGGGAGTTCTTGGGAAGATAAATCCCAGACTACTACTGGAGATAAAGAGTATGTATCTCTTCAACCTTGTTTAGAATGTTTCTGCTGGGAATTTCCTGTTTGCTGTTTGGGGAAACTCTACAGGGAGTATTCATTTCTGTTTGGGGAGTAGAGTTTTAGGAACCTTGGTTATCCGTTGCTCTACTGGGTAATTTAATTCTCATATACCCTGACTGGGGATAAAAGAGACAATTAGACTTCTGATTATCTAGGGAGGAGGAAGTTATCTGGTATCTGGTCGAGTTCCAGGTCTTGCAGCAACTTTCTGGCGATAGTATCAACTCTGTTGGGGACAAAGGGTGTGGTCCATTGATTTTTAATTGTCCGAGGAGTAAAATCAAGCTGGGTAAATTTGTAATTGTATTCTTGGAGGTCTATAATGATCCATGAATGTCACTTGAGGCATTATAAGTCCAATTACCCTTGTGAAAATGAAAACCCTAACTTGAGGCATTAGTGTTTAGGAGATGGTTTGACCTAGTCAACACTTGTGTAAACTTGAGCTTTTGGAGATCTTGTGAGAAATGTTTTGAGAAATGGGAGGGCAAATTTTGGGGTAGAACACACTGCAGAATTGAGAATCTGATTGCAGACATCATGACGAAGGGTGTGCAGATTGAAATGTTCAGAAGACTAAGAATAATTATGAATGTAGGTAGTTTAGACACAATGAATTAGGTGGTGCGTTGATAATGTAATTCTTTGTGTCAAACACCATTTCGACAGAGTCTGTTGTTGTCGAAATTATTTATGTGTCGAAATTGTATAGTTTTCAAAGTGTCAAAGAAGTGTATCTCGATAGAATTTGACTTAGCTTTATGTTATGCTTTGGATGAGTTAGGTTAGTTGGAGATTGTTTGGTGTGTAAGAAATCTCAACCTATAAATAAGAAGGTACCCTATTATTGTAAGGTGTGAATCATAATATTGTAGTAAGCAAAATAAAGAGAAGAGGGTTTTCTCCACATAATTCACAACTTCTTTTTCTTCTTCCCCTTTCGTAAACCCTAATTCTATGCTCTTCCCTAATTCGTCTTTTCTTTTCTTCTTTAATAATTGTTGTGCAGCGGAATCATCTTGCAACCAAGATTTAGTTGATTCACTCGAGTGAAAAGTGAAGAACATGAGGAAAAATCAACCGTAGGAATTAATTCTTGTCCATCAAGATTGATTCAGAAATTTCTAAGTTTTGGGTGTAATTCCAACATTTCTTAATATCAATGTTGATGACAGTTTTGAAAGTGTTGAACTTGTAACTTGCAACATAAGAAAACTATTACAACTTGACAGTTAACTTGGTTAGTTGATTTTAGGGTTTACTAATTATTTTAAAATCCCATTCTAATTTGTAATTCATTTATTTCATTCTAATAATCTCTCCCTCTCTCTCTCTCTCACACACACACACACAAATGCCTTTAATTCTCTTTAAAATCCCTCAATTTGAAAATAAATTAAATTATTAGTTAATTTTTAAATTTGTATTTATAACACCAGTTAGATCCTCAATCTTAACCCATGGAAAATGTAAGTACAACCTCCAATCAGTTTCCTGCCAACCTATCAGTGTTCAATGGAGAACACTATGTATATGGTATGCATAGATGAATGTCATATTCAGATTTCAAGATATGCTTGAAACTGTGAATGATGGTTTCTTGGCATTAGATAATTGCTATTGAGGTCCAAAATACTACTCATTGTGAAATGAGAAAGAAATATGAGAAATGCTTATTCTAGATCCATCGGTGTGCTGATTTGAATATCTTTAAAAAGATAATCAAGCAAGAAACAACCAAAGGTGTTAGGATACTCTCAAGAAGTTATATGGTGGTGATGAGACTTTAAATAAGGTCAATTTGCAATCCTTGAGTAAATAATGTTAGAATTTACAGATAAATGATGTTAAGAAATTGTTGAGTTCTTCTCATGGTTTGTGGTTTTGACCAATCAAATGGAGTCACCATGTAGAGAGAAGATATCTAAACTACAGAAAGTGGATAAGGTTATAAGAGTTCTTCCTGCCAACTTTTATCACATTGTTGTGGCTATTGAAGAGTCTTAATATTGATTTGAAATGAGGCTCAAAGAATTTTAAACATCTCTTGAAGTTCATGAGTAGAGTTTGAAATAAAGAAATTCAGATAAGGTGTTTGAACAAGATTTGCAATGCTAAATTTTTAAAGAAAATGAGGAATACTCCTCAAAGAACAATAAAAGAAAATAAAGGTGGAATAAGAAGTGGAATGGTAATGATTGTTTAGTCAAGAACTCAAGAAGTCTGGGTGAGACAAGCAAGAATGATGCTCCTGACAATCATAAATTCAAAAGGAAGGTGGAGACGAAGGAAGTTTGAGTATATTATTGCCAAAAGTTTGGACAATATGCTAGGGATTGTTACTTAGACAAATAATCAAATGGAAATAACAAGGTTATATCACAATTTCCTCATACTAGAAATAATGACTCAGAAGAAGACATTTTGATGGCTGGTACATAGTAGGTCCAAGACAAAACTAGTGTTTGGTACCTTGAAACACGATGTTGTAATCATATGGTTGGCAATAAAAACTGGTTTATCAAGCGTGATGAATCAATGAGAAAGTCCATTATATTTTCAGTCAATACCATGGTCACATCATAAAGAATGAGAAATATCCTTGTGAAGAAAAGGGATGGACAATAAGCTATCATATGTAATGTTTTGTATGTTTGTTCTATGGAAAGCAACTTGATCAGTCTGGGTAAATGGCTTGACAAAGACTACACAATGAGGCTAGAAGATAAAAAGCTCAAGGCGTTTGATGTAAGTTCCAAGATAATATTGAAGGCACCCTTGTCAATCAACATGACATTTATAATTATGATCAACATGCTAGACAATGTCTTGCATTTACCCCAATTGGAAATCAAAATTGAACTTGGCATTGAAGGTTTGGTCGTATTTATTTTAGGAGTATCATCTTGATACACATGAAGAAGTTGGTGTATGTAATTCCCAATATCATAATGCCAAATTAACTAATGTAAATAGTGTTGAATTTCGAAACAAGAAAAAAAGGTCATTCAAACATGACTTGCCAATGATGTCACAGTAAAAGTTAGAGATTGTGCACTCATATGTGTGTGGTGTAATGCCCAGAGATCTTTCAGGATTACTGCTTGACCCCACAAACCAACATAGGTCTCTTTAGCATGTTCGTTCTCACTCACACATTTTCCAAGAAACTTCCTAAAAGGCCACCCATCCAAATACTACTCCAAGTCAAGCATGCTTAACTATGGAGTTCTTATTTGTCAGGCTACCTAAAAGAAGATGCATGTTGTTGGTATAGATAGTACCAATCAATTATTATAAGTGTTGTACCCCAAAATTTTCCCTCGCGTTTTTCCACAAGAAATCTCAGCTTCAAGCCTTTCCTGATTTTTCAAACTGACTCAAGAATCGGACAAACGGACTTTTCTTGTCAGTCAAGCGAAATTAGGGTTTTTACTGATTTTTAGGACTCTGGATTGTTTTACAGTTGGCTTAGGGTTTTGGTTGATTTTTGGTTCAATTTTGATCAGGCGAACGCTATTTGGCATTTAATCAGGAATTAAGGGTCTTATGGGCATGTTCTCAGAAGGATTTAAATTCCACAACACTTTGCAGTTTATTCCGAGATTCGGGTTAAAATTCGCGTTGTTTTGATTTAATCAGTGAAAGAGACAGTGGTTGGAATTCATGTTGTTTTCTTTGAGCCGGTCAAATACAGTATGCAGTATTGGATTCACAGTGTTTATGGCAAATCAGTGAAGAAGGAATGCGCTTGATCAGTTTATTTTGGTTGACTACTGCTTTGCTTTGGATATTGGAAGAGACAGGGCTAATTAATCAATATTGTTTTATTTAAGTTATTTATTATTCTAAAAATTGAATGATTGAAATTTATTTTTCAATTGTTTTAATTCAGAGAGTGTTAAATAAATAAATAAACAATAAAGAGAATTAGAATTAATTGGGTAATTTAGATTTTTATTGATATTTGAATTATTTGTACAAATGTTGTTTATAATTTAAATTACAAACAATAATTTACATTAATTTAAATATTAAATAAAATAAAAACTATCCTATTTCTAATATTCTTCATTCTTCACTCCGCTCCGGTGCTCCATTTTTTTTTATCTGCAAAAAGAAGAAGAAAAGTCAGAAAGCAGTTGAATTAATTAGAGACAGATAAAATTTGCTCATCATTAGGGGCCACTGACTGGGATCAGTTGACCCTCTCTGCAAATCACGGGATTTCTCCCGGTTCATAGAGAGGGAAGAATTTTATTCATAAATGCAAATGTCAAATGCATAAATTCCAAAGTTCAAACTGCATAGTTCAAATCCAAGTCAAACTGAAAATCCAATTCCACTTTCTATCAAAAGCAAAAAGGCAATTTACTGTCAAAATACAAAGTCAAATCCCAAGCTGTCAAAGAA
Organism: Vicia faba; assembly: GCA_948472305.1. Lineage (NCBI taxonomy): Eukaryota > Viridiplantae > Streptophyta > Magnoliopsida > Fabales > Fabaceae > Vicia > Vicia faba. The sequence goes on along the minus strand of OX451736.1, from coordinate 1,146,405,247 downwards.
AGATATGGAAGATATCACAAAATCCCAAGATATCAAGGAAAAGAAAAAGCGCCACAAACTGTCAAAGCTGGATAAAGATGCAGTCAAGTAGTGTGTTATGCAAACTAAACTCAAAATCATCATTTCCCAGGGCCCCTTCAGAACCAAAAAGGTACAAAAGAATCATATAATATATTCAAAACTGTACCATAGAGAAAAAAGAAGAGAAATAAAGAAGCATAGGCAGGTTTTAGGCTAGAGGCAGGTATACAACAAAAAGATATAACACAAAGAAGGGGACACGGTTCAGCAAGCAGTTGAGAGAGGAAGAAAAATATACAAACCCACAAGCCTCACAACAAAGCAAGCATATAACTTGCAATCTGAGAGACCACCAAGGCTGAAGCTGACCTGCTGTAAAAACCTCACAATAACTTGCCAACTGATAAAACCCTTGAAAATTCAAGCCTAACCACAGCATAGCTTGCCTAAACACATAAACTGAACATACAAACACATGAACTGAACCACCATACTGTCAAAAACCATCAAACCTCATACCTGTCTCAAGAACTACCAACACCCTGTCTTAACCTCAAAACCAGAAACAGACCAACCTGCCTAACCACATAAAACTGATAAACCAGCACCCTGTTCAAACACCCAAACCTTGGCCTTAAACACCAAAAACCTCATAAACCTGCCTGTCACCATTAAAACAAACAAGGCCAACTAGCATAAAACCCATGTCTCACCCTGCATATCATGAAAACCAGAAGAGCCTCGAGGGATAAAAGGAGATACAAACCTGTACCTGTACCAATGGTCAAGGGCCTTACCTTTTTCCAAACCTAAGGTATCAAAACCATTCAAGGCCTCATCCTGCAATAAGCCTATCTCACCAAAAGCAAATCAAAGCATACGAAAGTTCTAGGCCCTCAGTAAACATACATCACTGGGCAATAATAAATATTCAAAGGTAACCCACGAGCCCTCAGTATGAACATCATTGGACAATAAAACGCTTCAGAAGGCATCCAGTTCAAGGCAACGTAAGCAGTAGAGAAGAAGAAAGCTAGTCAAAAATCGTTTCAACAGTAGCAATCTCAAAAGGCAGTTCAAGAGCCTCAGAAGCAAGCTTCATCATAGGCAAGGCGACAATTCAAAAACATACAAATTCCCAAAGGCAACACGAGAGAAGAAGAGAAAGTTCGTCCAGCAACAACAATTCAAAAGCATTCAAAATCATTCAGAACATCATCATCAAAATCATAGGCATTCAAATACATAGCATCCAACATAAGCAACAAGCACGCAACTATAGAGAGAGCAAAGAGAAGAGATAAAGAAGTAAGTATTGAAAGGGTTTTCAGGGCAAAGGTCTATCATCATCAAACCCTAGAAAAATGGCGAAAGGATAAAAGTACCAAACTTTTCCAAACTAACTTCCAGAATCGTCGCATTTCTCTCCGCCGTCCCGGCCTCCTAAGCGCCACGTCCCCTCTTCTCTCCTCCTTCTCCAAGGTCAGGTAGTGAGCTTTCTCCCTCTTTTTTCTCCTTCACCTCATAATAACAAAAGATCAAGTTTCAGATTCAAATTAAAACAACACACGCGAATTCGTAAAAAAAGAGATAAGAGCATAAACGTTGAAACAAACCTTGTATCAAGAGGACGCTGAGTTCACGCCACGGAGGGAAGAGAGGTTTGAGGGTGACACTGGTGGCTGGAGGGATGAGTTGCTCAGGAAGCTTGCAAGGATGAAGAAGAACGATGAACGGAACTCAGTGAACGCCGCTGCCTCGCCTAAACCTAATTCTTTCCCCAAACTGAATAACATTTCTAAACCCTAAGAAGTTGTTTCCAGCATTGGGCCTGACCCATTTTGAATATCTGCCTAAGCCCACTAAATTATTTCCTTCACAACAAAACATAAACACTAACCTTTTTTTTTCTTTTTTTATACTATATAAACATTCTTTACAAAATCATTTTTATACAAAATACATTTTTATACAAAATACATTTTTTTTCATTCTTTAATATTTACAACTTATTTAAAACACCCCTTTTTATATACAATTAACTTGAAAACATTCTTTTAATAGACAATTAAAATACATTTCTTTTTAGCATACATAATTTATTTCTTGATATATAATTGAAATATACTTGGTACATAACTTAATTAAAATACATTCTTTTTTGCCTCATATATTTAAAATTGAAAATACCTTTCTTTTCTTAATTAAAATACATTTGTATATAAAAATCATAAAATAATTTTTTATCATATAATTAAAATTGAAAACATTTTTAATTAAAACATACATATTTGTACATAACAATTTAAATACATTTTTTCTAATATTGAAATTCACAAACATTTGATTAAAATACTTTTTTGTATATAAATAAATAAAGATACATTTCTTAATTAAAACTTGAACATTTAAGTTAAAACATTTTTCTTTTATACATAATTAAAAATATACAAATCAAAGATTCATTAAAATACATATCTAGGTCAAAAACCCTAATACGCTTCAATTTCACATGTCGCACTTGTAAATAATTACACATATACATGTACACTTACACAAATACATTCACATTGCCCTATACACATTTGTTTATCTTATATTTGTATATTCGATATTTACATTTGATCGCACATTCGATTTGGTTGTAACTTATTGGATACTATAAGTCTCATCCCCTTTTGTACATTTATACCCCCACTCCTGGATACTATTTTGTAATAGCGTAGATTTTACATTCCGCAATTTACAGTTTTCCAATTATACCATGGTTAGACCTAGGGTTTGCATGTACATAAAATCAAACGCTAGATAACCTAATACAAGACAAATACATGTAATCAATACACAATCACACTTGCACCCTCTAGGGTAATCCCACATGTTGCCTTCCAAAATGGGCCATGCTTGCACGCCGAGTATCTTTGGCAAAACAAAATCAAATGATCATAAGTCTCAAAGTGTTGCCTAAATGGAATGATCATAGTCCCTTCAAAGCAAATTGCCAAAGATACTTGGCACCATTGCATTCATGGTCCATACGATGACCCGCGCCCGTCCCGAATAAACTTCCTAAACGCAAGATTGTCCATCAAATTCAATGGTGGAACAAAATTGTTAAAAGGGGTTAAAACATAACAAAAACCTTTGAGTACAATAGGGTAAACAAAACTCTTAGTTACTTGAGATCAATTTGCAAAAACACTTGCCTTCTTTTCAAAAACCACAATCCACAACACTTTCAAACAAACTCTCAAAAACATTTGAAACATCTTTTCGAAAAGATCCACACTTTTGTAAAACACTCAATCACGAGTCAAATACATTAGTTGCCTAAGACAAGGCATCTTTTTCCAAAACATTTTCAAAAAGCACCCACCCACACACCATTTTCAAAGCAATCGAAAAACAAGGCAAGTGATCTAAAAAACCAAGTAACTAAGAGCCCATGGATAACCATGGATGAAAAGGGTGCTAATACCTTCCCTTTTCATAATCTACCCCCCGAACCCACGAAATATCTCAAAAGGTTTTTGCTGTGCTTTTTTAACCTTTCCTTTAGGATAAAATAAAAAGTCGGTGGCGACTCTTGCTCAACCGCACAAGTGCGAATACGAACACAAAACACTAGTCAGTTCTCCCACCGTATCACAGAACTGGCGACTCTGCTGGGGATTTCTCTTTAAAGTGGGGTTACCTTAGGGTTTAGATCACCTTTACTTTCAATTGATTGCTTTGTTTGCTTTACATTTGTGGGCTTTGTATCGGAGTTTCATAGATCCTAACCCGGATCTGGGGAATACCCTTTTTAGGTAGCAACAAGGCTGTGAGGGAACTGTGCGGGGTATACCGACATGGTTGAAGCAGTCTGCTACGTTGATGTGGCACTTTGGTGTGTACCGGTAACCCTTGAGTTCAGTCAAAGAGAGTACGGGGCCGCCGCGTGGTGTCGCGAAGCATCAACTGACCTTAGGAACCTTAATCGAACCATCTTGGCCTTTTTAGGGTAGTGAGATAACTGACTTTGGTGCAGTCCGAGGTTGGTTGATACTCGATACTACACCCAATTGAGGGTTGCTCTCCTGGAATATTTCGGTCGCCAGTTCAGTGGCTAAATCGAAACGATGAACAATGAAAGCAATCCAGTGATATTGGGATCCTTAGAACCCGGTTACTTCTAATAGGACAGGTTTTAACCCACCAACTTCAAGAGGGTAGTACCTGAACCTCATGCAAGCCTAAACCTAAGGCCTTGTGTGCTTTGTGTGAATATGTTTGCCTGTATATACACTTGCCTGCTTTTCGCATACATGGATATAACATCACGACATCATACCATAGCATTTTCAATAACCATTTCAAGGATCTCGGGGGTTCTGTTGATGCAGGGTTACGTTGAACCAGACATCTATCAAGGGGCAAGAGGTCTCTCCTCTAACCAATCCAGTCAAAGTTCAAGTACAACAACTTGAATCAGTGGCTATGACCCACTCGACATGGTGAGCTTGATTCTCGTGGAAAGACATCCACCGACACAAAGCTCTCTAATCAAAAGATCAAGTGCAACAACTTGAATCAGTGGCTATGACCCACTCGACATGGTGAGCTTGATTCTCGTGGAAAGACGTCCATCGGTGCAGAGATCTCCAATCCAAGAGCAGAGTTCAACCTCTAACATTTTTCTTGTGTTTACCCCAAGAGATCCTTGAAAGCATGCATCCACATATCATGCATTGCATTTTGACAATCTTTCCTTTTTCAGGTTTCCTTACTCTCCTGCTGTTTATTTCAGCAAGAGATGGCTCTAGAAAGGTCTGTCAAAGACATTCAAGACCAGACTGCTCAGCTGCAGGAGACGTTCCTGAACTTGTCTCTGGGGCAAGAAGAGATGAAAGCTCTCCTCACCAAGGGCTTGGGGAATTCCAACAATGCCAGGAGTGATCAAATTGCGGAGCTGCAGTTTGATCTAACCACACTAAGGACTCAAATGATGGGACAGTTGGTGGGCCAGATGGCTCTCATCCAAGACCTATCTCAAAGACAAGAGGAACTCAGAGTTCTTGTCCGCCAACTGCTTCCAAACAACCAACTGGGGCAAACATATGAGGTCGAAGAGCAAGTCACCGCTCAACCTCCATCAACTCAAGAAGACAAGGGGAAAGCTCCTTTGCTTGCTTCAGGGTCACAAACCCATCAACAACCTCGCCAGTGTCAACGGGGCAATCGGCGTAAACAAGAAAAGTCGGGAAGACAGTTTACGGAGACTGAAATACCATCATTCTTCATACTGAAGCGCCTGTTGGAGGTCAATTTGCTCACCGTAAAGGATCCTCCACAGAAGCCCAATATCTCCTCTCCTCACTACAATCCCGACGCGTTCTGTGTTTACCACTCCTACAGCCCGGGACACGGCACCAACGACTGTTGGGCCTTGAAAAACAAGATTCAAGATCTGATCGACATTGGGGTGCTGGAATTCATGCCAGACGGTGAGATGAAAATCTTCCGTTAAAGGGTTCTCCACTTGAAGTGACGGAGCTCGAGCTGAAAGACTTTTGCTTCTTTTCGAATTTTCAAAGTTGTAATTTCTTTTTGCTGTCAAACAGTCATCTGTTGATGTTAAACTCTGTTTTCATTAATGCATTGCATATGTTTGTCTTGAATTCATCCATTCGTTTCACTACTGCTTTTCTTTATGATATTTGACTCTTGATAAAAAGCTGTAAGCCTTTAGAGGGAGGATGACGAAACAATACCATAATCTTATACAGTATGCTTTTGAACAGACCTTGCTGATGATGTACAGGCATTTCTTTCAATTCCCAAACACTGGAGTTATAAGGAAGTTAATCCCTAGTCAACCCCTTCGAGCCAAAGAAGTAGGAGTTTTCTGTTCTAAACAATCGAAACCCTTGATATAAACCCGGGGCAGGGTAGTATCTCAGTTAATTCAAAAGAAAATGCGCATTGAAGTCGCAAACTCTCAGTTCGTAATACAACGAACGACATCGAAAAAGAAAGCGTTCCTTTGGAATCAAAAGACAAGGGTGGTTCCCTATCATATAGACAGTCAATCTCTCAAAAGAGAAAAGCCCACTGAGCCAAAACCTATAAAGGAGGCTTAAGAAAGCCGGGGCATCCCACTGACAGTAATCCCGGAAAACGGTAACAGTCAGGCAAGAGTTAGGGATAACAAATCAAAATCAAAATAGTGAGGTCATTACAAAATCCTCAACAACATGAAAAGTGTTGAAAAAGAAAAAGGAGATGATGACTGTCTCCCCAAATTCAACTGGTGAACCATCGCCCAAAAGTCGTTCCAAACTCAAAACAGAGTGCGACGCACAATTAACTGATCTTAGGTTGAAGAACATCACGAAGAGCGGGTGGGTACAAATATACTTTGAGCCTTTATCCTTTGTTTCTTAAAACCGTGAACCAGGCCACGTTACAACCCTTCAAAAGTCCTAATTGAAGCATGGGTTAATTCGAAAGCATACTGTTACAAAAGGTATCCTGACTCCTGTAGGGCTTTGCTCTAAATCTTGTGTTAACTTGTCTTATGAAAAGTTTTCTGCTAAAAACGCATTTTTCAAAACGAAAAAAAAAAACTTCGAGACAAACATAAACTTTGCATTATTCGAATATCACTGTCTGCATTTGACCCTTTTGTTTGACAGCAAAGAAATTCATACAGCGAATGTTCGGAGGAACGAAAACTCTCTCAGTAAGTCAAAATCACTTCAAGAGGATAACACATCCATCAAATCCCCTTATCAACAAGGGGCATGACATGTCACAATTCAATTAACCTGGGACAGTCCAGTCAAGGTCCAACAGATCTTTCAAAGTTCAGTTAACCTGGGGCAGTCCAGTCAAGATTTCAAGAAATCTCTCAATATACAGAGTAATCTGATTCAAGACTCCTTCTTCACCACTTGGGGCATTCGAATGTCAAAAGTGTTCAACAAATCAATTACAACATTTCCAGATTCGATTCCTGTATCTAGCCAGGGCACGTCTGAAGAGTTCGAAGATTCGATTCCTGTATCCAGCCAGGGCATATCTATTGACGACTATTTCCAGACTCGACTCCTGTATCTAGCCAGGGCACGTCTGAAGAGTTCGAAGATTCGATTCCTGTATCCAGCCAGGGCATATCTATTGACGACTATTTCCAGATTCGACTCCTGTATCCAGCCAGGGCATATCTGTTGACCACATTTCCAGACTCGATTCATGTATCTAGCCAGGGCACGTCTGAAGAGTTTGAAGATTCGATTCCTGTATCCAGCCAGGGCATATCTATCAACTACAACATTTCCAGATTCGATTCCTGTATCTAGCCAGGGCACGTCTGAAGAGTTCGAAGATTCGATTCTTGTATCCATCCAGGGCATATCTATTGACGACTATTTCCAGACTCGACTCATGTATCTAGCCAGGGCACGTCTGAAGAGTTCGAAGATTCGATTCCTGTATCCAGCCAGGGCATATCTATTGACGACTATTTCCAGATTCGACTCCTGTATCCAGCCAGGGCATATCTGTTGACCACATTTCCAGACTCGATTCCTGTATCTAGCCAGGGCACGTCTGAAGAGTTTGAAGATTCGATTCCTGTATCCAGCCAGGGCATATCTATCAACTACAACATTTCCAGACTCGATTCCTGTATCTAGCCAGGGCACGTCTGAAGAGTTTGAAGATTCGATTCCTGTATCCAGCCAGGGCATATCTATCAACTACAACATTTCCAGATTCGATTCCTGTATCTAGCCAGGGCACGTCTGAAGAGTTCGAAGATTCGATTCCTGTATCCAGCCAGGGCATATCTATTGACGACTATTTCCAGACTCGACTCCTGTATCTAGCCAGGGCACGTCTGAAGAGTTCGAAGATTCGATTCCTGTATCCAGCCAGGGCATATCTATTGACGACTATTTCCAGATTCGACTCCTGTATCCAGCCAGGGCATATCTGTTGACCACATTTCCAGACTCGATTCCTGTATCTAGCCAGGGCACGTCTGAAGAGTTTGAAGATTCGATTCCTGTATCCAGCCAGGGCATATCTATCAACTACAACATTTCCAGATTCGATTCCTGTATCTAGCCAGGGCACGTCCGAAGAGTTTGAAGATTCGATTCCTGTATCCAGCCAGGGCATATCTATCAACTATCACCTTTCCAGATTCGATTCCTGTATCCAGCCAGGGCATGTCTGAAGAATTCCAGATCAACACCTGCAACAACCCAGGAAACATCTGTGAACGACCGATTGTAGACCAACACCTGTAATAAGCCAGGAAATTATCTACATCACCACTTGGGGCATTCGAATGTCAAAAGTGTTCAAAAACCGATGCAGTTTTACACAAGCTCATCATCAGGAAGCCCTACACCGGTTCCTCTTCAAGACTTCTGAAACAAGTTTACGGATTCTTCCCAACAACGGATGTTAATCTACCAATTTGTTCAGACTCTTCTCAACCTTTGAAATTAGTTTACGGACGCTTCCCAACAACGGATGCGGCTCTATTGCTGATTCAACTTTAAGATTTCTGAAAATAGTTCACGGGTTCTCCAAGTAAACGGATGTTAACCTATCACTTGTTCAGATTCTTCTCAAGACTTCTGAAAACAGTTTATGGATTCTTCCCAAGTAACGGATGTTAATCTATCAGCTTGTTCAGATGCAACCTCTGAAATTAGTTTACGGACGCTTCCCAACAACGGATGCGGCTCTATTGCTGATTCAACTTCAAGATTTCTGAAAATAGTTCACGGGTTCTCCAAGTAACGGATGTTAACCTATCGCTTATTCAGATTCTTCTCAAGCTAACCACCACGGAAGATCGCGCTCGCCAAAATTCTCCCTATCTCCAGCGGAGTTCATCAAAATACCCCAACAGTAACTTATCTTTGCAAATCCCCAGCCAGAGAATCCTCCGGAATTCAATTCCCCTCAGAGTTTAAGCTTCAGTGTCCCCAGCGGAGCCAGACCATTGAACCTTCTCCCCACAGAGTTTTGGGAAGGCAAACCTTGAGTTCCCCAGTGAAGTCGCCAGAGTTACTTCCCATCAAGCCGAAGATTCTCAATCTGACCTCCCCAACATGAGTCTACTAGTTTGGAACTCCCCAGTAGAGGTCATCAGGAATTCTCTTCCCCAGCAACAGCCAAGGGTTTATTTTCCCCGGCAGCATTCAAGAGGCTTTTATCTTCAGCCATCTCGGATTCATGTATCCTCGGCAGGAATAGCTCATCAGCTTACATGCGCATTCATCACACCATTCATAAATATTGATGTCACGTACGTTGCATCATGCATCATAACATTGCATACAACTAACCCTTTGCCTTTTCAGGAAAGATCAGTCGACAGACACAGATCAACTCCCAAGATTCATCCAGAGATAGTTCAGATGTGACCCGGACACGGCGACATTCTGATACTTATTCCAGATTCATTCAGACGCATCAGCAGAAACCCTACACCGGTTCCTCTTCAACTTCAAGATTTCTGAAAATAGTGTACGGATTCTTCCCAACAACAGATGTCAATCTACCAACTGATTCAGACTCTTCTCAATTTCTGAAAATAGTTTACGGATTCTTCCCAACAACGGATGTCAATCTACCAACTTGTTCAGACTCTTCACAATTTTTGAAAATAGTTTACGGACACGTCCCAACAACGGATGCTGCTCTATTGCTTATTCAATCTCAGATAGCTTACAGATTCTCCAGACATGGACGTCGATCTGTTGCTTGTTCGGACCCCGATTCAGGGATGTCCCAAAACATGGAGGCCCTTCTGATACTTGTCCACTCACCATTGACATACAGTCAACATGTCCAGATGGCATCTATAAGCCCATCCTCCTACCAGCAGTCGCCGAATGGCATCTGTAAGCCCATTCTCAGATGGCATCTCTAAGCCCATCCCCCGACAAAAATTCTATCGCACCAGATGGCATCTTTAAGCCCATCACCAAATGGCATCTTTAAGCCCATTCACATCTACCATCACATCGCCGAGTGCAAATTTTCTGGGCACATTAGTGTCCAATCTCCTTTTACCTTCAAGTCACGAAAGGCAAACTTGCCAATCTAACTCTTCAGGTCAAAGAAGATTGAACAGGGGCAACTGTTGTACCCCAAAATTTGCCCTCGCGTTTTTCCACAAGAAATCTCAGCTTCAAGCCTTTCCTGATTTTTCAAACTGACTCAAGAATCAGACAAACGGACTTTTCTTGTCAGTCAAGCGAAATTAGGGTTTTTACTGATTTTCAGGACTCTGGATTGTTTTACAGTTGGCTTAGGGTTTTGGTTGATTTTTGGTTCAATTTTGATCAGGCGAACGCTATTTGGCATTTAATCAGGAATTAAGGGTCTTATGGGCATGTTCTCAGAAGGATTTAAATTCCACAGCACTTTGCAGTTTATTTCGAGACTCGGGTTAAAATTCGCGTTGTTTTTATTTAATCAGTGAAAGAGACAGTGGTTGGAATTCATGTTGTTTTCTTTGAGCCGGTCAAATACAGTATGCAGTATTGGATTCACAGTGTTTATGGCAAATCAGTGAAGAAGGAATGCGCTTGATCAGTTTATTTTGGTTGACTACTGCTTTGCTTTGGATATTGGAAGAGACAGGGCTAATTGATCAATATTGTTTTATTTAAGTTATTTATTATTCTAAAAATTGAATGATTGAAATTTATTTTTCAATTGTTTTAATTCAGAGAGTGTTAAATAAATAAATAAACAATAAAGAGAATTAGAATTAATTGGGTAATTTAGATTTTTATTGATATTTGAATTATTTGTACAAATGTTGTTTATAATTTAAATTACAAACAATAATTTACATTAATTTAAATATTAAATAAAATAAAAACTATCCTATTTCTAATATTCTTCATTCTTCACTCCGCTCCGGTGCTCCATTTTTTTTTATCTGCAAAAAGAAGAAGAAAAGTCAGAAAGCAGTTGAATTAATTAGAGACAGATAAAATTTGCTCATCATTAGGGGCCACTGACTGGGATCAGTTGACCCTCTCTGCAAATCACGGGATTTCTCCCGGTTCATAGAGAGGGAAGAATTTTATTCATAAATGCAAATGTCAAATGCATAAATTCCAAAGTTCAAACTGCATAGTTCAAATCCAAGTCAAACTGAAAATCCAATTCCACTTTCTATCAAAAGCAAAAAGGCAATTTACTGTCAAAATACAAAGTCAAATCCCAAGCTGTCAAAGAAAGATATGGAAGATATCACAAAATCCCAAGATATCAAGGAAAAGAAAAAGCGCCACAAACTGTCAAAGCTGGATAAAGATGCAGTCAAGTAGTGTGTTATGCAAACTAAACTCAAAATCATCATTTCCCAGGGCCCCTTCAGAACCAAAAAGGTACAAAAGAATCATATAATATATTCAAAACTGTACCATAGAGAAAAAAGAAGAGAAATAAAGAAGCATAGGCAGGTTTTAGGCTAGAGGCAGGTATACAACAAAAAGATATAACACAAAGAAGGGGACACGGTTCAGCAAGCAGTTGAGAGAGGAAGAAAAATATACAAACCCACAAGCCTCACAACAAAGCAAGCATATAACTTGCAATCTGAGAGACCACCAAGGCTGAAGCTGACCTGCTGTAAAAACCTCACAATAACTTGCCAACTGATAAAACCCTTGAAAATTCAAGCCTAACCACAGCATAACTTGCCTAAACACATAAACTGAACATACAAACACATGAACTGAACCACCATACTGTCAAAAACCATCAAACCTCATACCTGTCTCAAGAACTACCAACACCCTGTCTTAACCTCAAAACCAGAAACAGACCAACCTACCTAACCACATAAAACTGATAAACCAGCACCCTGTTCAAACACCCAAACCTTGGCCTTAAACACCAAAAACCTCATAAACCTGCCTGTCACCATTAAAACAAACAAGGCCAACTAGCATAAAACCCATGTCTCACCCTGCATATCATGAAAACCAGAAGAGCCTCGAGGGATAAAAGGAGATACAAACCTGTACCTGTACCAATGGTCAAGGGCCTTACCTTTTTCCAAACCTAAGGTATCAAAACCATTCAAGGCCTCATCCTGCAATAAGCCTATCTCACCAAAAGCAAATCAAAGCATACGAAAGTTCTAGGCCCTCAGTAAACATACATCACTGGGCAATAATAAATATTCAAAGGTAACCCACGAGCCCTCAGTATGAACATCATTGGGCAATAAAACGCTTCAGAAGGCATCCAGTTCAAGGCAACGTAAGCAGTAGAGAAGAAGAAAGCTAGTCAAAAATCGTTTCAACAGTAGCAATCTCAAAAGGCAGTTCAAGAGCCTCAGAAGCAAGCTTCATCGTAGGCAAGGCGACAATTCAAAAACATACAAATTCCCAAAGGCAACACGAGAGAAGAAGAGAAAGTTCGTCCAGCAACAACAATTCAAAAGCATTCAAAATCATTCAGAACATCATCATCAAAATCATAGGCATTCAAATACATAGCATCCAACATAAGCAACAAGCACGCAACTATAGAGAGAGCAAAGAGAAGAGATAAAGAAGTAAGTATTGAAAGGGTTTTCAGGGCAAAGGTCTATCATCATCAAACCCTAGAAAAATGGTGAAAGGATAAAAGTACCAAACTTTTCCAAACTAACTTCCAGAATCGTCGCATTTCTCTCCGCCGTCCCGGCCTCCTAAGCGCCACGTCCCCTCTTCTCTCCTCCTTCTCCAAGGTCAGGTAGTGAGCTTTCTCCCTCTTTTTTCTCCTTCACCTCATAATAACGAAAGATCAAGTTTCAGATTCAAATTAAAACAACACACGCGAATTCGTAAAAAAAGAGATAAGAGCATAAACGTTGAAACAAACCTTGTACCAAGAGGACGCTGAGTTCACGCCACAGAGGGAAGAGAGGTTTGAGGGTGACACTGGTGGCCGGAGGGATGAGTTGCTCAGGAAGCTTGCAAGGATGAAGAAGAACGATGAACGGAACTCAGTGAACGCCGCTGCCTCGCCTAAACCTAATTCTTTCCCCAAACTGAATAACATTTCTAAACCCTAAGAAGTTGTTTCCAGCATTGGGCCTGACCCGTTTTGAATATCTGTCTAAGCCCACTAAATTATTTCCTTCACAACAAAACATAAACACTAACCTTTTTTTTTCTTTTTTTATACTATATAAACATTCTTTACAAAATCATTTTTATACAAAATACATTTTTTTTCATTCTTTAATATTTACAACATATTTAAAACACCCCTTTTTATATACAATTAACTTGAAAACATTCTTTTAATAGACAATTAAAATACATTTCTTTTTAGCATACATAATTTATTTCTTGATATATAATTGAAATATACTTGGTACATAACTTAATTAAAATACATTCTTTTTTGCCTCATATATTTAAAATTGAAAATACCTTTCTTTTCTTAATTAAAATACATTTGTATATAAAAATCATAAAATACTTTTTTATCATATAATTAAAATTGAAAACATTTTTAATTAAAACATACATATTTGTACATAACAATTTAAATACATTTTTTCTAATATTGAAATTCACAAACATTTGATTAAAATACTTTTTTGTATATAAATAAATAAAGATACATTTCTTAATTAAAACTTGAACATTTAAGTTAAAACATTTTTCTTTTATACATAATTAAAAATATACAAATCAAAGATTCATTAAAATACATATCTAGGTCAAAAACCCTAATACGCTTCAATTTCACATGTCGCACTTGTAAATAATTACACATATACATGTACACTTACACAAATACATTCACATTGCCCTATACACATTTGTTTATCTTATATTTGTATATTCGATATTTACATTTGATCGCACATTCGATTTGGTTGTAACTTATTGGATACTATAAGTCTCATCCCCTTTTGTACATTTATACCCCCACTCCTGGATACTATTTTGTAATAGCGTAGATTTTACATTCCGCAATTTACAGTTTTCCAATTATACCATGGTTAGACCTAGGGTTTGCATGTACATAAAATCAAACGCTAGATAACCTAATACAAGACAAATACATGTAATCAATACACAATCACACTTGCACCCTCTAGGGTAATCCCACATGTTGCCTTCCAAAATGGGCCATGCTTGCACGCCGAGTATCTTTGGCAAAACAAAATCAAATGATCATAAGTCTCAAAGTGTTGCCTAAACGGAATGATCATAGTCCCTTCAAAGCAAATTGCCAAAGATACTTGGCACCATTGCATTCATGGTCCATACGATGACCCGCGCCCGTCCCGAATAAACTTCCTAAACGCAAGATTGTCCATCAAATTCAATGGTGGAACAAAATTGTTAAAAGGGGTTAAAACATAACAAAAACCTTTGAGTACAATAGGGTAAACAAAACTCTTAGTTACTTGAGATCAATTTGCAAAAACACTTGCCTTCTTTTCAAAAACCACAATCCACAACACTTTCAAACAAACTCTCAAAAACATTTGAAACATCTTTTCGAAAAGATCCACACTTTTGTAAAACACTCAATCACGAGTCAAATACATTAGTTGCCTAAGACAAGGCATCTTTTTCCAAAACATTTTCAAAAAGCACCCACACACACACCATTTTCAAAGCAATCGAAAAACAAGGCAAGTGATCTAAAAAACCAAGTAACTAAGAGCCCATGGATAACCATGGATGAAAAGGGTGCTAATACCTTCCCTTTTCATAATCTACCCCCCGAACCCACGAAATATCTCAAAAGGTTTTTGCTGTGCTTTTTTAACCTTTCCTTTAGGATAAAATAAAAAGTCGGTGGCGACTCTTGCTCAACCGCACAAGTGCGAATACGAACGCAAAACACTAGTCAGTTCTCCCACCGTATCACAATAAGCCTTACTTCAACCATGATATCCCATCCATGCACAGCCTCATGATCCTTCTCATTTCAATGTGAATTTGGCGACCACTCGCCCTCTTAAGCCTTGGGTGTTACATGCCCAGAAACTTCAACTTAGTTCGTCCCTGAACCACATTGTACTGGGAAAGGTCTGACTCTGATACCATTTGTAACACCCAAAACTTCTTTCATGATTATCAACTTACCCCACAAACCAATATGGATCTTTTTAGCATGCTTTTTCCTCACTCCCACACACTTTTTAGAAATCTTCCCAGAAGGCCACCTATCCAAATAATACTCCAAGTTAAACACACTTAACTATGAAGTTCTTATTTATCAGGATAACAAAAAGAAGATGCATATTATTAGTATAGGTAGTACCAATCAATCCTTATAAGCCATCTTTGACCATTCTGTCCTATCCCTGCACAGCCTCAGTATCCCTTTCATTCTGATGTGAATTCTGTAACCTTTCCTTGCCCTCTTTGGCCTCGAGTGTTACATGTGGCCCGTTTTAAGTAAATTCATTAGGAGGTAATTGTAACTTCTTAAAATTATATATATATATATATATATATATATATATATATATATATATATATATATATATATATATATATATATATATATATATATATATATATATATATATATATATATATATATATATATATATAAATATATAAATTCTTTAGGTATATATGGATTTACTTGTTGGAGAAGAAAAATGGGGTGTTCACCAATTTTAAGAGATTCAAGCTGCTAGTTGAAAATCAGGATGAATATGCCATCAAAATGTTGAGAACTTATGGTGGTGAGTACGCCTCATCTGAATTTTCTTATTTTCGTGGCAAATAAGGGATTGATCATGAAATCATAGCACCTTAAACATCTCAAATAATGGCATGGTTTGGTGAAATAATAGAAGTACCTTGAACATGGATAAAAGCATGCTTAAGTTAAATCAAATGCCAAATAGTTTATGGGGTGAGGCTACATCAACTGTTGTCTAAATCACATGGAGATGTCCAACAAATAAGTGGAACAATAAGACACCTTATGAAGCTTGACCAGACCTGAAACCAAGTTTAGGACACTTCAATATTTTTGGCTCATTAAGTCACAAAAATGTACCTAATAAACTCAAAAGGAAGCTTAATGATAGAGGTCGATCCATAATATTGGTTGGTTACCAATCCACATGTCCCTACAAGTTCTTCTCACTAAATGAGATTTTGGTGGTGATTAGTAGGGTGTGGAATTTTATGAAGAAAAAGGATGGAACTGGCTTAATTCAGTGCAAGAAGGTGAAGGTTCAAGCCACATAAGAACCACTCTTCAAGATGATGGCTAAGAAGTTAAGGTTGAGACTAAGCCTACACAAGCTCTAGGGGTGAGAATATCAATAATATCCATAAGTCAATAAGTTAGATGGAATGATTATGAGAGGTTTCGTGACTAAGATATAAGAGAAAATGATGACTTAATTGAAGAAGCCATGATCTTTGAATCAAAGCCAATAGACCATGTTCAAGTTATGAAAGATGATATTTGGAAAGGTGCAATGAAGGAAGATATCAAGGCCATTCAAAAGAACAAAAGTTGTGAATCAGTCAGTTATTCATGTAAGAAGGAAATAGATGTTAAGTGGTACAAGCTGAAGTTGAAGCCAGGTGGTGAAATTTCCATGTGTAAAGCATGATTGGTGACAAAATCCTAGAATTTATATTAATGAATTATATTCACCAGTTGTTATACTTGAAACTATATGTCTGGTTGGAGCCATTGCAACATATAAAGTTTGGAAGATGTGCCAACTTGATGTTAAGTCAGCCTTCCTCAATGGACCTATAGAAGAAGAAGTTAATGTAAAGTATCCACCAAGTTTTAAGGTAAAAGTATAAGAATAAGATTTGGTTCTGCAATATTATCTCTGAGTTTTGATGATAACAAATGAGTATGTTTGTACGAACAATTTTGATACTCTAATGTTTATTGTTGTTGAGTACTTAACAAACAAGTTTTGCTTCTGATCGACGGTGTGGCCAAGACATTCGAAGAGAATTAATTCCTCTTCTATGCTACACAAGTTCTATTGAACAGTAGCAAGACACTCTAGAAGGCTCTGAAGTGTAAGCTCTGATGTTTGTCTAAAGAAACCAATCAAAATATCTGAAGACTCAAGTTCCTACTAAAGTGTAGATGCTAAAGACTCAAGTTTCTAAAGACAGTGTGTTCCAAAGAAACAAAGTTAGAAGATTTGAAGACAAAGTTTCTACTGAAGTCTAGATGTTGAAGACTTGTGTTTCTAATAACAAGGTTATAAAGATAAGGGTTCTAGAGACCAAGTGCTGAAGACTCTAAAGAAAGAAGTTCTAAAGATTCTAAAGACTTGAAGTTCTAAAGACACAAGGTTCCAAGAAAAGGTTCTCACAACCAAGTGCTGAAGACTCCGAAGACGCAATTCTAAAGACTCTGAAGACTTGAAGTTCTGATGACCTTATGTTATGTTCCCTCTTCTAAACTTATGCTTGCAGAAGCCTCTGAAGTGAAAAAGGAAAAAAGATAACATTAAAATGGTACAAATAGTACATGGTACAACCAACATTTCATTTCACTACCATGAAAGGACGTACACGTCGCATGATGTTGTCCCCCATGTTATTGTTCAAGCTGCTAATGTTTTTGGAAATCCCAAGAGTACCCCTCAATGGATATATTATTTTATTGGATATATAAAGGCTTGAAGACTAAGAGAGAAAGCATCCAAACAATGAAATATTCACGCGTAAACGTTGTTCATAGCTTTCATATTATTTAGTCATTATTCACGCGTAAACTTATATTCAAACGGTTGTTTGATTTTCCTTAAGGGACCGGGTAGGTCTGTATCCTTAAGAAGTCTAGGACTTGCGAGTTTTAGAGGTTATTAGTCACTTGCATGTAGCTTGTACACTATAATAATTAGGTTGATTATTGTTTGATATTCCTTAAGGGGCGGGTAGGTCTGTATTCTTAAGAAGTCTAGGACTTGCGAGTCTTAGTGGTTGTTAGTCACTTGCGGGTAGCTTGTGCAAATTGTAATCATTTTGGTTATAGTGAATTAAGTCCTCGATTGAGTGAAGCGAAATCACCTTGGCGGGTGGACTAGACTAGCTTGACAATTTTCAAGTGAACTAGTATAAACATACATTGTTCTTTACTTTCTGTTCTTACTTATTGTTATTATCAAGAGTGAAGGAAAAAGGATTTTAACTTAATGGGGAATATTTTTAAAGAAAAGTTTTAAAAAAAAACCCAATTCAACCCCCCCCCCCCTTTCTTGTGTTTTTCACACCTTCAATTGGAATCGGAGCTCCAGTTCTGAGGAGTTAAAAGTTTGAATTTTTATCAACACTTAACAGTGTCCAGTACCAATTTAGTGTGTGTGAAAAACCAATGGCTACACCAACTTCCACTATTGATAATAGGGATAAAGATAGAGATCACTATAGTTCAAAACCTCCTATGTTTGATGGGGAGAAATTTGACTATTGGAAGGATAGAATAGAAATTTATTTTCTGGCATATGACTTGGATCTATGGAACTTGGTAGTTGATGGCTTCACTCACCCAATGGATGATAAAGGTCATAAGATTGCAAGAAGTGCAACGATAGAAGCATAGAAGAAAGTATGTAATAATCACTACAAAGCAAGAACCTTTTTTCTAAGTGTTATTTCATATTATGAATATGAGAAAATCAGAGATAGAGAGACTCCAAAGTCTATCTTTAATTCTCTATAGATGACACATAAAGGAAACATATAAGTAAAAGAAACAAAGGCTCTAGCCTTAATTAAAAAATATGAAGCCTTCAAGATGGAAGATGACAAATCGGTGGAAACGATGTTTTCAAGATTTCAGACTCTTGTGGCAGGACTTAAGGTTCTGAATAAAGGTTACTTCACTACAGATCATGTTAAAAAGATTATCAGAAGTCTTCCTGTCAAATGGAGACCAATGGTAACTATTTTAAAATTGGCAAAGGATCTGAACAACACCTTTCTTGAGGAGCTGATTAGCTCTTTAAGAAGTCATGAAATAGAGCTAGAACAAGATGAACCTTCGAAGAGGGTAAAATCAGTTGCCCTAAAGTCTACTTCTGGGAAAACCAATGCTTATCAAGCTAAGGAAGAATCAGAAGAATCTGAAGAAGATTCAGATGATGATGATGAAGTGTCTTTGATATGCAGAAGAATAAGTCAAATTTGGAAGCACATACAAAGCAAGTTCAGAGGTCAACGAAGGACATATGGAAGAGGTGAATCCAATTTCGGTCAGAGGAATGCTTCTGGAAAATAAGTTACTTACTTTGAATGCAAAGAGCCTGGACATTACAAAAATGATTGTCCAAAGATTAAGAAAGACAAGAAGCCTAAGAAGGCTTACAAAGCTAAGAAGGGTCTCATGGAAATATGGGATGATTCAGAATCAGAAGATGAAGATTCTGATGAAGAGCATGAAAACATGGCATTTGTGGCCAGAACCAACAAGGGAGAAGCAACATCAAAAGACGAACTGACACTTAACTATGAGTCAGACTCTGATGACAAAAAATAGGTACTTTCTTCCTTATCTCGTTCTGAACTTGAGATTGGTTTATCTGAACTATTGAAAAGGTATCAATCACTTATAAGTAAACACAAAATCTTGAAAAAGAGTTTTGTAGCTACTTCTGCGAACATTACTATAGATGAGTAAAATATTTCTGAATTTAATGAAAAACTATTTGTTTTAAAAAAATTAAACATCGCTCTGAAAAGTAAAGTGTCTAGATTAGAAGAAGAGATTTTCTCTAACACATATGTTACTGACGAAGTAATCATATATGATAGAGCTTTTCAACACTTCCTTTCTAAAAGCATAGATATAATCAAATGGCTTCAATAGTTTACGGAGTTAGTAGAAATGGAAGCAGAGGCTTGGGATATTCAGGACCATCAAAGAAAATTGATGAGACTCTGAATGTCAAACGAAAACCTCCTTCTGAACATTTTGTACTTGCTGGCACATATTTGAAATGTCCAGAACAAGAAGGTTCTGATACTACTATAGCAAAAACACAGACATAGAAGGAAACTTCTAAATCAAAGTATCATGCACAAATTTCACATAATTATCCTGTTGCACAAAAGTCCAAAGGTGTCAGAACCTCTAGAACTTCTAAAAAAAGAGGACCCAAAAAGTGGGTACCTAAGGATCAGATAATCTACATTGTAGATTTCCTTGATGTGCCACTGAAACACGAGTCATGGTACCTGGATAGTGGATGCTCGCGACATATGACGGGCAAAAGGCATATGTTCCAAGATTTGGAACTTAAGTCTGGAGGCTTTGTTGGGTTCAGAGGCAATCATAAGGGAAAGGTCATCGACTCTGGAACAATTGGTAATGGTAAATTCCCTTCTATTAACAATGTTCTTTTAGTTGAAGGTCTGACGCATAACTTATTGTCAATGAGTCAACTTAGTGACAATGGTTACGATGTCATTTTTAATCAAACATCATGTAAAGCTGTTAGTCAGAAGGATGACTCAATTATGTTCAATGGAAAGAGGAAGAAAAATATTTACAAAATGAGATTACAATATTTGAAAAAGAAAAATGTAAAATGTCTTCTGACTGTTCAAAAAGAGCAGTGGGTCTGACATCGACATTTGGGTCATGTTAGATTGAGAAAGATTTATCAACTAAATAAACTTGGATTATTTAGAGGCTTTCCCAATCTGAAATATACTTTAGATGCTCTTTTGTGAAGCTTGTCAGAAAGGAAAAAATTCAAAAACCTCTTTCAAAGCTAAAAAGATTGTTTCTACTTCTAGGCCATTAGAACTTCTTCACATTGACTTATTTGGACCAATGAAAACTGCTTCTGTCAATGGTAAGAAATATGGACTTGTCATCATTTATGATTATACCATATGGACATGGGTAATATTCTTGAAACACAAGGATGAGTCATACTCTGTCTTTGCTTCCTTCTGGTCACAAGTGCAAAATGAAAAAGATTGAAAAATAATCAGAGTTCGAAGTGATCATGACGGAGAATTTGAAAATAAAGATTTTGAGAACTTTTTGATTCAAATGGCATAGTACATGATTTTAATTGTCCTATAAATCCACAACAAAATAGGATTGTAGAAAGGAAAAATATAACACTGCAAGAAATGGCTCACACCATGATTCAAGAAACTCAGATGGCTAAGCACTTCTGAGCAGAAGCAATGAATACAGTATGTTATATTCAAAATAGAATCTCCATAAGACCTATTTTGAGTAACACTCCTTATGAATTGTGGAAGAATAGAAAGCCTATCATTGCCCATTTCCATCCATTTGGATGTACTTTTTATATGTTAAACACTAAAGAGAATCTGGGTAAGTTTGATTTCAAGGCAAATAAGTGTTTGCTATTAGGATACTCTGAATGCTCTAAAGGCTTTAGAATCTATAACACAGAATCACAAATTGTGGAGGAATCAATCCATGTCATATTTGACGATAAGCCCGACTATGAAAAGTCGAAGTTGTATGAAAAGCTTACAGATGTGACTATAACATTCACTGAACCAAAGGAGAAGATTCAAGAAGATAAAGAATCAGAAGATCCTTCTTCTGATATTGTTGATAGTCCTTCTAATCAACCTTAACCAAGGAATAACAGAATCACATCCTCTCATCCTGGAGATCTCATTCTTGGAAGTAAAAATGCTCCAGTCAGAACAAGATCAACTCTCAAACCTTCTAATGAAGTACTTCTGGGTTTAGTTTCTTTAATAGAACATACATCTATTGAGATTCTAGATAAGGATTGGATTCTAGCTATGGAAGAAGAACTAAACCAATTCTCAAAGAATGATATATGGGATCTTGTTCAGAAACATAAAGGTGTCCATGTCATTGGAACTAGATGGGTGTTCATAAACAAGCTTAATGAGAAGGGTGAAGTTGTCAGAAACAAAGCACGACTGGTTGCACAATGTTATAGTCAACAAGAAGGAATAATCTATACATAAACCTTTGCACCAGTCGCCAGGTTATGAGCTATTCGGTTGTTAGTTTCTTTTTCTGTAAATCATAACATCACCCTTTATTAGATGGATATTAAGAGTGCATTTATGAATGGTTATATTTCAAAAGAAGTGTATGTCAAACAACCTCCTGGCTTTGAAAACTCTGAGAAATCAGACTTTTTTTTAAAACTAAATAAATCTCTTTATGGCTTGAAACAAGCTCCCAGAGCTTGGTATGATAGATTGAGCAATTTTCTTTTAGAAAATAAGTTTATTAGAGGAAAGCTTTACACTACACTCTTCTGCAAAACATTCAAAAATGATATTATAGTTGTTCGAATTTATGTTGATGATATTATTTTTGTTTTTGCTAACCCATCCCTCTGCGAGGAATTCTCAAAGTTAATGCAGGCTGAATTTGAAATGAGCATGATAGGGGAATTGAAGTTCTTTCTGGGAATCCAAATTGATCAAAAACCAGAGGCTTCTTACATTCATCAAAGTAAGTACACCAAAGAACTTCTGAAGAAATTTAACATGACAGACTGCACTGTAGCAAAAACTCCAATGCATCCAACATGTATTCTGGGGAAAGAAGAGGTAAGTAGAAAGGTGTGCAGAAGCTCTATCATGGTATGATAGGCTCCCTTCTGTATTTGAATGCATCTAGACCTGATATTTTATTCAATGTCCATCTTTGCGCTAGATTCCAATTTGATCCTAGGGAATCTCATTTAACTGGTGTTAAGAGGACTCTAAGGTATCTAAAATGAGCCTTTAACCTTGGCTTGATTATGAGAAAACATTAGAGTATTCTCTTTCTAGTTTCTGTGATGTAGACTACGCTAGAGATCGGCTAGAGAGGAAGAGTATTTCTGGAAACTATCAGTTTCTAAGAAAGAATCTGATCTCATGGTCAAGCAAGAGGTAATCAACAATTTCTCTTTCAATAGTAGAAGCAGACTACATTTCAGCAACACTATGCAGTACTCAGATGCTATGGACGAATAATCAACTAGAAGATTATCAAATTTATGAGAGTAATATCCCTATCTTCTGTGACAATACTGCTGTTAATTTCTTAATAATTAGGTATTATAAATTCATCAAAGTATGAAATAAAACGGTCAAGCATGCGTCTCTATAGTATAGGTTAGGTTTTAGATACTTGATGGTTGTTAGTACTTTATTCATGTGTTAGAAGATAGTTTTTTAAAGTTATTAACAATTTGATATGCCCTCTGTTGTACCCCAAAATTTGCCCTCCCATTTCCTCAACATTTTCTCATCACAAGACCCTTGGAGCTCAAGATCCAGTTATGGTTTCCTCTGCTCAAGACTTCTCCTTGCACTGTTGACCCAAATTAGGGTTTGTGTTTGCACAAAGATATTTTGACCTAAAATGCCTAAGATGACTTTCATGCTTCATGTTGGACTCCCAAGTTTATCCATACCAAGTTTCAAGCCTTGATTCCAAATTTTGCCCAGTCAATTGGACAGTTGACCTAAAAATCAGCTGTATTGGGGAAAAAGTCAACTGTGGCCAATTGACAGTCAAATCTCATGAAAATTGACCCACATCAACATTATGAACTCACATGGACCATTTGATCAAGTTTGGATCACAATTCCACAAGAAATTTGATCAGATCATCAAAAGGGCAAAATGGTCATTTTTAGGGTTTTGACTGCACAAAGGAAATTTTTGACTGTTTGACCTAGCCAATGGCAAACCTGTTAGAACAATGTTTGAATCTAGTACCCTATATTTAAGTTTTGATGATAACAAAGTGAAAAGATATAGTATTTATATGTTTCATGATTGAACTATATGCTGCCTAAAATTACTATGCTCTGACTTGCAGATACGCTGATTAAAATAAGCAAGATCACTTCTTCAGCATCAGAATTTGATTTGATACACCAGCATCAGAAGTTGCTGAATTAGAACGTGAAGATCAGATGATCAACGCACGTACATGCTGAAGCTTGATGAACAGAACTGCGCGTAAACACTCTGATACAAAAACAATAGTTCATCAGCAGCGAAGCAGAATCAGAATGAGCCAAGCCAGAACGTGCATTGAAGAAGCAACGGTACTGTGCATTGAACGCTAATTAATTCCAACGGCATCATTCTAGACAAGATTTGCTCAAAAAGGAAAGCTTGTTATTAGCATTGAATCAAGAATATTTGCATTCAACGTTCATCTTCTCAAGTGCTATATAAACAAAGCTTCGAAGATTATAATGGCTAATGCTCTCCAATTCTCTACACGCAAAAAGCTGAACAACAACCTTCATCTACCAGTTTTGCTAAACCACAAACTCTGATACTCCATTAGTGTTTAGCATTCTAAGTTTCTAAGCTTCATTTGTGTATACATCACAGTTGTGATATAGTTTTGTAGAAAACACTCACACACATTTGTTTTATACCTTTGTAAGAAAGTGTTGCCTTGACAAACCGGATTGTGGTTTGAATCAAGAAGGCTTTAGCAGTTGTTAAAGCAGATTTGTATTCAGTTGAATATAGTGAATTAAGACCTCGTTGGAGAGAGGCGAAATCACCTTGACGGGTGGACTGGAGTAGTTTGAGATCAAACGAACCAGGATAAAAATACCTTGTCAATTGCTTTAAGATTTCAGTTTTACAATTCAACCCCCCTTCTTGTGTTTTTCACCCCTTCAATTGGCATCAGAGCGCCTGGTTCTGAGCTAAAACACTTAACCGTGTCAGTACAAGATCCAGCGTCAGAAAAACACAATGGAAGGAAACAACTCTCATTTCAGCAATGACAACAATGAGGACAGAGACAGATTCAGCGGCAAACCTCCAGTCTTTGATGGAGAAAACTTTGATTACTGGAAAGACAGAATTGAAAGCTTCTTTCTAGCACATGATGCTGATCTGTGGGATATGGTGACAGATGGATACACGCACCCTGTGAATGCAACTGGTCAGAAGATTGATAGAAAATCAATGACTGATCAACAAAAGCGTGATTTCAAGAATCACCATAAGGCCAGAACCATCCTCCTCAGTGCCATCTCCTATACTGAGTATGAAAAGATCTCCAACAGAGACACAGCTAAGAACATCTTTGATTCTCTCAGAATGACGCATGAGGGCAACGTTCAAGTCAAAGAAACAAAAGCTCTGGCGCTCATTCAGAAGTATGAGGCGTTCAAAATGGAAGAATCTGAATCCATAGAAACTATGTTCTCTAGATTCCAGATTCTGGTAGCTGGTCTCAAAGTTCTGGACAAAGGATACTCTACTGCTGACCATGTCAAGAAGATAATCAGAAGTTTACCCAAGCAGTGGAGGCCTATGGTTACTGCTCTAAAGCTAGCGAAGGATCTCAACAAAATCACTCTGGAGGAACTTATAAGCTCCCTCAGAAGTCATGAGATAGAGCTAGAAGCTGACGAGCCTCAGAAGCAAGGTAAGCCTTTAGCTTTAAAATCTAACAGAAAATCTGAATCTAAAGTTTTGCAGGAAGTTGAAGAAACATCTGATGGATCCTCATCAGAAGAAGACGAACTTTCCCTTCTCTCCAGAAGAGTAAATCAACTGTGGAAGCAAAGACAAAGGAAGTTCAGGAATCCCAGAAGATCTGATCAAAACGAGTCTTCTTCCAGATACAGAAGGACAGATTCTTCCTCTGGATACAGAAGATCTGAAGGCTCCTCCGGTAGCAAGAAGCCAAACACAAAAGACATCATCTGCTACGAGTGCAATGAGCAAGGACACTACAAGAGTGACTGCCCAAAGCTTCAGAGGGAAAAGCCCAAAAAGAAGTTTGGAAGAGAGAAGAAGAAAAGTCTCATGGACACATGGGATGACTCTGACTCGTCTGAAGCTGACTCAGAATCAGATGATGAAAGGGCAAACATAGCGCTCATGGCTAACATTCCAGATGATAGTGAAGCTTCTGAATCAGACTCAAAATCAGACACAGAAGAGGTATTCCCTAACTTCGCTGTTAATTTTACAAAGGCTGAACTTGCTGAAAGCCTCAATGAAATTCTGGAACGTTATCAGCAGATTAGAGCTAAATTCAGAGACCTGAAAAGGAATCTTGAATCTGACTCTAATAAGTCTGAGAGTCTCAAATTGGAAAACTCTGAGCTGAGAGACAAAATTTCAAAATTAGAAAACTCTTTACAAAACTCTCAGAAGGAACCAATTTCTGAAACTCCCAGCAACGCTGATGAGATCATCAAGGAGTATGATCATAGTTTCCAGAAGTTCCTTGCTAAAAGCATAGATAGAAGCAGAATGGCTTCAATGATCTATGGAGTTAGCAGAAACGGCAGGAAAGGAATAGGATATCTAGGTAAGGTTCCTACACCTAAAAATGTCATGGATTTAACCATTAAACACACTCCTCTAAATTCACACTTTGTGTATGGTCACACACATGACATCAAATATACTAGTAGTAAGCACTCTGTGAAACCAAAATTCAACCAGAGTTTTGGTAAAACTAACAAATCAGGACCCAAGAAGATCTGGGTACCTAAGGATAAAATAATACATGTTGCAGATATCTTTAGTAGCAAGTCAGAAACACCAGTCATGGTACCTGGACTCTGGCTGCTCACGACACATGACGGGAAGAAGGCATATGTTCCAAAGCCTGGAACTTAAGCCTGGAGGCCACGTTGGCTTTGGAGGCAATCAGAGGGGAAAGATAATTGGCTCTGGAACTGTAGGTAACGGAAATCTTCCCTCTATTAATAATGTTCTGCTAGTTGATGGATTGATGCATAATCTGTTATCCATAAGTCAATTAAGTGATAACGGTTATGATATAATCTTTAATCAAAAATCATGTAAAGCTGTTAGTCAGAAAGATGGGACTATCCTGTTTAATGGTAAGAGGAAAAACAACATTTATAAAATCAAACTTTCTGAACTAAAGAGTCAGAACGTAAAATGTCTTCTGTCTGTTAACAATGAGCAGTGGATCTGGCACAGAAGATTGGGGCATGTTAGTATGAGAAGAATATCTCAGATTAACAAACTCAATCTGGTCAGAGGACTTCCAAATTTGAAGTTCAATTCAGATGCTCTGTGTGAAGCATGTCAGAAAGGCAAATTTGCAAAACCTTCTTTTAAATCCAAAAATGTTGTTTCTACCTCTAAGCCATTAGAACTTCTGCACATTGATTTATTTGGACCAGTTAAAACTGCTTCAGTCAGTGGTAAGAAGTATGGGTTAGTAATCGTAGATGACTATAGCAGATGGACATGGGTAAAGTTCTTAAGACACAAGGACGAGTCACACTCTGTGTTTGTTACCTTCTGTAACCAAGTTCAGAATGAAAAAGATCTTAGAATCGTTAAAGTCAGAAGTGATCATGGTGGAGAATTTGAAAATAAAGATTTTGAGTCATTCTTTAATGACAAAGGCATTCTGCATGATTTCTCTTGTCCTAGAACTCCCCAACAAAATGGAGTTGTAGAACGAAAGAACAGAACATTGCAAGAAATGGCCAGAACCATGATCAATGAGACAAACGTTGCTAAGACTTTCTGGGCAGAGGCAATAAACACAGCGTGCTACATTCAGAATAGAATCTCAATAAGACCTATTCTGGAAAAGACTCCATATGAATTGTGGAAGAACAGAAAGCCCAACATTTCGTATTTTCATCCATTTGGATGTACTTGCTATATATTGAATACAAAGAATTATTTGAACAAGTTTGATTCTAAGGCACAGAAGTGTATTATGTTAGGATACTCTGAACGCTCAAGAGGGTACAGAGTATACAATACAGAAACACAGATTGTGGAAGAATCAATCAGTGTTCGTTTTGATGACAAGCTTGACTCTGAAAAGTCAAAGCAGAATGAAAATCTTGCAGGTATAGAAATTGAATTTGCAGGTTCTGAAGACAAGTCATCAGAAGCTCTCAACACAGACATTCCTTCAACGTCTGAAAGAAGCAATGCTAGAAATCCTACAACTGCTGCTGATCAACCTCAGAAGAGATTACCCAGAAGCAGTTTGGATCACCCAGAAGAAACTATCCTAGGAAGAAAGGAAGATCCAATCAGAACAAGAGCAAGCTTCAGAAACTCTGAAGAAACTCTTATGGGACTTGTGTCTCTGATTGAACCTTCTTCTATTGATGAAGCACTTCTGGACAATGACTGGATTCTGGAAATGCAAGAAGAGCTGAATCAATTCACCAGAAACGACGTATGGGATCTCGTTCCCAGACCAAAAGGATTCAACGTCATTGGAACAAGATGGATGTTCAGAAACAAGCTAAATGAACAAGGTGAAGTCATCAGAAACAAGGCACGACTGGTTGCACAAGGTTATAGTCAGCAAGAGGGGATAGACTATACAGAAACCTTTGCCCCAGTCGCCAGGTTAGAATCTATCAGACTTTTAATTTCATTTGCTGTTAATAGAGGCATCACTCTGTATCAGATGGATGTCAAAAGTGCATTCTTAAATGGTTATATAGAAGAAGAAGTTTATGTTCACCAACCCCCAGGTTTTGAAAATACAAAACATCCAGAACATGTTTTCAAACTGAAAAAGTCACTGTATGGTCTGAAACAAGCTCCCAGAGCTTGGTATGAAAGGCTAAGTAACTTTCTGCTTGAAAATGAATTCACCAGAGGGAAAGTGGACACTACTCTATTCTGTAAAACAGTTAAGAGTGACATTTTAGTCTGTCAAATTTATGTTGATGATATTATTTTTGGTTCTACTAATCCTTCTCTTGGAAGAAAATTTGCTAAGTGTATGCAGGCAGAATTTGAGATGAGCCTCATGGGGGAACTGAAATTCTTTCTAGGAATTCAGATCAATCAAACTCCAGAGGGAACTTACATTCATCAGAGCAAATACATCAGAGATCTTCTAAAGAAATTTGACCTCTCAGAATGTAAGCCATCAAAGATTCCAATGCATCCCACGTGCATTCTGGAAAGAGAAGAGGTAAGCAAAAGTGTAGAACAGAAGGTCTACAGAGGTATGATTGGTTCTCTCCTTTATCTGACAGCTTCAAGACCTGATATCTTATTCAGCGTATGTATTTTTGCTAGATTCCAATCAGATCCTAGAGAATCTCACTTAACAGCTGTTAAGCGAATTTTCAAGTATCTGAAAGGTACTACTAATCTGGGTTTGTTTTATAGAAAATCTAGTGATTACAGCTTAGTAGGCTACTGTGATGCTGATTTTGCTGGAGACAGAGTGGAACGTAAAAGTACTTCTGGAAGCTGCCAGTTTCTGGGAGAAAATCTGATCTCGTGGTCCAGCAAAAGGCAATCAACAATTGCTTTGTCAACAGCAGAAGCTGAGTACATAGCAGCAGCAGGATGTAGCACACAAATGCTCTGGATGAAAAGTCAGCTTGAAGACTTCCAGATTTTTGAGAGTAACATTCCTATTCTTTGTGATAATACTTCTGCTATTTGCTTAAGTAAGAATCCTATTTTACATTCTAGAGCTAAGCATATAGAAATAAAACATCATTTCATTAGGGACTATATTCAGAAAGGCATTTTAAACTTAAAATTTATAGATACAGACCATCAATGGGCTGATATCTTTACTAAACCCCTTTCAGAAGATAGGTTTAATTTCATTCTGAAACATCTCAGCATGAAAGTATGCCCAGAATGAAAATGTTTTAATTCCATATATTTATCTTCAGAATGTAATTATATTACTGTGAACTTCTGATCAATCTTCTTTCAGAAAGATAGAACATGCAGATTGTATCAGATGCAAGTCTAAAGATCTGAGAGTCTAATCTCAAATACAGACGTGCTGATCACTACATCAAACAAGTGTCATCCAACCATCAGCAAATCCCTGAAGCAGAACGCGTGCACGCTTCTGAGAAGGCAAAGCGCTGATTGGGTGCATTGAGACACATGTCTGGTAACCGTTTTTAAGTATCTTTCTCAAATCCCCCAAAATCATCAAGCATTTAATAAAAAGTAATCACGCTTGTTAATGGAAATCATTATTTTTTTCTCTCTCTTAAAAACGTTTAATTTTTCAAAATAATTTTTTTGAAAACTCTATTTAAGCACACTAATTCCTCATTCTTATTCTTTACGCTTTCTCATAATCACTCAAGTATTCTCTGCATATTTCTGAGTTTATCTCCTTCAAACCTTTTTCTCTCAAATCATTCTCAAGCTTTTTTAGTGAGAACAATGGCATCCTCCAGCATTTCTGCAGGAAATCAGAAGAAAGAAACCTCTGAACAATATCAGGTGCCTATCAGAACTCTTCTCACACCGGTAAAGAATCTTGAAGTTCTCTCTGAGTTAATCATCGACTTTGAAAGTTTGAAGGAAAATGGATTTGACCTAACTGAAGAGATTAGGGCTCAAAAGTGGGAGAGGTATTTCGATAGGTTGGTTGGACCAACATTCCCAGAGCTTGTCAAGGAATTTTGGATTCACGCCAAGATTCATAAACATCTAGTCATCTCTTCTGTCATGGGAAAGAAGATTGTAATTTCTGAAGACCTCATTGCTAGGTTAATCGGTCAAAGTGGTGGTGGAGTCCGTTGTGTGGACATGGCTGATAGATGCCCTGATATAGGTGTGGTAGCCAACAGCATTTTCACTCTTGGTTTTCCCAGCAGCAAAATTAAGGATCTGAAGGATCACTGCAGAGTATGGGCCAAGATTGTTCTTGGATGCTTCAATCACAGGAAACCAACAAGTTCTCCTGATTATATAAACGTGGATCAGCAATTTCTGATCTACTTTATTGA
Source organism: Vicia faba (assembly GCA_948472305.1). NCBI lineage: Eukaryota > Viridiplantae > Streptophyta > Magnoliopsida > Fabales > Fabaceae > Vicia > Vicia faba. The sequence continues at coordinate 1,146,374,471 of OX451736.1, read as the reverse complement.
TCAGAGGGTGAAGATCAATCTGGCACACTTCCTGTTCAACCATCTCAAGACCAGTGTGAAAGAGACTAGAGAAGAAGAAAGGACCAAAAGGGACTGGATACCGTTTGGAAGGCTCATATCAGATATTCTGACAGAGAATAAGCTGATAGATTATCTGAGCGAAGCTCAAGTGCTGAGTACCCTTGAACCAACTGTTGGAAAACTGCTGAACGCTAAGAACCTGAAAAAGATGAAGCTGATAGAAAATATTAGGAAGGAACCCAGAGCTACTTCAACTGCTGACATCTCCAGCAGAAGAGTGCCTCTGAATGATTTCCCAAAATTTTTTGAAATGGAATCCCAACCGGATATGTTTCTCAAGTATCCAAATTCATACAAGGAAGAAGATACAGGTTCAAAGCTGAAGATCAAAGATCTGAGTCAACCCCAACCTGAAGTGACTCAGAAGAAGACAAAGAAGAGGAAAGCAGAAGGATCATCTCATCAGACTCCAAAGAAAAGAGGTAACTCATCTGCTGCCCCTATTTCAATTTCATCTACTATTCCAACATCTGCTGCCCCTCCTAAAACATCTCACAGAATATCAATCCCAATCCCTACCATTGATGAAACCATACCAGAAGACCCTTCTGAGGCCTTACTACTCAGAAGAACCAGAATTAAAATTCCCAAACAACCAACTGTTTCAACAACACCAGCACTTGATAGAGTGCTAGCTGATATTGAGCGTGAACATGCTTCTGCTCAACCACTTTCTGAACCACTAAATATTCCTCCTCCACAACCAGAACCACAACCTGAACCAGAAATACAACCAGAAACAGAACCAGAACCACAACAACAACAACCACTCACAGAAGAACCTCTGATCCCTGAGCAATCAGAGATTCCACCTCCTCAACCAGAAAATAATCCACCTTCACCACAAACAGAGTTTCACCGCTATGAAACCCCTTCTCCTCATCATTCTGACCCCCACTCACCTCAACCTTCACCGCTGGCAATACAGTTGCCATGTGGAACCACTATTGTCAGGCCCCAGTTGCCATCATCAGAGGAATCAACACCTCCAAAAACTCCAACCACTCCAATAGAAATATCTGACTCTGATTCTGATAACCCTCCTCCAAAACAAACAGCCCCTCAGCAAACCTCTGAAAACCTCAGCAGAACCTTCATTGACTTAACCAGTCTTGAACGTCTTGCTGATCTAAGACACAAAATTTCCATTCCCAAACCAAAGCAACCAGATGTTGGCTCTGGTATTTTGAATTTTGAAACAGGTATGCTGCAATGGATTGCTTCTTTGAAGCAAGTCTGTCCTGGGATGATTGACCCAGCTGCTTCTGATCAGCTCTGGTCACAGTTCAGAGTATGGGTTCGTGCTGAAGCCCTCAAGCTGCAGGACGTCAACTATGAGCAGGCTCAACAGAACTTCAGCAAGCTGATGAAGGAAGTTGAGAGTCAGCTGCCTCAAGAAGTTGTGCTTCCTCTGGACAGTGAATCTTGGTTGGAGAAAGAGCAAGCTGCACAGGTGCAACCATCAGAAGAAGACAAGACCATTCAGGCTGAAAGTCAAGCAGAAGATGTAGCTGAAAGTTCTGAGAAGCCTCCTCCTTCTGAAAGTTCTCAAGCTGCCTTGGACAGGCAGGCTCTGGAAGAATTAAGGCTGAATGACTTGCGTCTACAGCAGCGGATGGAAGAGAATGATCAGAAGATGAAAGCAAGAATGGATGTACAGGACAGCAAGATTGACACTGTTGTCAACATGGTTCAGAAGCAGAATGAAACTTCTGAAAAGATTCAAGCAATGCTGGAAAGCCTGTTCTCACGCATGCCCCCACAACCTTAAAATTTTTTTATGCATGACATTCTCTATGTTTTCTTCATTTTCCGATGTACTGTTTTGACTATGTTTTGTAATGTTCTTTTGCTCTGATTATGAACTACTTTAATATAATTTGTTTTTCTGATCTAAATTGTTTTAGCACATCACCAACACTTTTTGATTGCTGACAAAAAGGGGGAGAACAAGAATGATATTTAAAATCAATAACGGCTAACTAGACAGAAATTCTCAAACATTCTAACTCTATTACTTGAAATGTTTTTTCTGTTTTGTTTTTAAGTCTACAGGCACAAGGAAGCTCCTGAACACTATGAAGACTAGAAGCTAGAAGCTCTGATCAAAATGTAGAAGCTCATGTTGCTCTGATCAAATATGAAGTTCTGATCGACCTAACACTCTGATCCGAAGCAAAGCTCTGACAGGAAAAGCTCTGAAGCTCTGCTCTCTGATAAGTCAAAGACCTATAATCTGATGCTCAAGGATAGAAAAAGATCTGATCCTGAAGAACACGTATATCAAAGGGAAGTAACAAACTCAGGGGGAGTATCTCTTAACTCTGATTTCTCCTTACTTCTTAACTCTGAAACATTTCCTAGATACCTTTTCACGTTATTTTTCATTTAAAATATCTAGTTTTTGTCATCATCAAAAAGGGGGAGATTTTTAGAACAATGTTTGAATCTAGTACCCTATATTTAAGTTTTGATGATAACAAAGTGAAAAGATATAGTATTTATATGTTTCATGATTGAACTATATGCTGCCTAAAATTACTATGCTCTGACTTGCAGATACGCTGATTAAAATAAGCAAGATCACTTCTTCAGCATCAGAATTTGATTTGATACACCAGCATCAGAAGTTGCTGAATCAGAACGTGAAGATCAGATGATCAACGCACGTACATGCTGAAGCTTGATGAACAGAACTGCGTGTAAACACTCTGATACAAAAACAATAGTTCATCAGCAGCGAAGCAGAATCAGAATGAGCCAAGCCAGAACGTGCATTGAAGAAGCAACGGTACTGTGCATTGAACGCTAATTAATTCCAACGGCATCATTCTAGACAAGATCTGCTCAAAAAGGAAAGCTTGTTATTAGCATTGAATCAAGAATATTTGCATTCAACGTTCATCTTCTCAAGTGCTATATAAACAAAGCTTCGAAGATTATAATGGCTAATGCTCTCCAATTCTCTACACGCAAAAAGCTGAACAACAACCTTCATCTACCAGTTTTGCTAAACCACAAACTCTGATACTCCATTAGTGTTTAGCATTCTAAGTTTCTAAGCTTCATTTGTGTATACATCACAGTTGTGATATAGTTTTGTAGAAAACACTCACACACATTTGTTTTATACCTTTGTAAGAAAGTGTTGCCTTGACAAACCGGATTGTGGTTTGAATCAAGAAGGCTTTAGCAGTTGTTAAAGCAGATTTGTATTTAGTTGAATATAGTGAATTAAGACCTCGTTGGAGAGAGGCGAAATCACCTTGACGGGTGGACTGGAGTAGTTTGAGATCAAACGAACCAGGATAAAAATACCTTGTCAATTGCTTTAAGATTTCAGTTTTACAATTCAACCCCCCCTTCTTGTGTTTTTCACCCCTTCAAAACCAAGCTCACATATAGACTCAAGGACCCCATGGAATTGTCTTTACATGCTCAACAAGTTCAAAAGATCCCAAATGCACAAGATTGACAGTTGAATTTCCCAGTCAATTGATCAATTTTCACTGTATACTGAAAAGTCAAACCTTGACTTTTTGGTCAAAATCAAGTGTCAAGATTCATTTTTCATCAAAACATGCCAAATCATGAAACTTGTTCATCAAGAAATCAAGAAATGCAAATTAGGGTTAAAATGAAGATTTTTCATAACTTAGAATTTTTCTAAGTTATGAAAAACCCTAATCTTTTCCTAACTTTGTCCCACTTTCTCACCAAGATGCATTTGGATTCAAGAAAAAGTAAAAACATGAAAGGTTTAGCCTATTGCAAAATATACAACTTTGATTCACAAAGTTTTCCCAAAAGAAGCTTGTAGCTCAAGTTACAATTTTTGGAACAAGGGTACCAAACCATTCTTAACTTAGAGAAAATTTGACCTATTTTAGGCAAGGTTTTTACCTAACTTCAACACCATTTTTCACACACTTCCACTTGGAATTTCAATTTTCATTTCAAAGATGGATTGTAGTACACATTCCAAACTTTCCAAAATGTCCAAGAACTCATCAAACAACCTCATGGTTAGGGAGAATCGAATTTGGCAATATGGGAAAAACTCACTTTTGATTTGGCCAAGTTACATGTTCATACATTTGTGCCATCTTGAATTCAGCATGCTTTCCTTGATTACATGTCTTTTATCTCAATTACACTCCTTAATTTAATGCTAATCCTTTTTGCCAAGACCATATTCTATGTGTTCAAGCATTGCATAAAGGTTTAGTCCCAAATTAGAAAAAGCATTATATCAATTTTTGCAAAAGTGAACTTTATGTCAATATGCAAATCCAAGCAAGTACATTTGAAATCTCTTTGGCACAAGTTTATGGGTTAATTACACTGATCAAGACTGAGTTATGCAGCACATTAGGGGGGCCTGTACAAGCTAGAAACTCAACTTGGCCATTGGTTGCTTAAAGTAGAAGAAACTTGCCATAACACAACACAACTTTCATCTCAGCTAACCAAGCCTTAAGTAAACTTGTCAAACACTTTCTAAAGATCCATCCTAAGCTGAAACACGAGCCTAGCATCCCCAATACCTCCCCATTCCCAGAATCACCCTCAAACTGCCCAAACAGAGCATCTGCTGCAGTTTGAGTTCCATACCTCAAACCTTCCATGCATTCTTGCTAAAAACACATCAAACACATCCCACAATATCCCTTGAAGCTATTCCAAACCTCAAACACGACCTGTAACACTCCCAGGCAACATCACCATTTTCATTTTCTTGTTTTGCAGCTGAAGTTCCATAGCACGATTTAAAAGGTTTCAAGACAAAGTAAAGCTTGGAATAGCATCCCTGGACATCAAGGAAGCTGTACCAATCATCACCTTGCATTGAAGATACCTCCATCACCAGATACAACTTCAACTGAACAGGTAAGTTCATGAACTCGTATCTCTCTATCCAAGCATTGTTAGCTTTAGGTTTGTGAAGAAAACATGTCACATTCATAGCCCTGAACATGCCCATGTAATTAGATTTCATTTATATTCCGTGTGCTTAGAGAATTTTAAGTCTGAACATTGAACAAAAACTAGGTCAGGAATTGGGGGAGAAGAAATTCTCTCTCATTTCTGAGAGTTAGATTGATTTCTTTATATGTCTGGAATCGTGGTTTCAAGCTCTACAGGTTTCATGTTGGAAGATTTGGCAAAAGATCAAGGAATTGGAAGATAGAAAACGCGTGTTTTCTTGAACAAACATGTTCTGAGGTTGAAGATGACAGGGTTCTGGGCTGGGCCTTGTTTCATATTTCTGTTCACACCATGCTTTTGCTTTTACACCCCTAGGCCCATTTTGCTTATTTTCATGATTTTTTTGACTTTTCTTTTTTTATTCTGACTTATTTATTTTTCCTCACAATATTAAAAATATGAAAAAATATTTTTACACCATTTTTATATTTATTAGGCTTTTATTCGTTTAAATAAGTATTTGTATATAAATAAATATATAAACATACCTTTATTTAGAAAATACTAAAATATGCAAACACATTTTATTTTCCATTTTTATTTTATTTTATCTTCTGAAAATATTTTATATAAAATATACCTTTTTTATAAATATTAAATATTATTATTTTGTATATAATATATATATAGTAAATAATACAAATATTTATATATATATATATATATATATTAATATATTTAGGTTAAAAATACAAAATATATACATTTTATTTTTTTTTATTAATATTTAACATTAAAAAATACCTTTTGACCAATATACTTCATTTTATTTTATTTTTGTATATAATAAATAAATTTTGTACATATTAAATAATTAATACTTTTACTTAATAAAATTAGGGTTTTGCCCTAAACATAAAAAATCCAAAAAAATAATACTTTTTATTTTGTTTATTTGACACATAAAAAATACATTTTTTTCATACATATAAAAACATTTTTTGCATCTTGCATATTTATTCTTATGTTATTTAATTATTGTACATTAATTAATTTGTATAATTCTCAATTGATGTAATAGTCTAGGTTTAAATTCCTTGTCAAAATACCCCCCATTTGAACATTTTGTACCCCCCTTCCCATATATTGTGTTGTAATAACTTAGGAACTTTATTTTTCGCACTTTAATGCTTTCTAGTTATGCCATGTTAGAATTAGGGTTTGTATGCGAATCAAAAACAACAAAAATAGTTTGACCTAATTTCAAGATAATCAAGCATGAAAATGGACAACACTAATCACACTTGCACCCCTAGGGTATTCCACTTGTTGCCTTCAATAATGGGCCATATTGCATGTTAGGTCTCTTTGGGCAAAACAAACACAGTTCAAATGATCATAGTCCCTCGATGACGCTTTCGAAAGTTGCCTAAAAAATGATCAAGTCCCTTAAGGAAAAATTGCCCAAAGATACTTGGCACCATTGCAATTATGGTCTAAACGATGACCCGCGCCCGTCCCTTTCACATCCTAACATAAGATTGTCTACCAAATGCAATGGTGGAACAAACTTGTTAAAATGGTTAAAAGCATAGGAGAAATCTTTGAGAAACTTAGGAGTAGATAACCTCTTAGTTACTTGAATCAAACTTGTAAAACAAAACACTTGCCTATTTTTAAAACCACACCTCACAACACTTTCAAAACAATTTTAAAAAAAAATGAAAACCTTTTCGAAAGACATACACCTTTGTATACATCCCAACATGGATCATTACAAAGGTTGCCACCACATTGGCCTCTTTTCAAAAACATTTTCAAACACACACACAAAGCACCATTTCAAACAATTGAAAATTAAGGCAAGTTGATCTAAGCAAGTAACTAAGAGCCCATGGATAACCATGGATAGAAAGGGTGCTAATACCTTCCCTTTCTATAATCTACTCCCCGAACCCAAGAAAACATCTCAAAGGTTTTTGCTGTGCATTTTAACCTTTCCTTAGGATAAAATAAAAAGTCGGTGGCGACTCTTGCTCAACCGAAACATTTGCGAAAACAAACGCAAAACCATAGTCAGTTCTCCCACGTATCACAGAACTGGCGACTTTGCTGGGGATAATTTTAAAAGTGGAGTAACCTTAGGGCTTAGATCACCCTCTTGCATGACTAATTGTTTGTCTTGATTGCTTTACATCTTGGCTCTCTTGTTTGGGTTTGCAATCCTACACCCGGATTTTGGAAAACATTCATAGATAGCAATACATTGTGGAAACTGTGCGGGGTATACCGACACGGTCGAAGCAATAGCTATATTAGTGCGACATATTTGTGAGTACCGGTAACCCTTGAGTTCAATCAAGGAGAGTACGGGGTCGCTGAGTGATGTCACTAAGCACTAATGACCTAGAACCTTACTTGACTATCTTGGCCTTACATTAGGGGTAGTGAGATGACCGGCTTTGGTGCAGTCCGAAGTTGGTAGATACTCGATACTACACTCATTGAGGGTTGTTTTCTTGGAATATTTTGGTTGCTAGTTAAGTGGCTAAACCAAAACAATGAACAATGAAAACAATCCAATGATATTGAGCTCCTTAGAACCCGGTTACTGTTTATAGGACAGGTTTTTAAGCCAACTACACTCAAGAGGGTACTTACCTATGAAACCCCATGCAAGCCTGAAACTAGGGTTTGGTGTGATTTGCTTGTACATATGTTTGTGCATACATCATAAACATCATAAAGCATCATATGCATTCACTAACCACTTCAAGGGTTTAGATCTTCATATTTGTTCTTGTTTTGTAGGTCATGGAAATTCCTCGCAGAAAAACCATCCAAGTTAACCTTGTGAGGATCTCACCTCAAGAATTCCGGAAAGCTCATCCTCCAGTGAAAGACATGGTAGACTGCTCAGCTTAGTCAACACCAACATTGAAGAAGACATGATGAAAGTGCTATTCTAGTTCTTTGACCCTCTTCACCACTGTTTCACTTTCCCTGACTACCAGTTGGTACCCACTTTGGAGGAATTTTCTCAACTCTTGAGAATTCCTATCCTTAATCAACTACCTTTCAACGGTACGGAAAAGGAACCAAATCCTGAAGATGTTGCTCGAGCATTACATCTACAGCCTTCTGACATCAAGGGGCATTGGGAAACTAGAAGTGGCGTCAAAGGTTTCTTAGCAAAATTCTTGTTTGAGAAGGCACAAGAATGTTGGAATTCATTGGACCTACAAGCCTTTGAAGAGATTGTGGCACTCCTTATCTATGGGTTGGTCTTGTTCCCAAACCCTGACCAATTGGTGGATGTCAACACCGTCAAAATCTTCTTGTCCAGAAATCCAATACCAACATTGCTTGGGGACATCCTTCACTCATTTTACACTCGAACAATGAGAAAGAGGGGTGTTCTCATGTGCTGTACTCCTCTCCTTGCAAGGTGGTTTACTTCTCACCTTCCATAATCTGTTTTAAAGAATGACCAAGGCTCAAGGTGGTCCCAACGGTTGATGACTCTTACTCACTCTGATGTACATTGGTGTTCTCGGTCCAGAGAAAATGTCATCATCGTCGACCGTTGCGGAGAGTTTCCTAATGTTCCTTTACTTGGAATCAGAGGAGGTATCACCTACAACCCTTGCCTAGCTTTGAGGCAATTTGGATATGCACGAAGAGATGGCCCTCACGACATGTTGATTCCTGACCTAGTTTTTGACTTCGACAACGATGCGCAAGGACTTCGCCAAAGATTCATCAGAGCTTGGGGAAGGCCCAACAAGGTTGATAGCAAGACTCTGGGACACAAGAACTCCATCCCTCTTGAACCTTACCTCAAGTGGGTACGAGCCCGAGCCCAGAGTCTAATGATGCCTTATCCTCATGTTCTCCCTGTGATTAAAGAGCCCGTCAATGAAGGAGAGGTTCCCTACACCGTCCTACATCCTGACATGCCTACATTGTGGGAGGAGATGCAGAAGAGTTGGATCCAACTCAAGGAGGAACGAAACACTTTTGAAGCCAGCTTCTACGCCAGCGAGAAGAAGGTTTTAGAGCTCACCCGCCGACTCCATGAGCAAGAGTCCCTCAACACCTACATTGCGCCAAAGAGGATGCGCAACGTCTTTTTACCTTGAGAAGTTTGTTTTTTGTAATATTTGGCCCATGGGGCATTTATGTACTAACAAATCTTTTCTTATTAATATGACGTGCGTTCTTTTTGTTTGCAACAATTGTGAATTTCTAAAATCCTTGAATGCATTGCATAGATAGCATCTCATGCATCATGTGCATAACAGGTACCCCTTTTTTCTACAGGTTGCTTAATCTTCTTCGCTGTTTATTTTGAACAGTCATCATGAATCCAGACTCATCCAGTGAGCAAGCAATCAAGGCCCTTCAGGCCCAAAGTGCCCAGTTTCAAGAAATGGTCCTAAGCCTGGCCCAAGGTCAGCAAGAGTTGAAGGCTCTACTCCTGAAGAAGAAGAAGAAAAAGAGGACTGCGTTATTCAACACTGGACGCAGGCTTGGGAACACACTCCATAATGAGGCTGATCCAACTACTTCCTCTGCAGAGAAAGATAGTCCCCAAGGGGGAGGAGCTCCTAGTCCTGCAGTCTCTGACAACGAGACGTATTACAATGACGAACAATACTCACCTGCTGCTGAAAGATACAAGCAATTAGAGGTCCGCTTGAGCGCCATGGAGATTCAGAATGTGCCGGGGCTGGATTTCGAAGATTTGGGCTTATCTTCTGGGGTAGTAATCCCACACAAGTTTAAGGCGCCTGCCTTTGCCAAATACGACGGGGCTTCCTGTCCAAAGCTGCATCTAAGGTCGTACGTAAGGAAGATCCAACCTTACACGGCAGATAAGAACCTTTGGATCCACTTCTTCCAAGACAGCCTTTCGGGGTCACAGCTTGAGTGGTTCTATCAACTAGATGGAACTAGTATCCGACATTGGGAAGATTTGGAGACCGCATTTTACAGACAATATCGATACAATTCTGACCTCGCTCCTACGCGTACCCAACTTCAGGGTATGTCTTTAGGAACGGGCGAAGGGTTCAAAGAATATGCACAAAAATGGAGAGATTTGGCTGGCAGGGTGCAGCCTCCATTGACTGATCGTGAGCTGGTTGATATGTTTCTAGGGACTTTGTCTGGTCCATTTTTCAATCATCTGGTTGGCAATTCCTCAGCTGGGTTTACGGATTTGATTCTGACGGGTGAAAGGATAGAAGCCGGCATCAGGTCAAGAAAGATACAAAAAGCTGCCTCCGCAAGTATTGAGAAGAGGCCTTTCAAGAAAGAAGCAAGTGCCGTCTATGGTCCTAGAAGACAAGTCAAGCCAGAAAGCCGCCAAGTCGTCAATGCCTTGGTCATTTCAAAACCTGTTGCTGCTCCTCAGCAGTACAATCAACAAAGAGGTGAAAGGCCCAAGAGGCAGTATACTCGACTGAGTATGACCTTGTCACAAATCTTACCGCAACTGTTATCAACCAACTTGGTGACCATCAAAGAGGCTCCTAAGGTCGTGAATACTGCATCTCCTAAGTATAACCCAAATGCCCGTTGTGCTTATCATTCTGATAGCCCCGGGCATACTACTGATGATTGCTGGGCCTTGAGAAATAAGGTGCAAGACCTTATCGATGCGAAGGAAATTCAGTTTGAGGCGCCTGAGAGGCCAAATGTTGTAACTGCTCCTATGCCCCAGCATAGAGTAAATGCCGTCGAGGAAGATTTGTATGCTGTTTCGGTGAATGATGTTGCTACCCCTCTTTTGACTGTTAAGAGGAACTTACTACTAGCCGGTTTATTTCCGGGTTGTAGCAAGGGTTGCCTCCTGTGCGCTGTTATCCCTACCGGTTGTCCGCTGCTGAAATCAGGCATCCAAAGCCTGATGGATAGCAAAGAAATTCTGTTCAAGAAAACTGCTGTTCCGTTTGTTTCCGCTGAAGAAGTATCTGTCGCCACAATTTTCAACAATCCTACCAAGGCTCCCCCGAGAAAGCCAGTCCAAATTATGTCTGTTGCACCCATTACTATTACTGTTCCGGGGCCTCTCCCCTATGAATCTAACAAGGCTGTCCCATGGCACTATGGGGCAGACGTGTATGTGCTTGGAGTGAAGCAGGAGTTCAACACCAGTACCAGTATCAGTATCATCACTGGTCCCGCCAAGATTACTTGCAGTGGCAGGCTCTTCTCGCCTGACATTGCACCACCAGTTATCCGAAAGCCTCTTATCATCACACCCGCAAGTGTGCATGTTCCAAATCAAGTTCCTGTGTCTACTACTGCCGCCGAGTCCTCTGATGCTCGGGGCAAAGAAGTTTCTACCGATTTGCCTGCCAGGACGGAGGCACCAAAAAAGACTGCTGTTGAAGCCTCCCAACAAGAGATGGAGGAAATCCTTAAAATCATTAAAAAGAGTGACTTCAATGTTGTTGAACAGTTGGGGCATACCCCCTCCAAAATCTCTATGCTATCATTGCTGCTGTGCTCAGAGGCCCATGCAAAGGCCCTGATTTCATTTATGAAAACGGCCCATGTGCCGCAAGAGACCTCTACAGATCAGTTCACTGACTATGTGGCTAATTTGACAGCTGACAACGGTTTGGGGTTCTCAGATGCTGTCCTTACCGCCAAAGGGAAAAATCACAATGATGCCCTGCATGTTTCCATAGAATGCAGGGGCACTACTCTCGCACACGTGTTGGTGGATACCGGTTCTTCCCTGAATGTTTTGCCCAAGAAGGCACTGGATCGCCTGGATTGTGAGGGCCTGGAATTGAAACCTAGTAACATCATTGTTAGAGCCTTCGACGGTTCTAAGAGGATGGTGCACGGTGAGGTAGACATTCCTATTCGTGTGGGTTCCCAAGTCTTCGACTCAACGTTCTATGTAATGGATATTCGTCCGTCTTATTCCTGCTTGTTGGGCCGACCTTGGATTCACAAGGCGGGGGCAGTAACATCCACTCTACACCAAAAGCTCAAATACCCTGTCAAAGGGAAGATTGTTACTGTGCAGGGTAAGGAGGAATACATGGTAAGTCACTTGAATTCATTCCGGTATATCGAGATGGACGGGGAGTTTATTGAAACCCCCTTTCAGCATTTTGAGGAGGTACCTCCAACGTTGGCATCGGCTAAAACAGTGGTTGAAGAAGACTTTCCCTTGAAGATGGCTTCCCTGAAGGATGCCCGGGTTGTAATCGAGAAAGGCAAATGTGCAAATTGGGGTCAGCTTCCTGACTTCACTCAAAAGACCGACAAGTTTGGGCTGGGATTCACTACAGAGGCTCAGAAGGCTGTGCGCAAAGAAAAGATCAGAAAGGCTATGTGTTTATAACCAATCCAAGGGTGAATGCTATCGAGGAGGACGTAGAGGAAGCAGAGTTTGACAGTTGGATCTATCCGACCACCAGCAACGGACCAAGCAACTGGTCGACAAAGGATTTTACACCTATTACATTTGTCACGCAGTAATTAACTCTTTTGATTTTCAATTTGTAACAAACAATATGTTGAAACTTCTATTGGCTCGGTGTCCTACCCGAGACATCGTAGCTCCATTTGTGAGGGCTTTTTGTATGACATTTCCATATATCATTAATCAAAACATTGGACGTTTGTTGCATTTCAAATCTTGTGCTCTTTTTCTTTCTGTGTTATATATTGCAAAACAGCTATATTTACATACACTCACTTATACAGGTTTCAATCCACTCTGGATCTCACTGGTAACGGCTCTGCTACCACCAGTTATGACTTCGAGAATCCGATCAACTTGGCCGAAGACGAAGGCGAAGATGATTGCGAAGTGCCTGGCGAACTCGCAAGACTGCTACTCCAGGAAGAGAGGGCTATTCAACCACATGAAGAGCCGGTGGAAACAGTTAACCTGGGTACTGAGACAGATAGGAAAGAAGTCAAGATTGGTGCCAATCTAGAGCTCAGCGTGAAGCAACGATTGATCCAGATGTTACATGATTACATGGAGATCTTTGCCTAGTCATACGAAGACATGCCTGGTTTGGATGCCGACATTGTAGTTCATCACCTGCCAACCAAGGAAGACTGCCCTCCGGTAAAGCAAAAGGTCCACCGTATGCGCCCAGAGATGTCCGAAAAGATCAAAGCTGAGGTTATGAAGCAATTCGATGCCGGGTTTCTAGCAGTGACTTCTTACCCTCAGTGGGTTGCCAACGTGAAGGACGGTAAGGTCAGGATGTGTGTCGATTACAGGGATCTAAACAGGGCAAGCCCCAAGGATGACTTCCCCCTACCTCACATCGACGTTCTTGTTGACAATACTGCTCAACACAAGGTGTTCTCCTTCATGGATGGCTTTTTAGGGTATAATCAGATCAAGATGGCTCCGGAAGATATGGAAAAGACTACCTTTGTGACTCAGTGGGGCACCTTCTGCTACAAGGTCATGCCATTCAGGTTGAAAAATGCTGGGGCAACCTACCAACGTGCCATGGTTGCTTTATTTCATGATATGATCCATCATGAGATTGAGGTATATGTTGATGACATGATTGCAAGGTCTCAAACTGAGGAGGAACACCTTGATCATCTGCGGAAGCTGTTTGATCGACTGAAGTTGTACAAGCTGAGGTTGAATCCAAACAAATGCACCTTTGGGGTGAGGTCTGGAAAATTGCTAGGTTTCATTGTAAGTGATAAAGGTATTCAGGTGGACCCTGCCAAGGTAAAAGCCATACAAGAGATGCCGACTCCAAAGACAGATAAAGAACTCAGAGGCTTTCTGGGACGACTGAATTACATAGCCCGATTCATCTCACATTTAACTGCTACTTGTGAGCCAATCTTCAAATTTCTAAAGAAAGATGAGGTAGTACGTTGGAACGATGAATGTCAGGCCGCTTTTGAAAAGATAAAAGAGTACCTCCAAGAGCCACCCATTCTGATGCCACCGGTTGAAGGGAGACCTCTGATACTATACTTGACAGTACTTGACAATTCAATGGGGTGTGTGATGGGGCAGCATGACGAGTCTGGCCGAAAAGAGCACGCTATTTATTACTTGAGCAAAACGTTTACCGACTGTGAGTCTCGGTACTCACTGCTCGAGAAAACTTGCTGCGCTCTGGTATGGGCTGCTCGCCGGCTGAGACAGTATATGCTGACTCACACCACTCTGTTGATTTCAAAGATGGATCCCATCAAGTACATATTCGAAAAGCCTGCTCTGTCTGGAAGAATAGCGAGATGGCAAATGATCTTGACAGAATATGATATCCAGTACACAACTCAGAAAGCAATCAAGGGAAGTGTATTGGCAGATCATTTGGCACACCAACCTGTGGACGATTACCAATCATTGAACTTTGAATTTCCGGACGAAGATATCATGGTGGTAACTGACTGTGAAGTACCTGGACCGGATGAAGGACCTGAGGAAGGATCTCGATGGTCTATGCATTTTGACGGAGCCTCCAACGCTTTGGGTAACGGTATCGGCGCTGTAATCATATCTCCCAAAGGAACTCATACTCCACTCACCGCCCGATTGTGTTTCAACTGCACCAACAACATGGCAGAGTATGAGGCATGTATCATGGGTCTTCAAGCTGCAATCGACTTAAGGATCAAGTTTCTGAGTGTCTTCGGAGATTCCACTCTCGTGATCAATCAGATCAAAGGCGAGTGGGATACGAAACACCCAAACCTTATTCCTTACAAGGAGTATGTGTCGACTTTGCTTCCCCACTTTGAAGAGATAACTTTTGAACACTTCCCGAGAGAGGAGAATCAACTGGCGGACGCACTAGCTACGATGTCTTCAATGTTCAAAGTTAAATCGGACAATGAGGCTCCCCGGATCATTATCTGGAAGTTGGACGAACCCACATACTGCTGTGATCTTGAGGCCAAAGAGGTGACTGAAAAACCCTGGTATCATGAGGTGAAGAGGTGCTTGGAAGCTCAGGAATACCCTGAAGGTGCATCTGTCAACGACAAGAAGTTCATGAGGAGGTTTGCTGCAAAATTCTTCCTCAGCAACGACGTTCTCTACAAACGAAATCGTGATTCAACTCTATTGCGTTGTGTGGATAAGGCTGAAGCAGAAAAGATCATGATAGAACTGCATGAAGGTACATTCGGAACACATTCCAGTGGACACACCATGGCAAAGAAAATCCTTCGGGTAGGATATTTCTGGTCCACAAAGGAAGCCGACTGTTACCAACATTCTCGAACTTGTCATAAATGCCAGATCTATGCTGATAAGGTGCACATCCCTCCGGTTCCTCTGAACGTCCTGACGGCACCTTGGCCTTTTGCAATGTGGGGCATCGATATGATCGGTGAGATCCGACCAACGGAATCCAACGGGAATCGCTTCATCTTGGTAGCGATTGATTACTTCACGAAGTGGGTAGAAGCAGCTTCCTACGCCACCGTAACCAAGAGCGTCGTTGCACGCTTCATTCGGCATAACCTGATCTGTCGGTACGGCGTCCCGGAAAGAATCATTACGGATAATGGTACCAATCTTAATAACAAGATGATCACTGAGCTCTGCGAGCAATTTAAAATACAGCACCATAACTCTTCTCCTTACCAGCTGAAGATGAATGGGGCTGTAGAAGCAGCCAATAAGAATATCAAGAAAATTGTGCAGAAGATGACAGTGACCTATAAAGATTGGCATGAAATGTTACCGTTTGCTCTTCATGGGTACCGTACCTCAGCAAGGACGTCAACCGGGGCAACTCCCTTTTCCTTGGTCTATGGCATGGAGGCAGTCTTGCCAATTGAAGTCCAGATACCCTCTCTCCGGATAATGAAAGATGCAGACTTGAGTGAAGATGACTGGATCCAGACTCGACTTGATCAATTAAACCTGATTGACGAAAAGAGACTCACCGTTATCTGTCATGGTCAGACGTATCAAAAACGGATGATCAGGGCATTTAACAAGAAAGTCAGACCACAAGAGTATCAAGTTGGAGACCTGGTAATCAAACGCATCATCCTTCCTCAAAGTGATCCCCGGGGCAAATGGACCCCTACGTACGAAGGGCCATTTGTGGTTAAACATGTGTTCTCAGGAGGAGCCATGATTCTAACCACCATGGATGGTGACGACCTTCCTCACTCCGCCAATGCAGACATAGTAAAAAGATACTACGCATGAATAAAAGACCCGCTAGGTTGACATACCTAGGAAAAAATAAGGGCTTTCCGGCGAACCAAAAGGGTTCGGGCAAAAATAAGGGATGAAATGAAAAAAATCTGTACACCCGGCAAGTCGAAAACCTAAAAAGGCGGCTTGGGCAAAAATGGGTATCCCGGTGGACTGAAAACCCGAAAGGGCGGTCCAGGCAAAAGTTAGGGATAAAGTGTAACACTATGTCTCATTGGATCACCTTGCATCCAGAATTCGGCATCAACTATCTGGCTCAGACTTCGGCATCGATCAATCAGCTTCATCTTCAACTAAGCAGCAAAGTGATGAGACGCTTGAAGACATAAAGGCAATAGCAGAGTTGGAACCCAGTGGGAATATTATGCACATAGCTGTTTTGTTTCCTTTTCAAAATTGTATAAACTTTGTGTTATTCGGCGGCGTTCTCTTACTAGGACGTTAGCCTCTTGTACAAAAAATGCCTATTTACGGGCAAATTTCAAAATCAATATAGATTCAGTTTTCCAAACAAATTGCCAGTTGTTTTTCCCTTTTTCTGTTTTGTCTTGCGAAGAACGTCCAATGTTCATTTTTGATATATGCATTTAACATTAAATTGCTAATTCATAAATACTTGCATATGAAACAAAAGACTAATTACAGGTGACATCAGCAATAGGGGCAATATAAAGTTGTCTGATGCAGTCTGGTTGCTTTGTCCACCAAGGTACCAAGGTAGGTTCAACTGAAGAATGTGACCAAGTTATCTCAACTCCCCACAGAGTAAGACAAGATAACAGCATTCCCCAGCGGAGTTTAGGCATTCATCAGAAAGCATCCCCGGCAGTCTTGATCTAAGATTGTTCCCCGGCAGAATACAGACACCCCAGTGGAACCATTTTCCAGTACAGTGTGAAGGTTTCCCCAAGAAAGTGGAATCCATATCCCCAGCAAGTCTTGAAGCTTATCCCCAGTAGATTCTGGAAGCTTATCCCCTACAGAGTACGGACGTCTCTCCCGAGCTTTATTCAAAGTTATTCCTCATAAGGGCTTATAACTGGGTTATCCTCAGCTAATTGCCATGGAAGATCGCCTTCGGAAAAGTTCTTCCAATCCCCAGCGGAGTTTATCATTGTTATCCCCAGCGGAATCCATCATTGAAATCCTCAGTGGAGCTCTCGTCAAAACTTCAGCAAAGTGTCTCTTTCCACAGAGTATTCCCCCTCAGAGTAATCTCTCCAACAAGCTTATTCCCCAACGGAGTCATCTTCTCCTACCGGTGTATTCTCGCAACCGTCATCCCCAGCGGAAACAAAGAACTCTACTCTTCAACGTCAGCCCAGGATTTAATTCCCCAGCCGGTCGTCAAGGATTTATTTTCCTAGATGAAAATACATTCATAAACATTTCACATTTCATACATCTTGCTTACATACATGATAAAGTGCATACAACACTATCTCATGTTAAACATCATGACATCATGCATTTCATACATCATGACATTGTATACAACTGATGTTTTGCCTTTTCAGGGAAAAAGACAACCCCAAAGACAACTACCTTCAACTGTCACAATTCCAGATTCGATTTCTGTATCTAGCCAGGGCACATCTGTGAGTGATCAGTTTCCAGACTCGATTCCTGTATCTAGCCAGGGAACGTATGAAGAGTTTGAAGATTCGATTCCTGTATCCAGCCAGGGCATATCTATCAACTATCACAATTCCAGACTCGATTCCTGTATCTAGCCAGGGCACGTCTGAAGAGTTTGAAGATTCAATTCCTGTATCCAGCCAGGGCATATCTGTTGACGACTATTTCCGGATTCGATTCCTGTATCCAGCCAGGGCACATCTGTGAGCAACCGATTGTAGATTCGACACCTGTATCTAGCCAGGGCATATCTGCATGAGGAGATTGAAGATCAAACACCTGTAACAAGCCAGGAAAACATCTGTCTTTCTCAAATACACAAGTTCTCGCTAAGGAATCTCTTATGCGATCAACACTTCCCAATGGCATCTATAAGCCCATTCCCGACAAGGTTCTGTCACATCTCCAGATGGCATCTATAAGCCCATATCCCTATCCACCATCTCTCCAAATGGCATCTATAAGCCCATTCCCGACATCACATTGCTGATACTCCAACATGCGAGTGCAAATTTCCGGGCACTCTAATGTCCAATCTCCTTTTACCCTCGAGTCACGAAAGGCAAACTTTCCAATCTAACTCTTCAGGTTCAAGAAGATTGAACAGGGGAAACTGTTGTACCCCAAAATTTGCCCTCCCATTTCCTCAACATTTTCTCATCACAAGACCCTTGGAGCTCAAGATCCAGTTAGGGTTTCCTCTGCTCAAGACTTCTCCTTGCACTGTTGACCCAAATTAGGGTTTGTGTTTGCACAAAGATATTTTGACCTAAAATGCCTAAGATGACTTTCATGCTTCATGCTGGACTCCCAAGTTTATCCATACCAAGTTTCAAGCCTTGATTCCAAATTTTGCCCAGTCAATTGGACAGTTGACCTAGAAATCAGCTATATTGGGGAAAAAGTCAACTGTGGCCAATTGACAGTCAAATCTCATGAAAATTGACCCATATCAACATTATGAACTCACATGGACCATTTGATCAAGTTTGGATCACAGTTCCACAAGAAATTTGATCAGATCATCAAAAGGGCAAAATGGTCATTTTTAGGGTTTTGACTGCACAAAGGCAATTTTTGACTGTTTGACCTAGCCAATGGCAAACCAAGCTCACATATGGACTCAAGGACCCCATGGAATTGTCTTGACATGCTCAACAAGTTAAAAAGATCCCAAATGCACAAGATTGATAGTTGAATTTCCCAGTCAATTGATCAATTTTGACTGTATACTGAAAAGTCAAACCTTGACTTTTTGGTCAAAATCAAGTGTCAAGATTCATTTTTCATCAAAACATGCCAAATCATGAAACTTGTTCATCAAGAAATCAAGAAATGCAAATTAGGGTTAAAATGAAGGTTTTTCATAACTTAGAATTTTTCTAAGTTATGAAAAACCCTAATTTTTTCCTAACTTTGTCCCACTTTCTCACCAAGATGCATTTGGATTCAAGCAAAAGTCAAAACATGAAAGTTGTAGCCTATTGCAAAATATACAACTTTGATTCAAAATACACATTCCAAGCTTTCCAAAATGTCCAAGAACTCATCAAACAACCTCATGGTTAGGGAGAATCGAATTTGGCAATATGGGAAAAACTCACTTTTGATTTGGCCAAGTTACATGTTCATACATTTATGCCATTTTGAATTCAGCATGCTTTCCTTGATTACAGGTCTTTTATCTCAATTACACTCCTTAATTTAATGCCAATCCTTTGTGCCAAGACCATATTCTATGTGTTCAAGCATTGCATAAAGGTTTAGTCCCAAATTAGAAAAAGCATTATATCCATTTTTGCAAAAGTGAACTTTATGTCAATATGCAAATCCAAGCAAGTACATTTGAAATCACTTTGGCACAAGTTTATGGGTTAATTACACTGATCAAGACTGAGTTATGCAGCACATTAAGGGGGCCTGTACAAGCTAGAAACTCAACTTGGCCATTGGTTGCTTAAAGTAGAAGAAACTTGCCATAACACAACACAACTTTTATCTCAGCTAACCAAGCCTTAAGTAAACTTGTCAAACACTTTCTAAAGATCCATCCTAAGCTGAAACACGAGCCTAGCATCCCCAATACCTCCCCATTCCCAGAATCACCCTCAAACTGCCCAAACAGAGCATCTGCTGCAGTTTGAGTTCCATAGCTCAAACCTTCCATGCATTCTTGCTAAAAACACATCAAACACATCCCACAATATCCCTTGAAGCTATTCCAAACCTCAAACACGACCTGTAACACTCCCAGGCAACATCACCATTTTCATTTTCTTGTTTTGCAGCTGAAGTTCCATAGCACAATTCAAAAGGTTTCAAGACAAAGTAAAGCTTGGAATAGCATCCCTGGACATCAAGGAAGCTGTACCAATCATCACCTTGCATTGAAGACACCTCCATCACCAGATACAACTTCAACTGAACAGGTAAGTTCATGAACTCGTATCTCTCTATCCAGGCATTGTTAGCTTTAGGTTTGTGAAGAAAACATGTCACATTCATAGCCCTGAACATGCCCATGTAATTAGATTTCATTTATATTACGTGTGCTTAGAGAATTTTAAGTCTGAACATTGAACAAAAACTAGGTCAGGAATTGGGGGAGAAGAAATTCTCTCTCATTTCTGAGAGTTAGATTGATTTCTTTATATGTCTGGAATCGTGGTTTCAAGCTCTACAGGTTTCATGTTGGAAGATTTGGCAAAAGATCAAGGAATTGGAAGATAGAAAACGCGTGTTTTCTTGAACAAACATGTTCTGAGGTTGAAGATGACAGGGTTCTGGGCTGGGCCTTGTTTCATATTTCTGTTCACACCATGCTTTTGCTTTTACACCCCCTAGGCCCATTTTGCTTATTTTCATGATTTTTTTGACTTTTCTTTTTTTGTTCTGACTTATTTATTTTTCCTCACAATATTAAAAATATGAAAAAATATTTTTACACCATTTTTATATTTATTAGGCTTTTATTCGTTTAAATAAGTATTTGTATATAAATAAATATATAAACATACCTTTATTTAGAAAATACTAAAATATGCAAACACATTTTATTTTCCATTTTTATTTTATTTTATCTTCTGAAAATATTTTATATAAAATATACCTTTTTTATAAATATTAAATATTATTATTTTGTATATAATATATATATAGTAAATAATACAAATATTTATATATATATTAGTATATTTAGGTTAAAAATACAAAATATATACATTTTATTTTTTTTATTAATATTTAACATTAAAAAATACCTTTTGACCAATATACTTCATTTTATTTTATTTTTGTATATAATAAATAAATTTTGTACATATTAAATAATTAATACTTTTACTTAATAAAATTAGGGTTTTGCCCTAAACATAAAAAATCCAAAAAAATAATACTTTTTATTTTGTTTATTTGACACATAAAAAATACCTTTTTTTCATACATATCAAAACATTTTTTGCATCTTGCATATTTATTCTTATGTTATTTAATTATTGTACATTAATTAATTTGTATAATTCTCAATTGATGTAATAGTCTAGGTTTAAATTCCTTGTCAAAATACCCCCCATTTGAACATTTTGTACCCCCCCTTCCCATATATTATGTTGTAATAACTTAGGAACTTTATTTTTCGCACTTTAATGCTTTCTAATTATGCCATGTTAGAATTAGGGTTTGTATGCGAATCAAAAACAACAAAAATAGTTTGACCTAATTTCAAGATAATCAAGCATGAAAATGGACAACACTAATCACACTTGCACCCCTAAGGTATTCCACTTGTTGCCTTCAATAATGGGCTATATTGAATGTTAGGTCTCTTTGGGCAAAACAAACACAGTTCAAATGATCATAGTCCCTCAATGACGCTTTCGAAAGTTGCCTAAAAAATGATCAAGTCCCTTAAGGAAAAATTGCCCAAAGATACTTGGCACCATTGCAATTATGGTCTAAACGATGACCCGCGCCCGTCCCTTTCACATCCTAACATAAGATTGTCCACCAAATGCAATGGTGGAACAAACTTGTTAGAAGGGTTAAAAGCATAGGAGAAATCTTTGAGAAACTTAGGAGTAGATAACCTCTTAGTCACTTGAATCAAACTTGCAAAACAAAACACTTGCCTATTTTTAAAACCACACCTCACAACACTTTCAAAACAATTTTCAAAAACAAATGAAAACCTTTTCAAAAGACATACACCTTTGTATACATCCCAACATGGATCATTACAAAGGTTGCCACCACATTGGCCTCTTTTCAAAAACATTTTCAAACACACACACAAAGCACCATTTCAAACAATTGAAAATTAAGGCAAGTTGATCTAAGAAAGTAACTAAGAGCCCATGGATAACCATGGATAGAAAGGGTGCTAATACCTTCCCTTTCTATAATCTACTCCCCGAACCCAAGAAAACATCTCAAAGGTTTTTGCTGTGCTTTTTAACCTTTCCTTAGGATAAAATAAAAAGTCGGTGGCGACTCTTGCTCAACCGAAACATTTGCAAAAACAAACGCAAAACCATAGTTAGTTCTCCCACCGTATCACACCCTCATAAATGAAATCAACTATTATTTTTCCCTTTTCCATACATGTGTGTCCTAGTCTACTCTAGATACTCACAACCTGATTCCAAGATATCAATTGTCACTCATTTCTCTCTCTTATCAAATCTTAGGAGTTATTGCTGCCCTCCTGACCTTCCTCAGTCATTTATTATTGAGTTTACCAAGATTGATTACCTTACGTAAGGAAAATCATTACTCTTATCAAGTTACATCTCCTCGTTTCTTTTTATACACCATGTCTGCCCTCTACCTCTCCTAACAATTAATCTCTAACAATTGATAATAATTGCCTTCTACTTCACTCTCTCTCTTTTTCATCATGACTTCAACAACTTCTCATGAAAATGATGATTGCTTGGAAGTTATTATTGAAAGACTCTAAGACTTTTCGGTGCGAGTCTGGAATTCCATCTCAACATCCTCTTTTAAAACTAGAATGACTATCTTTCCTTACTAAGAGGACCCATTTATCCAAATCTTGTAAAGACTTTTTGGAAAAATGCATCTGTCAATTTAGGTTGTACCTCAATCTCTTTAAACATCTATGGCTGTGATGTTTTCTTCACTGTTGAATGCATTGCTGAGATAATAAATTGTCCACGTGTGAGTATCGCCACTGGTCGTGTCTCTCTCAATAGCGTCCCTGAAGGTAACATCATTTATATATTTTAAGCATCTACTGAGTTCGACTTTACTAACCCTAAGAGTCTTAAGCCTGTTGCCAAAGACTGGTTTCGCTTTATCCTGACAAATCTTTGTCCGTGCGAAACTAATAAAAATGTCTAAACCAATGATGATAAGACTCTAATTTTTTGTGTGATCAAACGAATTTCGATTAATCTCCATCAAGTCATCCTCAATCATCTCAAAAGGTTCATCACTTCTTCTAGAAATTTGAACAAAACCTTCATTCTCAATGGAAGAATCCTATCAGAAGTGTGTGTTCAAAATGAGATTACAAGAATCCTTCGAAGGATTCCCTATGGTCCTAGTGATGCTCTGCATCAAGAGGAGTGTAAAACTTTTGATGATCATTGGTTTCAATGAGTCTTAATTCTGTTATCGACCATTTTGTTGTGTAATCTCTTTAATTCTATCATCAATACAACTCTAATTAGCACTTATTATTACTATTGTTAAACTTTTATGTTTTCACGCATAGTTACGTTTTATGATGTCAAAAAGGGAGAGAAGTATAATAATTTCGATGAACCTTAAAAAAAAGCATAATAAGAATTAAATGATATAAAATGTGTATTTACCACTAACGCTTGTTTCTCTGTTTGTTAATTAACCGAGGAACTTTGAACAAGTTCACTAGGAATTCTAAGACAGGTCAAAATGAAAGAACTCTGCTAAAAGTTCTTAATAACTAATTATTCATATAATCGAAGATGTATACTCTGAACATATGTTCAAGAATCAGATTGTCCCAATACTGTTTAGAAGTTGAGAACTTTCTAAAAGTTAAAGTTATCTTGATTTTGGTATCATAATGTTCAGAAGATGTAAAATGTTTGAGAATGTGATATTCAGAACATAAGAATCAAAAGCATAAGCATATGCTTTCCAGAAGACCTGAGCAAATTAGAAGTTGAAGACTGTCTGAAAAATATGGATAGAAGATTCAATAAGAATAAGCTCTGATGAATTCAATATTTCAAGTGACTCTATTGGTATCAAGGGTCAAGAGTCTAAAGATCTCGATATCTGATGTATTGGAACCAGGGGGAGTTTCACTCAAATGGTTCAGAGTAAAAAATATTCGATCTTCATCAAACCAATGACTGAGGGGGAGTATCTTAAAAAGGATAAGTATTCCTTACCTTTCTATTTTCACTTTTTCTGATTATACGATCAAAATTGTGTTATCAAAATACATGGTTTTGTCATCATCAAAAAGGGGGAGATTATAAGAAAAAGATTTGGTTCTGCAATATTATCTGAGTTTTGATGATAACAAATGAGTATATTTGTATGAACAATTTTGATACTCTAATGTTTGTTATTGTTGATTTACTTAACAAACATGTTCTGCTTCTAATGGATGGTGTGGCCAAGACATTAGAAGATAATTAGTTCCGCTTCTGCATTACACAAGTTCTCTTGAACAATAGCAAGATACTCCAGAAGGCTCTTAAGTGTAAGCTCTGATGTTTTTCTAAAGAAAACAGTCAAAAGATCTGAAGACAGAAGTTGCCACTTAAGTCCAGATGCTGAAGACTCATGTTTCTAAAGACAATGTGTTCCAAAGAAACAAAGTTAGAAGATCTGAAGACAAAGTTTCAACTTAAGTCCATATGCTAAAAACTTAGTTTCTAAAAGGCAACTTGTTTCAAAGAAGACAAAGTTGAAAGATCTGAAGACAACGTTTCTACTGAAGTCCAAATGCGGAAGACTTTGTGTTTCTAAAGACACAAGGTTCTAAAGATAAGGATTTTTAAAGAACCAAGTGCTAAAGATTCTAAAGTCGAAAGGTATGAAGATTCCAAAGACTTAAAGTTATAAAGATCCAAGGTTATCTATAATGGATTCTCAAGACCAACTTCTAAAAACTCTAAAGACGCAGCTCTTAAGACTCTGAAGACTTGAAGGTCTTCTGTTCCAAGGTTCTTCACAACATGGTTCTCACTACCAAATGTTGAAGACTCTGAAGACGTAGTTCTGAAGTGCAAAAGGAAAGAATATAATGATAACATGGTACAATAGTACATAGTACTAAAAAGACTTATTCCACTACCTTTCCACTAGCTTGAATTGTAGAAGAAAAAAAGACGTAGCAGTACTATTTGTAACAACTCTTTTTCAAATAGCCAACGACTCTATTTTGCTTGGCTATATAAGAAAATAAACGATTGTTTAAAATTGTTGTTGGTGTGTGTAGGTGTTCAATGTCAAAAATAAAAGCTGTCATTATTGGAACGCAACCAAAAAGTTATCAACCACTATAACAACTACAAGAACAACACTTATGTTGAACATGTTAAAGCTTATAAAATAAGATAAAGATGAATAATTCTACAAGATGTTATTCAAACTATCAATTATATACATCTTGGTAGAATTATGAAAAATCAAGGAGTTGTTGCTCATATATTTCTTAATGAAGAAAGAAGATGAAGATAAAGAATTCTATAAGATGTCATTCAAACTATCAATCATATATATCTTGACAGAATTATGAAGAAGCAAGGAGTTGTTGCTCATAGCTTGCTCAACAATGAAAATGAAGACAAGAAGACTACAAGATGCTGCACTTAACTTAGATTATATTCATCTTTATAGAAATATGTAAAACCAAAGAGTTGTTGCCCAGATTGTGTTATTGCTTAAGATCATCATGTAAGTTGTTTGTATACAAGAGTTGTTAATCATAATTGTGTCAAACGTTATGTACTTTAATTAGGAGTAACCAGCTTGATAAGAAGCACTCGTGTAATCTCCAGAAAAACAATTCTATTTAGAATTGGTTGGTTCCTTAAGTGATCGAGTGAAGATCAGAAGACTTGAAAAGACTTTGGTTATGGTCATTGTAGATGAAATCCTGGTAGTGGATTCTATTGGGTCAATGGTAGTCATATTTCAAAGGGGACTGAGTGAAGGTCACCCTTGTGAGATCATTGATGGATATCATTGGAAGGAAATCCTGTTAGGATATTCTGAGGGATCAGATTCTATTGGGTCAATGAATGTTATATCCAATCTGGATCACTGAACGTGTCATTGGATGTTAGTCATTGGCGGTTGCCCGTGCGATTGTAATCATATTGGTTATAGTGGATTAGGTCCTTGGGTTCAAGGCAAAATCACATTGGTAGAAAGGACGGGACTAGCTTGGGGGTTTCTCAAGTGAACTAGGATATATCGCATGTTCTTTACTTTTGCTTATGCTTTAGGTTTTATGTTTTCTTAACTTAATTAGAAGCATTACTTAGAAGTAACACTCAAAAGAATTGTTCAATGAATAATGCTTAGAAGCGAAAGTTATTCAAGAAAGGAAAACCCAATTCAAACCCCCATTTCTTGCGTTTTCTTCACACCTTCACATAAGAGGCATATATTCTTCACAAGCTTGAACATCAAGCAAGCTTCAAAACATCTGAACCATTGCAACAACAATTCATAAACATTCACTTGACTCCCCCTGTCAAGAATAACCAATGCTCCGGCTGAAGATAAGCATTTAAGCAGAAGAGAAGAACACATTTTAGTCTTCATACTTCTATAGTGGATGAGAGCCACTTCACACAAGAATCCATTAGAGACACACTTGATTTGGAATTTCTCACCTATTCTAGAACAAATTCTCTTAGCTTGCTTGCTACACAACTTTTAGATTGCCACTGTTTTTAACTTGTAGTAGAAGAAACCATCACCTCAACAGTCACTTTGATCATATCTCAGTATCTGGTTTCCCTCTTCTTCCCTTTCATTCACTAGTAATTGCTGATACTAGTGAAAACTTCAACATAGTAGTCATGCATTTTCTAAGCATGCTACTGTAGACAGGATCAAAATATGCACATTCTGATCCACGAAGTTAGAACTATTTCTTATGACAACAATAATAATCTTCAATCCTCTATAATCATAATCCCAAATCTTCCTTTAGGGATAACAAAAAAATGATGTTACAACATCATTTTGGACATCAGCTTTTCTTCACAAAAACCAATAATTTGGTTCTTGACTTAACATCCAAAGAGCTAATTATGCTTGATAGTCCTTTTAAGAGAAGATCACAAAAGATCACACCTTCTGCAGCTTATTCAGGTTTATACAATCACCTGAACACCAAATGAGAGACATAAACTCTCATAAACTTTCTGATACAAAGAGTTCAGAAAGTAGATTTGAATCCACACCTCAGATAAGTACCCAGCTCCTGACAAGGTCTTTACCATCAGTAATATGCACACCTTCATAAGATCATACTTATATCCAACTCCCAACAAGGTATTTGTCATCATATGAATACTTCCCCACTGACTGCAGATGATGCTCCGCTTCAACAGATGTTCGAACATTTGTTGTGACATCCTTCTTCTTCATATTCCTAGCATAAGAGGATTCTTCACAACATTCCAGACTTGATCAGAGACTAGAATTCACACTCCATCATGGTTAAACATCCCAATTTTGTAATTCATTGGTGATCAACAATGCTCACCCATGATCTTCAGTATAACTTCCTTCTGAAGTAACAAACCCACCTGAGAAGATGTTCCGATAACAAATAAGACACCAATATCAATCATATGGAGTCCACCAATTAATATGGTTCGGGAGATGATACTCATAGTAAGTCCAAACAAAGTTCTTGAGGGAGAACACAAGAGGATTAACCATCAGTAGTTGATCAATCTTCAACACTAGATCAAACACATGCAAAATATGCACATAACACACCTCAAGGAACTTCTCCTTAAGCACGAAATCTAGACCACATGTCTGAATTTGAAGTGTTTGATCATAAATCTTCTGCACCTAAGAGGAGATTCCCTCTACCATGCAGACCACTACACACAGGGTTTTATATGATCATCAACCCTTCAAACAGATTGTCCATGAGTACTCCAGCTTCTCCCAAAATTTCTAGACAATATATCAAGTTAGAGTAAACAACATCTATCCTGTTTAAGGGAAACATCAATCATACCAAGTTGAGAAAAGTAAGTTCTCAACACAAATATGTCAAGACATTATATCTGACATCTCAAGAATCTCCAACTTCAGACTAGGGATTATTATTCATAAACTACTATGAACACCTTGAGAATTATACATTTTTCTCCTTAATAGCAGTACAATATGTTGTTAGTGTACACCCACATAAATCTCTCAAGACACACAAAATCTATTCCTTGGTCACAAACAAGATTCCAAAATAATTGAGGCTCCTTTGATAATAAGGATTTTCCATAATACAGAGAGAATAACCTTCACATATGAAAACGGCTGGCTGAGATGACAAACTTCTCCAAAGCACCAATGCTCAGCCTCTGCACTTCCTACTAACTTGACTAAAAAATAAGCTGAATCAAGAAGTAAGCTATTAGTTGGTCATCACTCAACCCACCAATCTAAGATGTGTTTTCTAGACAAATCATATTAGATACACAACACAAATACCTCCCTTTCCAAACCAGGAGTAGGTCCAAACATATGTGAACATCACACAATTGTATTGCACCCAGAGCATCTGTTATGCAATAGGAATCTGCACACCTGCTCACAATGTCCCAACATCTTGTAGGACATTAGTTCCCTTCCTCTGGAACTCACAAAACAAAGCTTGGTTCTGAAGCCTAACACTGCTTCCAGAAAACAAATAACCCTTGATCACCTTCAAGGTCTTCACAATTAGACCCAAGCTTCAAAAATACCAACATATGCAAGACTCAGAGCCACTTTCATAATTAGGTCAAGTATTAGGAAGACTCTGTCTAACTCTAAAATAAATGGCTCTCATCTATCTTCAAGAAACTCATCAAAAGTGTCTTTATGAGTAGACTTGAGAAATAAACTCAAGTATCATTGGAAACTTCAAAGAGTTAGTATAGGTTGTCTTGTACACACTACAACATTACACACCAAACATGCCGAGGAGAGCAAACCATAATTCCCTTTCTTTACTTGCGACACAAGAAATAATCAGGGTTACACCTGATACCATGCAATGAAATACACAACAACAAAAAACTCCCTAGCAGTCTTCAGGCACAACAAACCCTTGCACATACACACCATACTCCAGGTGCAACAGGTTAACCTAGGTTAGAAAATAAATCAAAGCTTCAACATAGTAGCTTTCCACCAAAGCTACAGGTTTGAAAACAACACATACAAGTCAAATACATACCCTGTCATGAAAAGTCCATCCTCCACTTCTAGGGACCGTTCAAACAACAATATGAACTCTCCAAGTTCAAACAACTTTTTAGTAGAACCCATATACCTTGCATAAAAACCATAAAGTATCCCCAATGGATCTCATCCAGAAACATACATGATGCCTGCTCTGATACCAATTGAAATTCTAGTATAACAAAACTTAGATCTCCTATGAGATGTTGGGACATCTGATTCGACATAAACAAACATGCAAGGTATAAACAATTAAAACAGTACTGAAAAGCATTAACATCACTGTTGTACCCTAAAATTTTCCCTCCCTTTTCTTCAATACATTTCTTACAAAACATCTCAAATGCTCAAGGATTCTCAAAGAGTTGATTAGACAAGCTTACCTCCTAAGCACTTAGACAACAAATTAGGGTTTTAGTTTTCTCAAAGAAAATTGGACTTCTAATGCCCCAAGTGACTTTCATGGTTCATTACAGGTTTCCAAGAATGAACATACCAAGTTTCAAGTCTTGCATCACAAATTTTCTTAGTCAATTGCTCAGATGACTGAAAATCAACTATATTGGGTAAAAAGTCAATTGTGGTCAACATACAGTCAAACTTCAAGATTTTTTGCCAACATAAAAATTTTCAAGTCATATTCATCAATTTATCAAGGGTTGATCAGAATTCCTCAAGGAAAGCATTCAAATCATCAAAGGCGTAAAATTGTCAAAATTAGGGTTTTGACTAAAAATGACTAATCGTTGACTTTTGACCTAATACATGTCCTAATGGCTTGAAGCATGATCTTAAGGATTTAAACACAATGTCTTGACCTAATTTCATAGCTCAAATCACTTCTCAAGCTCAAGGGTTTGATAGTTGAATTTGGATGAACTAATGAAAAGTTAACTGACACATAAAAAGTCAAACTTTGACTTTTTGGTCAACATTGAATTTCAAAGATCAAAATTAATTAAGACATTAAAAAATATAAAACTTGATAATCAAGAATCAAGAAAGTCAAGAAAAGTCAAGATTTCCAATACTTAGAAAAATTCTAAGTGTTTTTTGACCTTGATAATTTCCATACTTCATGACAATTTTTCACCAAGATGTAAGATGATTCAAAGAAAACTTTCAACATGAAAGTTATAGATCTTTATGAATTCTAAAACTTTGTACTTTAGGGTTGATGTCCAAAAAATGCTTAGATTTGAAGATATAGGCTCATCAAGTCATGACATTTTTACAAAACACTTAGTGAAAATTTTAGCAAGTTTGTCAAACTTTTGTCCCAACTTCTTTGCAAATTTTCACGTAGTCCCAATTTGATTTAGCCAAAGTGGTCAACATGAAGGTCGTATACAATGTTTCAAGCTTTCTAAAATATCCCTGAACTTGAAGAGGTCATTTTTGAGCTAGGAGAATCAAAGAGAAGAAGTTGAACATCCATTCTTGAATTTTAGGTCATTTTGTGATGACCCTCATGATCCAATCTTCAAGCATGCTGCATAAATATTACTTTGCAGACTTCTAACTTGAAAATCACTCCATAATTAATTTTTTACACAATTGATTGAGCTATGATCCAAGTGCTTGAGCCATCGTCCAAGTGATTATTCCATTTTTGGCACAAAGTTAACATTGTCATTCTTGAAAAGTTGATTTATACACAATGTCAACTCTCCTTGAGCCCATACATTGTTGCTTCTGATTCCAAAACATTTCAAATCAAGAAGAAACCATCTACAAGCCAGTCAACCATCCTATAAGCCCTTGTACTATGCATTGAAACTATGTATTTCAAGTTTGCTTCAAAATCAAGTCACATAACCATAACATGTGATCTTTGATTTCTGATTACTTGAGCCTCTAAAACCCTTTCTCTATAAATAGAGATGTTTTTTGCAAGACTTAACATGAATAGAAAAGCCTTGAACACCCACAAACTCCCTGAAACTCAGAATTATAATCAAAACCTCCATTGTTGTAACTTCTGGCCAAAAACTTCAAACACCTAATCCCTCGTGTGTTCCCATTCT
The DNA here is from genome assembly GCA_948472305.1 of Vicia faba. Taxonomy (NCBI): domain Eukaryota; kingdom Viridiplantae; phylum Streptophyta; class Magnoliopsida; order Fabales; family Fabaceae; genus Vicia; species Vicia faba. Next base: position 1,146,343,154 of record OX451736.1, on the reverse strand, counting down.
AAATCATTCAAAAATCATCTACACATCATATACAACTTATCCCCACCCCTGTTTCATAACTGTAAATTCATCTTCATCATCCTCCAAAATCAAAAATAGCAACCTGTAACTTGACTTCTCCAGAAATTTTCAAACACTTTCAGCTCAAAGTAAGCATTGTAATAGTTTCCTAGGAGTCCAGTGAAGCTATCCAAATCATCACAACACCTCCAGGAGTGCTCAAACTTCAAACATGATTTCCAGTTTTGAGGTAAGTTTTCTCAACTTTGAACTCCTTATACAAGCATCATTAATGGTTACTTTATGAGTGAAAATTGTAGACATCATTGCCCTGAAGCAAACCATGCCTTTAGTTTTCATTTATGTTAACTGTACGTGGAGAATTTTCAAGTTGAACTTTCAGAAAAATTAGGTTTTAATTTGGTACCAAACAAAATTCATGCTCATCTTTGATTTATAGTTTAAGTTATTTACATGGCTGAATTCGTGATGAAATTTGGAGCAACTTTCATGTTTACATTTTTGAGAATGGTTGAGAAATGAAGAAGTTACAGTTTTGAGCAATGGAGTTGTCATCCCTGCACGCACGAAGGAGGAAGAAGATGAAGTTTAAAAGTAAGATATGCTTTTATTTTATATTTAGTTGAAGTTGTTTTATGAACAGATAAAACAGCCACCCCAGTGGCAGAGAAGCGCACACTAAGGAATTTGTGTATAGGGACCTGGGTTCGAGCCCCAGCGGTACCCTTTTGTTTATTTCATATTTTCTTGTCTTAGATCATGGGCAGGCAAGCCCAATGCGCGCACCATGCGCCTCTCACAATCACCATCAGATCTGCCAGCCATCAAATCTAACATTCCACATGAGCAAGTCTATGATGCACTCCAAGAAATCAGTAACCTTGAATCAAACAAAACGCTGGGCCTCCCTTGTGTTTGGGCCCTTTCTTTTTTTATTTTTGTTATTTTCTTACCCCCTAACTACTTTTTAACACAAGCCCATTTTATTTTATTTATTTCAAACACAAAAACTAACTTTTTTTGGGCTTAACATTTTACACCCCCCATTTCCCTTTTTTGCAGCGCCTAGGCCCAACTTTTTTTTATTCCTTTATATTTTCCTTCTTATTTATTTATTTATTTTTATTTAACCAAAAAAATACAAAAATATTTTTTCCTAAATAATTAAATTAAAAATATTTCAAGCACTTTATTTTATTTTTTTAATTAATTTAAATTTTATTATTTCTTTTACAAATTGAAATTAATATCCAAATTATTTTATAAACAAATTATTAGACTTAGATTTTATTTTCTTCTTAATTTCCATTGACATAGATTTTAGGATTTTATTTTGATTAATGAATTGGTTTAATTAGGTTAATCTTTAAACCTTTTCCATCAAAAACCAAAAAAAATATTTTTTTTCTTCTTCTTCATCTTTACATTTTGTGCATTTATTTATTATTCATATTCAATGGATTGTAATAGATAATTAGGCTTTATTGCTTTCTTCCCCTCATTCACAAAATTGTACCCCCCATTCTCAAAGTGATGTAATAGCGTAGGACATTTAAATTCCCCAATTTACCATTTTCCTTATTATTATTAGTAATTAGGGTTTGTATGGCAAGATTAAAAATAGTCATGTCCCTCTAATCTGGGATTTTTTGGCAAAGACCCTCGATTAAAAGATCATAGTCCCTCGATGATCCTTCAATGTTACATTCGATAAAATGATCTTAGTCCCTTATAACAAATTGCTAAAGTATCTTACAAGTTGCCTTCTATGACTGTACGATGACACACGCCTGTTCCTCACATCCAATGATATGGATGCTTACCAACCAATGGTAAAGTAGCACTATCTAAAGGAGGAGGAAAAGAACAAATACTTTTTGAGTAGGGAAATTTCTCGTAATTTCTTGCTCACAAACTAAAACCATTTTTACACCTCACACTTTCAAAATAACTATTTTCAAAATACTTTTCAAAAACAAACATCTTGTATACATTCTCAACGATACGAGAATCATTACAAAATTTCCTTACATTGGCATTTTCAAACATCTTTCCAAACACTCCAAAATTTTCAAAACGAACATTTTGTATACATTCTCTACGATACGAGAATCATCGCAAAATTGTCGCGCTTAGGCATTTTCAAAATATTTGCAAACATTCACAAACATAAAGCATTTTGAAAGTGATCAAGCAATTAAGAGCCCGTAGATAACTACAGATTAAAAGGGTTCTAACACCTTCCCTTTTCATAACCTACCCCCTAACTCAAGAAAAATTCTCAAAAGGTATTTCCTGTTCTTTTCACCATTTCCTTTATTGGATAAAAGAAAATTTGGTGGCGACTCTTGCTATCCGCAACATTTGCGATCAAACATGGCGACTCTGTTGGGGAAAGTGATTCTAAAGTGGGGTTACCTTAAGATCTAGATCACCTTTATTTGCTTTACATTTTTTGGGTTATGCTTGGGTTTATTTCTTGTATAGATCCTATACCTGGATCTGGGGCATTTTAGGTAAGTAGCAATAGATTATGAAAATTGTACAACATAGACCGATATGGTTAAAGCGATGGCTATGTTAGTGTGACACATTTGTTGGTACCAGTGTTCCTTGAGTTAAATCAAGGAGAACACGGGGCTGCTGTGTGGTGTCATAAAGCACTAATTGATCATAGAACCTTAGTTGAAAAACTTGTCCATTAGAAAGTAGTGATATAGCTTGCTTTGGTGTAGACTGACTTTGGTTGATACTCGATACTACACTCATTGAGATAGGACTTTCGGGATATTTCGATCGCTAAAACAGAAGCTTGTGCTGAAACATTGCCCGATGAAGAAAGATTAATTATATTGAGATTCCTTTGAACCCGGTTACTTTTGTTAGGACAGGTTGAACCAACTAAAAATTCAAGAGGGTACTTACCTATAAACCCCATGAAAGCCTAAACCTAAGGCCTTGTGTGTTTTGTTTGTGTATGATTATTTGTTCATGACATCATAACATCATGCCATAGTATTTTCACTAACCATTTCAAGGACCTAGGGATTTATCTTTGTTCTGTTTTGTAGGTTATGGCTTCCACTCGCAGAAATACCATCCGAATCAGCTTTCTAAGGGTGCCTCCTCAAATAAAATAGTTAGCATCAAGGGTTCCTGAGAATTATCCGTTCACCAAAAGATATGGACGGCTTCTCAATCTGGTTACCTCAAGCTTTAAAGAAGACATGATGTGTGTGCTCTTTTAGTTCTTTGATCATGTACATCATTGTTTCACCTTTCCCGATTATCAATTGGTGCCTACATTAGAAGATTTCTCTCAACTATTGGGAATACCTATTCTTGATCAAATACCCTTCACCAGTCTATAGAAATATCAACAACCTAAAGAAATTACATCAGCCTTACATTTGAAGCGGTCTGACATTGTAGCTAATTGGGAAACAAGGAGCAGAGTCAAGGGTTTTCTAGCTAAATTTATGTTAGAGAAGGCTCGACTATTTTTGGAGGCTATGGATTTGTAAGATTTTGAATAATTCTTGGCTCTTCTAATCTATAGTTTGGTACTGTTACCTAATCCAGATCAACTCATAAATGTAGATGTTGTCAAAATTTTCCTTTCTCGTAACGCTGTGCCTACTTTGCTCTGAGACATTTTGCATACTCTTCACACTCGTACCATGAGGAGGAGAGGGGCTCTTATGTGTTACATACCATTTCTACCTAGGTGGTTTATTTCGCACCTTCCCCGATCGGTATTGAAGAATGAACAAGGCTTGAGGTAGTCTCAAAGGATGGTGTCACTCTCTTATTCAGATATTTATTGGTGTTCCCGATCTCTGGAGGATGTTACTATCATTACCCGTTGTGGGGAATTCCCTAATGTTCCACTCCTTGGCATTAGGGGAGGTATTACTTATAACCCTTCTCTGGCTCTACGGATTTGTTTATGCTCGAAGAGATAGTCCTCATGAAGCGCTTATCCAGGGTATTATGTTCGACTACGAGAACGGTGTTCAAGGTTATCCTCAAAGTTTTGTACGAGCTTGGGGAATGGTAAACATGGTTGATAGCAAGACTTTGGGAAATAAGAACTCTATTCCTTTGGAGCCTTATCTCAAATGGGTGCGAGCTTGCGCTTAAAATCTCATAATGCGATATCCAACTATCTTACCAATAGTTGTAGAGCCTGTTGTTGGGGGGACATTCTTTATACCATTCTCCATCCTGCATGCCTATTGACCTCGAGGAATTGCATAAGTCCTGGGTTCAACTCAAGGGAGAACGAGACACCTTTGAAGCTCGATTCTATGCAAGCGAGAAGAAAATGTTAGAACTCACAAAGCAACTTCACGAGGAGCAAAGCCTGAATTCCTACATCAACACAGAGAGGAAGCGTCTGTGGGAGACTTGAGTCTTAGGTCTTAGGAGTTTTCATTTTGTCATCTCTTTGAGACCCTTTTGTTTTTTCCATTGTAAGCCCAAGGGGGAATTGTAATTTTGAACGTATTAATGCAATTGTTGTTTTTGTTTCCTTTTCGGCTAGTAAATTTAAATCTCCTAAGGTCCTTGCAAACATTGCATTCGCATATCATGCATCATTTCATAAGCAGGTTTTTCGATACAGTTTTCCTCATCCTTTTACAGTTTATTTCAGTATAAGATGGCTCTAGAGAAAACCGTCAAAGATCTACAGACTCAACACACACAGTTTCAAGAGACACTCCTGAACCTAGCCAAAGGACAACAAGAAATGATGGCGCTCATCGTCACAAAAAAGAAGACTAAGAAACGAGTTGTTATCCTTAACATGGGAAGAAGGTTCAAAGGTCCTGCCCGACTGGCTAAAGTAGAAGATGATTCCTCTAAGGAGGAGGACAATTAAGAAGAGGATGTTAAAAGCACTAGGGCTGAGGGTGGAAATAACCAAATTTCTGAGGATGAAGACTACTCTAATGAGCAGTACCCACTAGCGGATGACAAATACAAACATCTAGAAGACCGACTTAAGGCCATGGAGATCAAAAACATACCTGGTCTGGACTTTGGAGATTTAAGTTTGATCCCTGGGGTGGTCATTCCTCATTAATTCCAGGTTCCTATATTCTGTAAATATGATGGGATATCTTGCCCAAAATTCCATTTAAGGTCATATGTCCATAAGATTCAACCGCACACCACCGAGAGGAAGTTATGGGTTCATTTCTTCCAAGAGAGATTATCTGGGACATAGTTGGAGTGGTTCTATCAACTAGATGGAACTAATATCCACACATGGGAGGATTTGGATGCCGCCTTCTACAAACAATACTAATACAATGCTGACCATGCACCAACTCACGTGCAATTACAAAGTATGACTATAGGCTCAAGCGAAGGTTTTAAGGAGTATGCTCAAAAATGGAGGGACCTGGTGTTGGCTCCTAAATTCGACACCCTTGTTTTATTAATGTCAGCCATTAAAGCTGAAGGATGTTTTTCGACTAGCTAGGTCCGTCGAAATGCCCATCGAAAGATGGCAAGGTACTTAAAAGATTTCTTCCAAGGGAGAAGTTGGTTGCCTTCGATGTCGAAGGAGTTTCTCGTCGAAGATGCTTCTCGACGAAGGTGTTCGATGGTTCAGAGTGGAGCAGTTGAAATTCAAGCGTTTGGAGGGAAAACGGTTTCCAGCGGTTACCAAGTGCAACGTGCGAAGATCTGGAGCGTCGAACGTTGAGAACGTGCCAAGTGGAATCATCTCGAAGCAGTGTAACTGCCCGACGGTTACTTGGGATGTTTTAGTATAAATAGTAGTAGTCATGTAGTTTCTCGCGTGTGTTCACAATTCTATACAAAGTCACTCATATAGATTCGTGTACCCAGCGTGTGAGAAAGAATTGTTGAGAAATGTATGTGTGAAACACCAACTTTATTAATCAAAGTCGTTTACTTTCCTAGAAATTTATTTGCTTTCTTCTTTACTTTCCTGTCGAACCCTTTCATTTAAAGCCTTATTTATTTTACCAAGTCCTTTCTTCATGCAATTTATTTAAAGCCTCTTTATTTTATTGTCATTTAACTAATATCCAATTTAATCAAAACTTCAAAATCAACCTATGTCCTAGGATCAATCTGATCGATCCTGCGAGTAACCAAATAAGTAACCATTTGGAGGATCAGTGGTTGTTTATCAAATACCCAGGTAAACAAATTGGCACACCTGGTGGGACCGTGTGTTGGTTGTTGAAAATAATCTCATCTTTTCGAGGAGTGTTGTATGTTATTGAGAAGTGGTAGAATATACACTAACGATAACAATACTGCCAGGAGAAGGGAAGAGATGGCGAATCCGCCAAACAATAACGAAATCCCACAAACGAATGTGGGAGCAACGGTTAGTACGACCATAAGTGAAGCGACAACTGTTGGTTCGACACCAGCAGTAACGGTCACAGCAACGGGGCCATTACTTTCGTTCACGGGCCCCAGGATGCCTTTGGGAACGCCCCCACCAAGGGGAAATTTAGGCACAAGGCCTTTTGCGCCACCAGGATTTATGCCACTCTATGGTATGCCAACTTCTGAATTGGCTAGCCTGACGAATGCTGCGTCCACTTTTTCAGACCCTTTAGTGAGTGCCTCTTCGCCACTCCAAGGTTCTGGAGTAGGCATGGCAAATAGAAATAGGACCCAACTCTTAGGAGGAACGTCCCAAGTAGCCCATGGCCTTACAAATGCCTCGACAGCAGTCTTGAGGCAACAAATGGACGAAAGCAACCATGATATGGTGCAAATGTTGGCACAAACTTTGAGTACAGTGCTAAACCCTCTAATACAAAACACTACTCAATCGAATCAACAAGTGACAGCGCAAATGACGCGTTTGACTGATTTATTTGGAGTACCCCAACCTGTTCGACAGCCCCAAAGGGCGCAAATAAGGGGAAACCAGGGGATGTTCTTAGAGGAAGAAACCACCATCAACCAGGCTCAACAGCCTGTCGAAGAAAACCTTAGGGCACGATTGGAGCAACCCGTCGAGGAACCTAGGGTAATAACCCCAGAGGTAAGGTTAATTAACAGAAACCAAAATGCTGACGAAGTAGTCCAGCATATCCAATACCAGAATACGGGTTTGGAAAATAATCTGGCAACCATGATCGAAAGGATCATGACTCAAAATGGGATGAACATGGGCTTTCAAAGGCCCAACTTTACATCTCCATTGTCAGAGTACGTGTTACAGACAGACTTACCTCCTAGATGCAAAGTCCCCAAATTTATTAAGTTCTCTGGGGACACGACAGAATCTACTGTCGAGCATGTGGCGAGATACTTGATCGAAGCAGGTGACATTTCGAATAACGAAAACCTGAGGATCAAGTACTTCCCGAGTTCTTTAACAAAGAACGCTTTTACTTGGTTTACAACTCTTCCCCCCAATTCGATCCATCATTGGACCCAGTTGGAAAGATTGTTCCATGAACAATTCTACATGGGGCAAACCAAGATAAGCCTGAAAGAATTGGCCAGTGTGAAGAGACGTTTCACTGAACCTATAGACGAATATCTAAATAGGTTTAGGTTGCTCAAGGCGAGATGCTTTACACAAGTGCCAGAACATGAGTTAGTCGAAATAGCCGCAGGCGGTTTAGATTATTCCATTAGGAAGAAGCTAGACACCCAATACCTGAGAGACATGGCCCAACTGGCCGATAGAGTTCGACAGGTAGAATGCCTCAAAGCTGAAAAAGCAAAGGCAACAAAAACTCAAAAGAGAGAGAGGATAGCGTACGTTGAGATGGATGACGAAGATCCGGAATCCTTCGACGATACTTTAGCTGTCGAAGAAGGAGAAGTCGATTTAGCAGAACTGAAACAAGGGCCACCATACTCTTGTAAACTGTTAGTCCCCTCAAGTGGGAAAAATCCCATTGGTCCAGAAAGGACCAACGATAGGTTCCCCAAAAAGACTTATAGTTTTGACATCACGAAATGTGATGAAATATTCGACTTGCTTGTTAAAGATGGCCAAATGATAGTACCCCCAGGGGTAAAAGTGCCTCCTCTTGATCAAAGAAAGAAGAGAGGTTTTTGCAAATATCATAATTTTTTGGGCCATAAAACTTCTCAATGTTTTCTTTTCAGGAATCTTGTGCAAGACGCTATCGAAGAAGGGAGGTTGAAGTTTGCTGACAAAACCCCCATGGCTGTCGACTCAAATCCATTGCAGGCTGAAGCCCACTATGCTGAGCCCTCTGAGGTGAACGTGATAGAGGCAACCAGGAGCCAGTCGAAGAAGCCAGGAATCACAATGGTCGAAGTCTCAAAGGACCACATCAACATGCCAATCTTTGGCAGTTTTTCTGGAAATTTATCCAGGAAGACAATTGAAGCAGTTCAGAAAGCGGTCGAAAGCCCGAAGTTGGAGACCGCTGAAGCACAAAAAACTGGACCAAAACCCAGTTCCCACTTGGCCACAGTTCAAGGCCAGACGGAGAATCTGGAGATACAAATGAAGCAGTTAACTCTTGCTAACAAAGATACAATGAATATCAACATGGTCGAACTTTCTGACCCAAAAGCATCAGAAGAGGCCATGAGGCAAGAACAAGCTAATAAGACTGCTTTCCCTCGGGAAAATGAAAATTTGGCAGATTTTCTACAAAGATGCCAGAAAAAGAAATCAGAGGTGATGCTGTGTCCAAGATGCAGTTCGATCTTTGACAAAAAAGCTGCTGAGCACATTCAAGGCGTAAGAGCAGCGAATAAGAGAAGGGAAAATGTTGATCTTCGACATGATCCCAGAAGAGCCTCCCAAAGAGGTTCAAACCAAGAAAAGAGGCCATTGACTTTTAGGCCTCCCACAAATGTGCCAGTAGATACTTGGTACAAAACCTCTGGTTGAAAAAGGCCAGGTGAGGAGAGATGGCACTCTTTCGACGTGCCAAGGGGTTCCTCTTTGACTCAAAAGAAAGAGCCTCAGGTTGCTGCACCTAAAGTTGCACAAGTGTCAAGCAACTACAAAGGTAAAAATCCCATGTCTCGATCTCAATGGAGGAGATACCAAAGGAGACGAAAAGCTGAAAGGGAGGCTGCCAACGAACCAAAGGCAGAAACCAGTTCGAACGTTCCTCAAAGGAAGCAAAGGAAACCTCTAGAAAGAGAGCCAGTAACCAACAGGCTAGTTTGGCCTAACCAAAGTGAAGTCGAAGACGAAGACGATTCTGAGTCTGATGATACTTTGGACATAATGGTGAACATAGTCTCAGTGCTGCCCAGAGAATTCAACCGACAGGTGGAGGTCGAAGTAAGTGACTGGGAAGTGGAACAAGAAATGGCCAAACACAGGCCAGTGTGCTATTTCGTCATGGACAATGGCACCACTGAGGAACAAAATGGGTTCTTCGAGCCACCTACAGAGGCGATGAAAAATCACCTCAAGCCTTTATTTATAAGGGCTAAACTCGAAGAAACTACTGTGAATAAAATTTTGGTGGATTGCGGGGCGACCATCAACATTATTCCTCACTCTATGCTAAGGAAAATTGGCAAAAGGGATGAGGACATTAAGCCTCACAACATGGTCCTGTCGAACTATGAGGGCGGCATAGGGACCACTATGGGAGTGATCCAGCTGGATATCAAAGTAGGATCTATCCTTCGACCAACGATGTTTATGGTCATATCGGCCAAACCTAACTACAATCTTTTGTTGGGCCGTGAATGGATTCATGGTGTTGGAGCTGTGCCATCATCAATGCACCAGAGGCTGCTCCTATGGCGTCTAGATGGGATGGTCGAAAACATAGAGGCAGATCAAAGCTACTACCTGGGCCAAGTGAATCACCCGGGGTTGGCAGATTTCGACAAGAACTTGGCTCACATAGGGCCATGTCCAACACCTGACTTCGACATGGCGCCAGCGCCAAACACTTTTTGTTCCCTATACCTGCATCCTGAGCATGGTTTCCAATGGGACAGAGAAGACTTGTCCCACATAGACTTCAGTGGGTTAACTGATATCCAACCAACTGGTTGGGGAAGTGAATTCAGTGATAATGACTGAGTCACAATCTTTGAAGCGAATTTCGGATTATGTAGCCGAAACTAAGATGATAACGGCTCTCGAAGCCGAAGTAAAGTACATGGCCACACAGGCCAATGATCAACAGTTATCTGCTGCAGGTCCAGGAAAGGATTTCGATCCAAAACCCCCTGATATCATGCCAGAAGAAATGCAGGAACAGAGGCTCGACGCCATCTATGACGATGAGCCTTTGGGCTTCGAAAAGGACCCCTTGGCGAAAAACATTAAAATGTTAGCGCAAGATCCTTTAGAAGAAATCAACTTAGGCGAAGGGTCAGAGAAAAGGCCAACTTACATCAGCGCCAAAATTGATCCAGAACTTAGGTTGGAAGTAATCCAATTGCTGAAAGAGTTCAAAGACTGTTTTGCATGGGATTATGACGAAATGCCTGGTCTCGACAGAGGATTGGTAGAACTTCAGTTGCCAATCAAACCTGGGAAGAAGCCAATCAAGCAAAATCCAAGGCGCTTCGCTCCAGAAATACTGTCGAAGATCAAGACGGAGGTCGAAAGACTGCTGAAATGCAAATTCATACGTGTTACAAGGTATGTCGAATGGATTGCAAACATTGTGCCAGTAATTAAGAAAAATGGTACGTTAAGGGTGTGCATAGATTTCAGAGATTTGAATGCTGCTACACCCAAAGATGAATATCCTATGCCTGTGGCGGAAATGCTAGTCGATTCTGCCGCTGGCTATGAATACCTGAGTATGCTCGATGGTTATTCAGGATATAATCAAATATTCATTGCTGAAGAGGATGTGTCGAAAACAGCTTTTTGATGCCCTGGGGCCTTAGGCACTTACGAATGGGTAGTGATGCCTTTTGGCCTAAAGAACGCTGGGGCAACGTACCAGCGAGCAATGAATACTATCTTCCATGATTTTATTAACACTTTTATGCAAGTATATATTGATGACATTGTTATAAAGTCTGTTTCCAGGAAGAATCATATTGACCACCTTCGACAATCATTCGAAAGAATGAGAGAACATGGTCTGAAGATGAACCCTTTGAAGTGTGCATTCTGTGTGAAAGCTGGAGATTTCTTGGGCTTCGTTTTCCACAAGAAAGGAATCGAAATCAACCAGAACAAGACGAAGGAAATTCTGGAAGTGAAAGCGCCATCGAATAAGAAGGAACTGCAATCTCTGTTAGGCAAGATAAATTTCTTAAGGAGATTCATATCTAATCTAAGTGGGAAAGCTCAGGCCTTTTCACCCTTACTTCGACTGAATAAAGAAGGGTTCGAATGGGGGCAAGAGCAACAAGAAGCCTTCGACAAAATCAAAGGGTACCTCACTAAGCCACCTATTTTGGTGCCTCCTTGTAGCAATAGGAGTATGAGATTGTACATAGCTGCATCCGACAAAACTTTGGGAAGCATGTTAGCCCAAGAGGATGAGAATGGAGTCGAAAGACCCATTTACTATCTCAGTAGAGTTTTGAACGATGCAGAAACTAGATATAGTGAAGTTGAAAAATTGTGTCTATGTCTGTATTTTTCTTGTACAAAACTCAAGCAATATATAAAACCAGTTGATGTGTATGTTTCGTCTCATTTTGATGTTTTCAAGTATATGTTGTCGAAACCTATCTTGCACAGTCGAATTGGCAAGTGGGCATTAGCATTAACTGAATACTCCTTGACCTTTATGCCTCTTAAGGCAGTAAAAGGACAAGTGGTTGCAGACTTCATAGTCGACCACTCAATTCAAGTTGAGGATATTAATTATGTGGAGATAGAGCCTTGGAAATTCTACTTCGATGGTTCCAGCCATAAAGATGGAACAGGGGTAGGAGTCTTGATTATTTCTCCAGATAAAATTCCAACAACATTCAAGTACAAAATATCAGGTTCTTGTTCGAACAATGAGGCTGAGTATGAAGCTCTAATTACTGGCCTTGAGATATTGTTGGAATTGGGGGAAACTCGAGTCGAAATAATGGGAGACTAGGAGTTAGTCATTAAGCAAGTCACAAAGGAATATAAATGCATAAGAGAGAATCTCATTATGTACTTTGTGATAGCAAATCGTTTATTAAAAAAATTTGAAACGATCAATATTCGACACATACCCAGAGTCGAAAATCAAATAGCCAACGACTTGGCACAGATTGCATCTGGGTATAAGATTTCAAAAACGAGATTGCAAAGAGCAATCGAAGTTCGAGAAAAGATAAAAGCAACTTGTCTATCACCAACAGACTTGGAATCGACGAGACTAGGATATGCTGATCAAAGTAACTTTGAAATTTCGTTCATAGATAATTTATCAGAGCAAGATTGGAGGAAACCCATTGTGGACTATCTTCAAAATCCAAGAGCTTTGACAGAACGAAAAACAAAGTACAGGGCGTTGAGTTATGTACTCATGGGTAATGAGTTATTCAAGAAAACGCCTGAAGGGGTATTGCTAAAATGCTTAAGTGAAACTGAGGCATACATAGCCCTTTCGACTACGCACGCTGGAGCATGTGGGGCTCACCAAGCAGGCCATAAGATGAAATGGTTGTTGTTTCGACAAGGACTATATTGGCCCACTATGCTGAAAGATTGTGTTGAGTTCGCCAAAGGTTGTCAAGAGTGTCAAGTCCATACAGGCATCCAACATGTACCAGCAAGCGAACTTCACTCGATAGTGAAGCCTTGGCCCTTTAGAGGATGGGCGTTGGACCTCATTGGAGAGATTCGACCAGCATCATCAAAGAGTCAGAAATACATACTGGTAGGCATTGATTACTTTACTAAGTGGATCGAAGCTATCCCTTTAGTCAATGTAGACCAAGAAAATGTCATTGAATTTATTCAAAAGAACATTATCTTTAGGTATGGAATCCCTGAGACGATAACAACTGATCAAGGATCAGTTTTCACTGGTCGAAAGATGCAGGAATTTGCTCAGGAAACAGGTTTCAAACTCCTAACATCAACGCCTTATTATGCACAGGCAAATGGTCAAGTCGAAGCAGCAAACAAAGTAGTGATTGGCTTGATAAAAAAGCATGTTGGGAAGAAACAAAAGAATTGGCACAAGACGTTAGACCAGATTCCGTGGGCCTGTCGAACGTCCCCAAAAGAAGCCACAGGTACAACACCATATAGGCTAACTTTTGGTCATGATGCAGTGTTGCCAGCAGAAATTTGTCTTCAATCTGCAAGGGTTCAGAGGCATTATGATATTCCCTCTGAAATTTATTGGAACATGATGTTAGACGAACTGGTGGATTTAGACGAAGAGAGATTGCGCGCTCTTGACCTACTCAGGCTTCAGAAGAAAAGAGTAGAAGACTCTTATAATAAAAAGGTAAAACCTTAGGTATTTTTGCCTGAAGAACTAGTTTGGAAGGTAATTCTTCCCATGGATCGAAGGGATCGAAGCATGGGGAAATGGTCACCCAAATGGGAAGGACCATTCAGAGTTATCCAAACTTTTTCTGGTGGAGCCTATGAAGTCGAAGAGTTAGGTGAAGATAAAAGGCTCTTGAGAGTAAATGGTAAATATTTGAAAAAATACAAACCTACACTCCAAGAGATAAAAATAAAATAATAAAATAACAAGACTAAATTAACCATAAAAAGCCAAAATGGAAATTTTTTATAATGTTAGCCAAGATGGCAATGTTGTCGAATATAGATTACAAAATATGGTTACAAAAGCTGAATCAATCAGAAGGGAACAGAGTCCTTGAGTCGAAGGTATTTGACTTGCTGCAGCTCCAATCTTTTCTTGCACCAGGCATTCGCCTGCACAAGCTTGGCAATCTGATCGTCGAAGCCTTAGGCCTTCTCAGCAAATTCCAGGCCCTGTTTGATTTCAGTTTGACTCTCGGTGTCTGGGACGGTCGAAAGAAGTTCCTCCTTGCGTTTAGTGTTGGCATTTATCTTAGCCTCTATTTCTTCGATTTGTGCCCTGAAGGAAGCATTCTCTCGATCGATGGCATCGACTTCTTCCTGCGTAGATGCTTTTTGCTTCGACAACTCCGCAATTCGAGAAGTCGTCTCCGAAACAGCAGTCCATGCAGAAGAGCTTTTGCCATATAACACCTCAAGCTGACTATTAAAGCCCCTTTGGCGCCTATAATCTGCTGAGACTTGATCAATAATGGAGTGTAACTCCATGATCAAGCCCGAAAGTTCTGGAGCTACAGCTAACAAGTCGACAGCATTCAAAACATCCCTCAAGTATGATGGAGCAGTGGGGTCCCCCTCTAAAGCCTTCATCAAGTCCTTCTTGAAAAACTGGGCCTTAACCTTCGCTAAAGCTTCATCAAGAGGAGAGGTTTCAGTGGACTTCCCCGACAGGGTAGAAACCTCCTGACTAGCATCGGACGAACTCTTGCTCTCGATGATTGCGTTGAGATAGCTAACAGGGTCCGTTTGTTTCAAGAGTTCTAAGTCCTCTTTCGACCTGTGCTTCGTTGAGGTAACAGCCCTTGCAACAGCATTGTCTTGGGTTTGAGGCTGTTGAGTGTTAGGTGTCTCGACTTGTTTCCCTTCGACTCGGACTGGGGCAGTACCAGCGTCATCTTGGTTCCCTTCGCCAGCGTCACCTTGGTGCCCTTCGCCAGTGTCACCTTGGTTCTCTTTGCCAGCGGCACCTTGGTTTTCTTCGCCAGCATTGCCATGGTCCCCTTCGTCACGATTCTCTTCCGACAGATCCACTACCTGAACCTCTTTTGGCTGTTGTTCTTCCGTTTGAGGATCTTCTGTGGGTTTTTCTACCGTCTCAGCATTGGCCTCATTTATTTCAGTATGGGCTTCGTCATTTTCCAAGCCTTTTTCTTGTGGCCTGCTGAGTTCAGCAGACTCCAGTGTTTCAGAGGTCCTTGGCGGTGAGCTTTCAGTGGTGTCCTGAGAGAGGAAAGAGGAAGAATCTTCAGAAATCGAAAGAGACATAGTCGAATGTAGGTATCTACACCTAAGTTACAAAAAGGTCTAAGAGATTACCTGTAAATTAGCTTCAGCCCCAGGGCTGGAATTTTCGCTTTCGACAGGTTTATTGAGAAGAACGTTTAGTTCCTCCTCCGTTGGCTCCTCAATGATCACTGGAGGTGGCCTGGGCTTTCTCCTAGCCACCTTTATTCTAATTGTTCGACCCTCAGGAGCAGGGGCAGGAGCGTCCTTCGTCAGCTTTCGCCTTTTTAGAGGAGCAGGGGGAGAATCACCTTCTTCATCGCTCCCAGATTCGACCACCAGTGCTGGCCGTTTCTTGGGCGAAGGTGCCTGAAAAACCAATGGGAATTCGATTTAGCAATTGCATCGAAAGTCAAAAATCGAAAGCCAGAAGAAAATAATGAAAGTCTGGTTACCGATACAGAAGGCTTCTTCGAAGGACCTTCCCCCTGTTGGTTGGTTGTGGTCTTCGCCGGCGCTGTAGTCTTCGCCGGCGGTGGAGGTTTTGTTGAGGGGCCTCCTCCCTGTTGGCTTTCTGCAGCCTTCTTGGCTACAGGCTTTCGAACAACTGAAATCAAATAAATAGTTAACAGGCTAGCAGTCGAAAGAGAAAGACAAAGTAATCTGAAAGGATGAACTTACATTTCTTTATTTTGTCCAACACAAGGACAAAAGATTTCTGAAGCTCATCCACGAAGTCCTTCTCGTCGAAAAACTCCTCAGCGTAATAACTTTTCCACCACTCCTCGAAGGATGGTGAGCAAAGAAAGTTGAGCTGGTAGTCAAACAACGAGAGAACTGTTCGACCAGCATATCTTCCGATATGTTTAGTGGCAGCTTCTTCGGTGTAATCATTGCAGAAGTACAACATAGACTTCTCTCTTGGAAAAATTGGAGAAGGTAGGGTTTGAATAATACCAAACTGGCGAGATACCAGGTTTGGTTGGTATGCAATCAGACTCAAGTGAGTCTTAGAGCTCCTGAATCGAAGAGGCATGATCCTTGGTGTGAGGAACGCCTCCCACATTGTTGTATGTTCGTCAACTTGAGGACCACTCGACGTCCTTGGATGTGGCCTTGTGAACCATGCCAGGCCTACCTTCCGTCGAGCAAACGGAGCCATAGTCGAAATAAACTCTTTCCTTCGAGCAAACATCAGAACGAAGTTGCTGAAAGTTTGCTGAAGCTCCAGTCCATCTTCCATAGGCGTCAACAGAGCCAGTCTGGTTCCTTCGACGTGTCTGTTCGCTATCTCTAGAGCCTGCTCATTTATTTGAACCTTCTTAGGCAAGAAAGATTTGAAGGTGGCATTGAGCCATAGTTGGAGCAGCCAAAAAGGCCCAGCAAGTAGCAAACTGGCCCTGTTCTCGATAATTTTTAGAAGAGTCGCCCCATTACTAATCGAATCATAGAGGCTAGCCAAAATCAATTCTGCCAAACAGATATTTTGGCCATGATGGAGTTGAGTGGCGAGAGTGACCATCTTCTTGGTCACCTGTAAGGACTTCGAGCAAAATACAAAGCGAGTCAGCCATAAGGCTAGAAACGCTATGTGTTCGACATCCGACACAGCATCTGTCGACCTGTCGTGGTAGTGATTGATGAAGGTGGTATAGGTTGGTTTGGTGGCAGAGAATCAAATTTGATCCTCCGACATCTCCTCCGGATCGAAGTAGTCCCCGGTGGGTCGAAGGCCAGTGATAGCGGCCACATCGAAGAGTGTAGGAATCAGTATTCCA
The DNA here is from genome assembly GCA_948472305.1 of Vicia faba. Taxonomy (NCBI): domain Eukaryota; kingdom Viridiplantae; phylum Streptophyta; class Magnoliopsida; order Fabales; family Fabaceae; genus Vicia; species Vicia faba. The sequence continues at coordinate 1,146,326,426 of OX451736.1, read as the reverse complement.
CAGGGAAGATGGAAAGTAAAGTGGGAGTAGTCCCAGAAAAGTAGAGAAGCTATCAACATCTCCGGAGAATAGTTCAAACCTGTCTTCGACAGCATCACCAGGTCGAAAATCCCCATATCTTTCCAGATCGAAGCTTGGCGTTTCTCCATCTTTTCCAGCCAAGCAACGTAATCAGGAGTAAGGCTAGGGCCAGACCTGAAAGCCCTAACACCTTTGTTGAAGAAACGAAGGTCGATTTTCTCTTTAGCAGGGTCTTCATTATCCTCTGCATCTTTCTTGGCGCATGCAACCGGTTTGAGTCTCTCAACTACCGGAAAATAACTCTTGATCTTCATGGCCTCAGCAATACTTGGATACAAGGGGCCAGACATAGCAAAGATCTGGTTAGAATATCCAACCGGGATCATAAGGTGGTGTGAGTAAGCATCACGTACGACGATGTCCAAGGGTTCAGGGACCCTTCGTTGACCCGTAGAAGTTACTACTGGAGCGGTGACGAAAACCTTAGGTTTGACGTTTCCAGATGGTACGGTAGCGCTAGGAGCATTGGAACCAGATGCCATTGTTAATGATGAGGTTGAAGACGAAGTGAAGGAGGAAAGGTTTTTGCAAAGATGACAAGTTTGTATGAAAATAGAGAAGTCTGAAAGCTAGATGGCGTAAAAAGTCCTACAATGGGGTACTTACTGCTATTTATAGTAGTGGGGGAAAATCCCCAAAACCGAGGACATTAAATGCCATTTAATGTTGCAGGAGATAGTGGGACACGTGGCATCCCCCTGTTGTTTTAGCCGTTCTGCAGAAATAGAGGGACGCAGCGTGCGTCCTCGTTTTTGGGAATTGTCATAATGACAAATTTTGAAATGACGTTTGGCACTGCACGCCGTACTGAAGTGACGTCTTAGGTACGGATAAATGATGGTTTTCTTGGGATTGCCAATGGTTGGTAGAAGACAACAAAAAGTGCACAATTTAATTTGTGACTAAGCGTGAAAAGACAGGTGTCGAATGGCGTTTCAAAGAATGCCTTTTTCTTTCAGAGTCGAAATAAGGCATTCTTGGGGGGCAATTTGTTGGCTCCTAAATTCGACACCCTTGTTTTATTAATGTCAGCCATTAAAGCTGAAGGATGTTTTTCGACTAGCTAGGTCCGTCGAAATGCCCATCGAAAGATGGCAAGGTACTTAAAAGATTTCTTCCAAGGGAGAAATTGGTTGCCTTCGACGTCGAAGGAGTTTCTCGTCGAAGATGCTTCTCGACGAAGGTGTTCGATGGTTCAGAGTGGAGCAGTTGAAATTCAAGCGTTTGGAGGGAAAACGGTTTCCAGCGGTTACCAAGTGCAACGTGCGAAGATCTGGAGCGTCGAACGTTGAGAACGTGCCAAGTGGAATCATCTCGAAGCAGTGTAACTGCCCAACGGTTACTTGGGATGTTTTAGTATAAATAGTAGTAGTCATGTAGTTTCTCGCGTGTGTTCACAATTCTATACAAAGTCACTCATATAGATTCGAGTACCCAGCGTGTGAGAAAGAATTGTTGAGAAATGTATGTGTGAAACACCAACTTTATTAATCAAAGTCGTTTACTTTCCCAGAAATTTATTTGCTTTCTTCTTTACTTTCCTGTCGAACCCTTTCATTTAAAGCCTTATTTATTTTACCAAGTCCTTTCTTCATGCAATTTATTTAAAGCCTCTTTATTTTATTGTCATTTAACTAATATCCAATTTAATCAAAACTTCAAAATCAACCTATGTCCTAGGATCAATCTGATCGATCCTGCGAGTAACCAAATAAGTAACCATTTGGAGGATCAGCGGTTGTTTACCAAATACCCAGGTAAACACCTGGATGGAAGGGTGAAACCCCCTTTAATTGACCGAGAGTTGGTGGACATGTTCATGGGCACCTTGACTGGTCCATTCTTTAAATTGCTGATTGAGATTTCTTCGTCAGGGTTTACTGAGCTGATTTTGACTGGCGAACAAGTTGAAAGTGGAATCAAAAGTGGGAAGATACCAATGGCCTCAACCTCTACTGTTTTAAAGAAACCATTTATTGGTAAGAAGTAAACTAATGTTGTTTATGGACAAAGGAGCCTTATCAATAATGATCATCATTAGTCGGTAGAAGTAGTATTGATTTCTAACCTGAACCTAATTCAATGACCACAACGACAAAACAATCAGTATAGGCCAGATGCCCCGAGGTGGCAGTTCACTAGGTTCAACATGCCACTATCTCAAGCTTTACAACATCTGTTGAATGCAGACTTGGTAATGTTGTAGGATCCTCCTCAAAATCCCAACACATCATCTCCGAAGTATAACCCAAATGCAAGGTGTGCATACCATTCCAATAGTCCTAGGCACGATACCAATGATAGTTGGGCCCTAAAAAACAAAATCCAAGATTTGATTAACAACAAGGTGATTGAGTTTGACCCTCCATAGACCCCTAATGTGATTACTGCACCCATTCCCAGTCATCAGAAAGGTGTTAATGTTGTTTACGATGTTTCCTCTGTCTCCTCCATCAGTGACTTGACTACTCCCTTGATGACCGTTAAGAAGAATTTGTTAAGATCAGGTTTATTTCCGGGCTGCCTTGAAAATTGTTACCATTGTGATTCCCAAACTAATGGTTGTATATGGATGAAGAAAGGTATCCAACGCCTGATTGATAGCCATAAAATTTTGTTTGAGAAAACTCCGTCCATAAAGAGTTTTCTTGAAAGTATACCTCAAGAGTTGAGACTTGAAAATGTTTCCATAATCACCATTTCTAATACTCCTATTAGGATCTCCTCTAGAGGCTCTATAAGGATTCCTGCTGAGCCAAGAGTGGATCCCCTAATTATCACTACACCAGGGCCAATCCCCCATTCCTCTGACAAAGTTGTGCCTTAGAACTATGGGGCAGAAGTTTATTATCATGGTGTCAAGCAAGAGCCATGGATCACTGAAAATGAAGATCCTGAAATTACAAACATTGTCAGAACTAGTAAGGTCACTAGGACAATAAATCTTCTCTTCGAAGATCTCTCTTCTAACAAATACTACAACACTTGTTCATATTCCTGCTGCTGGGCCAACTGCTAACGCCTGAGGTAAAGAGAAAGTATCTAACCCTACCCAGATGGAGGCGCCATCCAAAGATGTTACAATTGAAGACCCATCTAGACAAGAGACAGAAGAAATTCTGAAGATCATTTGTAAAAGTGACTACAAAATAGTTGAACAACTGGGGCACACACCCTCCAAGATATCCATGTTATCCTTGTTATTATGCTCCGAAGCACATGCCCAAGCATTGTTGAAATTTCTGAAGAATGCTCATGTACCACAAGAGACCACTGCTGATCAATTTGAGAATTGTGTAGCAAGCCTAACCTCTGGCAATGGTTTAGGCTTTTCTGATACAGATTTAACTCCGGCAGGGAAGAATCGTAACAAAGCTCTGCACATCTCTATTGAATGCAAATGCACTACTTTGGCGCATGTGTTATTAGATACTGGTTCCTCCCTAAATATTTTACCCAAGGGTGCTTTGGATAGGTTGGATTATGATGGGTTGGTGCCGAAACACAACGATATTATGGTAAGAGCCTTCAATGGTTCAAAAAGGATGGTGCATGGCGAAGTTGATCTTCCAATCAAGGTGGGATCTCAAGTCTTCAATTCAAATTTTTATGTAATGGATATCCGCCGGCCTAATCTTGCTTGCTCGGACGCCTATGGATCCACGGGGAAGGTGCGGTTACCTCTACATTATGTCAAAAGCTAAAGTACCCGGTGAAAGGAAAGATTGTCAAAGTTTGTGGAGAGGAAGAATATATGGTCAGTCATTTGAATTCTTTCAAATATGTCGAAATGGATGGTGAATTCATTGAAACCCCTTTCCAGACTTTTGAGGTAATCCCTTCGATGATTGCTGTTGCTAAGGCTACTATTCCCGAGGTCTCTCAAAACCTACCAAGAATGGCTTCCTTGAAAGATGCAAGGGCTGTGGTAGAAGATGAAGGTTGCACTATCTGGGGACAACTTCCTGATATTCCCTACAAGTCCAACAAATTTGGTTTGGGTTTCACTTCAAAGGATCGGAAAGAGGTTTGACGTTCGTGCTGGAGGACCACCTTTTCGTATTAGCAACAATGAAGTCAATTCTCTGGAAGACGCTGATAGTGATGGTGACTTGGACGATTGAATATTCCCAACTATTGACGGTGGACTCAACAACTGGATGGATAAAGACTTTGTTTCAATCTCCTTCATCCAGGAGTAATTGTTATTTCCTATGTTTAATGCTTTAAGAAGTTTGTCTGTAATTTCTTTTAAAACATTGACTTTAAACCTTGTGCCTTTCCCGGGGAACAATGGTCAATTTGTTAAGGGTTGTCATTTCATATATCATATGCTCATTTAATAAAAACATTGGACGATTTTGCATTCAAATTTTGCGCTCCTTGTCTTTCTTTTACTTTACTGCATTTTCAAATAGCCATGTGACCTTACACACACACACACATTTGCAGATCCACATCCATTCTGGGTCTTATTAACAACAATTATGCTTATGCCGTTTATAACTTCGAAAATCCAATCTATTAAGACGAAGACAAAGGTGAAGAAGATTGTGAGATATCTAGAGAACTCTTCAGACTCCTGATACAAGAGGAAAAGACCATCCAACCGCATGAATAGCCGATCGAGGTGATAAATTTAGGTACTGAGGCAGATAAAAAAGAAATCAAGATTGGCGCCAACCTGGAAGACGGTGTCAAGAGAAGATTGGTCCAGATGTTGCACGACTATGTTGATGTATTCGCTTGGTCATGCAAAGACATGCCATGGCTCGATACTGATATCATGGTTTATCGTCTGCCAATGAAAGAGGGTTATTCTCCGATCAAACTAAAAGTTTGTCACATGCGTCCTGATATGTCAGAGAAAATCAAGGTTGAGGTAATGAAACAGTTCAATGCAGGTTTCTTGGCAGTGACGTCGTATCCCCAATGGGTTGTAAATGTTGTTCCAGTGCCAAAGAAAGATATTAAAGTCCGTATATGTGTAGACTATAGGTATTTAAATAGGGCAAGCCCCAAAGACAATTTCCCACTACCATATATTGATGTCTTGGTTAACAACACTGCTAAACATAAGATATTTTCTTTCATGGATGGCTTCTTAGGGTACATCCAAATCAAAATGGCGCCTGAAGACATGGAGAAAACTAATTTTGTCACACATTGGGGCACCTTCTGTTATAAGGTCATGCCTTTTGGGCTGAAGAACGCATGCGCAACTTATCAACGAGCTATGGTGGATTTATTTCATGACATGATTCATCATGAGATAGAAGTCTATGTTGATGACATGATAGCGAAATTGAAAACTAAGGAAGAACACATTGACCATTTGCACAAGTTGTTTGAAAGGCCGAAGAAATACAAGCTGAGGTTGAATCCCAACAAATACACCATGGGGGTAAGGTCTGAAAAACTCTTAGGTTTCGTTATTAGTGGAAAAGGAACTGAAGTCGACCCTACAAAAGTCAAAGCTATCGAAGAAATGCCAGCTCCCCGTACTGAGAAGGAGGTCAGAGGTTTCTTAGGAAGACTAAACTACATTGCCCGATTCATTTATCACCTGACTGCTACTTGTGAGCCACTCTTCAAGCCGTTGAAGAAATATCAAATAGTAAAATGGAATTACGACTGTCAAATGGCTTTTGATAAAATTAAGGAATACCTTCAAGAACCTCCAATCCTGATGCCACCAGTTGAAGGAAGACCTTTAATCATGTACTTAACCGTGTTAGAGAATTCAATGGGGTGTGTGCTGGGGCAACATGATGAGTCTCATCGAAAAGAGCATGCAATATACTACCTTAGCAAAACATTTACCGACTGTGAAATAAGATATTCACTGCTCGAGAAAACTTGCCGCGCTTTGGCATGGGCTACTCGCCGACTAAGACATTATATGTTGACTCATACCACTACAAGAAAATTAGTGTTTAACGACACAAAAATTGCGACAGTTATGTGATAACTGTCGTAATTGACATATAGAGACAGTGTTTACGATAGTTGACACCAACCGTCCCTAATATTTATTTTGCGACGGTATATTTAACCATCATAATATTATTATTACGACGGTAAAACAACCGTCGGCCCCCATTTAACACTTTTAACATTGATTTTTCACCAACAACTAGTCACGACGGTAAAATTAACCGTCCTAAAAGGCATATCACGACGGTAAAGCACCCGTCGCACCCTTAAACCTTTCACGACGGTAAAATTATCCGTCCTAAAATTCATTTCACGACGGTAAAACAACCGTCGCACCCAAAACCTTTAAAAATTCTCATGGGCACGACGGTAAAACACCTGTCGCAGTAAAAAAGTTAAAAAGCTCATAAAACATCTATTAGAATGTTTCTTTAACAGTATATTGGAATTCCTTGAACAAGTTCTGTTTCCGCGGCATCCTCGACGAATCAATCGGCGAGGGAACCCATTTCCTCATCCCATGGGTTCAAAAACCCTACATCTTCGATATCAAAACCCGCCCCCATACTTTCTCATCAATATCCGGCACCAAAGATCTTCAAATGGTTAACCTAACTCTCCGAGTCCTCTCTCGTCCTGACACCGTGAAACTCCCTGTCATCGTTCAAAACCTCGGTCTCGAATACGACGAGAAAGTCCTCCCTTCGATCGATAACGAAGTTCTGAAATCTGTTGTGGCGCAATTCAATGCTGATCAGCTCCTTACTGAACGTCCTCAGGTTTCTGCCCTTGTTAAGGAGACTCTTGTCCGACGTGCTAGGGATTTTAACATCCTTCTCGACAATGTGGCGATCACACATTTGTCTTATGGTGCTGAATTTTCGCGAGCCGTTGAGCAGAAGCAGGTTGCTCAACAGGAAGCTGAGAGATCTAAATTTGTAGTCATGAAGGCGGAGCAGGAGCGTCGGGCTGCAGTTATTCGAGCTGAAGGAGAGAGTGACGCTGCTATATTGATTTCCGAGGCTACTGCTGTGGCTGGGATGGGGTTGGTTGAGCTTAGGAGGATTGAAGCTTCCAGGGAAGTTGCTGGAACGCTTGCGAAATCGCCTAATGTTACTTATCTTCCTGGTGGAAACAACATGATGATGGCTCTTAATCCTGCTAGTTGATTATCACGGTAATCATCTTTTCTTCACTTTTCAAATTTTTATTTATTTATTTATTGAGTTTGGTTTTTCATTGCGGTTATAGTCATGAATTGAGGCACACTGCAGTCGATATATCAAAAACCTTGCTGTCACAATTGAAATTGCAGTGGCAGGTGGCAGACCTTTTTAAAACCCTAGTTCATTGCTATTTGTTACATTGCAATCCACACAATGTGTGTTCTTCATATTTATGGTTGCCATTGGATATAGATATATAATCAATAGTTAATAAGTTACTTGAGTTTCAATTGTAGTTAAGTAGCAGGTGTTGAAGTTGTTGGTAAATGCCACAGTGATATTGGTAGCGATGCAGTTTTTGAGACATGTTGTGATGTTGTTGCTGTAATATTGTTTGACGTAGAGTGATCTGGAAGAAAGTGGGGTGTTGCTTTTTAGTCTTCCAGTTGAATTAATGGATTATATGGAGGGTTCTTGTGAATGTGGTTGTTTGTTTTGGTTCTCGGTAGGTTGTACTTATAGCTTTTAGGAGGATTAGACTTAGATAGAGTGCTTATGGCGCTGTTCTGACCTTTCCTCTCCTAATAATTTTCAAGTTTCTTTCTCAAAGCTACATATTCTTTCTTCATTTGTTGATAGCTCTTCCTACACCTGAGTATGTTACAACAACAACCATTGTTAGGAATCATATTCCATAAATAAATGACTTAGATTTAATGCATGTTTCATTACCCTTCTGCATTTCCTGTCCTGCAATATTCTCTAATTAGAGTCGATTCTGCTTTCACCTTTTTGGCCCCAATGCTGCACAAATCACTATTTTATTCAAATCATTGTTCAACTAACATACTTTACACCTGAGGTGATGATATATACCTTGAGCTGCTTCCTTTAAACTGGTGCATGATTGTGTCCAGTTTGTTGAAATCCAATGGATTCCTCTCCCTTCCACATGCACAAAATCGACACCAATTTAGTTTAAAATTATGATGGAATTAACACACTATTATAAACTTACAGTGTCTGTTCCAAGTTAGAGATAAGCCTAGATGAATCGCGGTAGTAGAGAGTGACAATTTCCTCAACAAAATTAGGATTAACATCATCTTGCAATTCTTCAAGTTGGATAAATTGTTCATCAAGAAGCCCCTGCATATTTCATTATTACTTAGGTAACTAACTAGCTAGCCATCAATATTAATCAAGACTACAAGAGTCTAATAACATTCTATATATATACCTGATCAAACAGTGACTGTTTCATTGCAGCAACTTGTCTGCGACAATTGTTTCTGTCCATGATGATATGATTAGAAGAAGAAGATGAAGGGACACACAAGGAAAGAATAATAAAGGAAGAGGTTGGAATTGAAATTTGGGGTCTGAGTTTTCATGTATGATTAAAGAGGCTAAAGCCTTGGGGATGGCTCTCGGCGTCTCTTGTTTGAATGGGTAATATTTAATAGAAGTTACAGTTTGATGGTGTTTTGCTTTAAAGAATGCTATCATATTTTGCCGGAATTGTTGATGTTCAAATTTATTTATGGACTAATAAAAAATTAAAATTTGTATGTAGGGTACTAAACATATATTATTTAGAAATGATATTATCGAATTTTTATTCCTCTTGAAAGTTGATTGAACAAGTTGCATTGATGGATGCTAAAGAACCAATTTGAACTGATAGCATCTTGCTCTTTTTCGAAAATGCAGGATTGAAGAAGCTGAAGCACAGTGTGCTTTGTTGAACTCTGAATCATTATGCGTAAGCACTTGTCTACTTTGTAATTATCAGTTATTTTTGGGATACTAGTACTATTGCTGTTTGCTAATATCATGATTGTTGTCATTCATTGTTGAGAATTATAGGATGGATGTTTCAGTTCAGATTCAGATATATTTCTCTTTGGTGCAAGGACAGTGTACAGGGAAATCTGCCTTGGTGAGTATATCATTTGGTTTCGTTTTTAAATATTATTGTTGAATATATTTTTGTGCTAATTGTATTTTTCGTATAAGTTCTAAGGATTTTTTTGTACTTTCATATGACTTACAAGAATTTTTTTTTATTAATGAGTTAGGAGATGGTGGATATGTTGTATGTTATGAGATGGCAGAGATTGAAAATAAACTTGGATTGGGACGGGATTCATTGGTAAATTTCTGATTGATGTTTTAACATAAGAGTCACAATGCTTTCTTAGACGATCTTTCGTTGTTTCTTGTCAATTCAAAATTCAAGGGTATTGAGTTCTTGTTCTGGTGAAAATCAGTAACCGAGTAACCCATGATCTTCAGATTGCTCTCTCTTTGCATCTCGGCAGTGACTATCATCAAGGAGTCCACGATTCGAACTTCAAACCCTTCAAATTGGTTTTTACGACCAAGATATGCAATGGAACCGAAGCCGACGAAGAGGAGGCTTTTTCCGGTTTTCTATTTGGCACGAGATCGGCTTCAGGTATGATGTTCTCTAATTTATGCATCTTTCCTCTTCTACTCCATCTTTTCTGCGATCCTGAATGTGTTGTTAATGGGACGAATTTGTTGATTCCGTGATATTGATAGTTGTAGGTGATTACGGGCAAAGCTTTTGCAGGTCACAGTTTGTGAAGGTGGATGTAGCAGGTCTAGAATTCTGATTATATGTATTTGTGGGCTTTGGTTTCCATTCCTTATTAAAAAGAGCTTTTCGAGGGCCATTTAATTGTTGAGACCGGTTATTGTAATTAGAGGATGGAAGACTAACTGAAGGGCTTCCGAGAGTTACCGATGATGATGGGGATGGTATCTCATTGCCATGATTTTTTTCCACTCTCGGGGATTTACCTTGAATCTTTTATTTCATAGAAGAGCTACTAGTCTCAGAAAAAGCAGTTAATTTGTTCTTGGCTGAGTTAACAGCATTTGATTCTCCATGAGAGTGTTGGTTTTCCACTTCGCGTCTAATGGCACCAACAACACCAGGAAGCCATGAGTTATCAGATGGAACCAATACTGGATCAGAAGAATAGAAGTGAACAATCGTTGAGGATGCCGGCCCAGTTTCAGAAGCAACAGTTGCAACTTGATTTGATTTATCAGGAGATGAAGTACTATCCACATTATTACTATTATTTCTAGATAATTGAACCATTATGTCTCTGTTTCCAACAGATGGTGGGGAAGCTAAAGGAAACATGAAACTGTGGTGGATCTAAGCTTGTGATAAGGTGTTTTTTCTTCTTCTTTGATTCAGTTGATCTGTTGTTATGATTCAGTATTTTTGTTTCTGAATGCTGTGAAATTAGTGTTGATGTTGGAAGGTAATGGTTGTGTGTGAGCAGTAGCATTCTCGGAGGGAGGTTATGGAAGGGGTTGTTTGGTGTATGGAAAAGGTGAGTATTGTATGGAAGGGGTTGAACAAATACTAATGCATAATATAGGAAAGGACGATACCATTTTACAAGTGATTGATGCTTATTTGAAGCCAAAATGCCACTCAGCTGATTCAGACTTTGTGCTCAAGTATGTTATTTAATTCATTGCTTCCAGTTCCTTTACTATACTCAATATTGATTGGAATTTAGAATATACTAATCAGAACCTACGAAAGCTATATGTTAATGGTAAAGTTTATCTGCTATAGTTCTGAATCTGGTTACTAATTAGATACGCACTTAAAATAAGAATTTGCAAAAATTTCTGTAGGGCTCATTCTCAGTATCCATTTCAACGTACTAAGCTCCATCATATATGCGCTGTATACTTCGAATGGCCTTCGGAGAGAACATGTACTTTATCTAATTTCAAATGCTTATTCTTGTAACTCAAGAATTTGTGCTCCGAGTCATGTCATTAGTCTTAGTCAAGAATTGGTATATGCTACCTCTTGGATGAAAATTTGGAAGTTGTTTGAAATGCTGATTGTTGGTTCATGAAATAGATGGATATATCCTTCCATGTATAGCCGAAAGGGATTTACGACGATTTGCCAATTTGCGATCAACTTCGTCTGAACTTGGGTTGAACCTTCCTTTACATGAGGTACTGCTAACTCTATTCCAATGGAAGACAAGTATATTAATTTGACGCATTTAAAGTTAAATTTTATGAGTATTATTTTAAAGATTATTATTTTAATACCTTTTTTTAGGGATTGGAATCACCCGCTGATGGTAGACGTTCATCTGAGTCTAGCTACCGTATTGGAGATAATGGAACTTCAGGGGGGACAAATTAGACTTTGCTATGATCGAGATAATTAGATTGTGAACTTTCTCATGTATTTTTGGCATAATGATACTTATTATTATAAGATTAGGAATTGATATATTTTGGGTTTTTTTGTACTACTTGACATGATTATGGAACTCGCATTTTACATGATTATGGAACACACATTTTTTTGGATATTATAATGCTTATTTGATGTTAAATATTTTTTATTGAAATTATTTTTACTATATTACAAAGTGATAGAAAATAAAACAAAAAATAATACTATAAATAAATATATTAAAGAAGAAATAATTTAAAGAAAAAAATAACACAAAAAAAAAACTATATTTAAAATTTTTTACATAGATAATAATTTAAATAAAAAATATATATAATAGAAAAATAAAAAAAAATCAAGACATAAACAAAAGTCATGGCGACAGTACCGAACCGTCGTAATCAACAAAAGTCATGACGGTATCGAACCGTCGCCAAAAACAATTTAATCAATTTCAAAAGATATTCACGACAGTATCGAACCGTCGCCATCAATAATTAAAAGAAACTCAAAAGATAGTCACGACGGTATCAACCCGTCGTAAACTTGAACGACAGTTTTTGTAACCGTCGCGAAATAGGTTGGGGACACACACTTCTGCGACGGTAAAGCAACCGTCGTGGAAAGCAAATTGCGACGGTTTTAACCGTCGTAATCTACAAAAATACCTGTCGCAATCTGCCAATTTTCTTGTAGTGTACTACTCTATTGATCTCTAAGATGGATCCTATCAAGTACATATTTGAAAAGCCTACTCTCTCTGGAAGAATAGCTCGAAGGAAAATGATTTTAACTGAATATGACATCCATTACACCATACAAAAAGAAATCAAAGGGAGTGTACTGGCAGATCATTTGGCCCACCAAGCTGTAGATGACTATCAGTCTATACACTTCGAATTCCCGGATGAGAATATCATCCTGATTACAGATTTTGAAAAGCCTGGACTGTATGAAGTACCAGAGCAAGGATCCCTATGGACTATGGTTTTTGATGGAGCTTTTAACGCACTGAGTAATGGAATTGGTGTTTTGATCATTTCCCATGAAGGTTGACATATGCCTTTCACTGCCAGACTTTGGTTTGACTGTAGCAATAATATGACTGAGTACGAAGCATGCATCTTGGGTCTTAAAGCTTCTATTGACCTAAGAATCAAATTCTTAAGTGTATTTGGAGACTCAGTTTTGGTAATCAGTCAAGTTAAAGGAGAGTGGGATACAAAACATCCAAATATTATCCCTTATAAAGAACTTGTGCTAAACTTGATCCCGTACTTTGATGAGATTACCTTTGAATATATCTCGAGGGAAGAAAATCAGTTGGCATATGCTTTATCTACCATGTCATCTATGTTCAAGGTCAAGTGGGACAACAAAGCTCCCAGAATTATTGTCAAAATATTTGAGTAACTAGCACACTGCTTTGAGATTGACACTGATGGAGTAGAGGAGAAGCCTTGGTTTCACGAAGTGAAAGGATATCTTAAAGCTCAAGAATATCCTGAAGGGGCGTCAACAAACGACAAGAAATTCCTATGTAGGTTCTATGACAAGTTCTTCCTAAGCAATGGGATTTTGTATAGGCGCAATCATGATTTAACTCTGCTTCGTTGTATGGACAAGAAAGAAACAGAGAAAATTATGGAGGATATGCATGAAGGCATCTTTGGTACTCACTCTAGTGGACATACTATGGCCAAGAAGAATCTAAGAGCTGGTTACTATTAGTCGACTATGGAAACCGATTGTTACCACCACTCGAGGACTTGCCATAAGTGCCAAATTTATGCTGATAAGGTTCACGTGCCTCCAGTTCCTTTGAATGTCATGACTGCTCCTTGGCCATTTGCAATGTAGGGTATTGATATGATCAGAGAAATAAAGCCTATTACTTCTAATGGACATCGTTTCATTCTTGTCTCCATTAACTACTTTACCAAGTGGGTTGAAGCAGCTTCATATGCCCCAGTTACCAAGAATGTTGTAGCCCGGTTCATCAAGCATAACCTCATCTGGTGGTATGATATCCCTGAGAGAATCATCACTGACAATGGTACCAACCTGAACAACACCATGATCTCTAAACTATGCATGCAGTTGAAGATCAAGCATCACAACTCTTCTCCATATAGACCTAAGATGAATGGCGCAGTAGAAGCCGCCAACAAGAACATAAAGAAGATTGTGCAAAAGATGGTGGTGACCTACAAACACTGGCATGAGATGTTACCATTTTCTCTTAATGGCTATCGTACTTCAGCATGGACATCAACTAGGGAAACCCCATTCTCTCTAATTTATGGTATGGAAGTTGTTCTGCCTGTCGAAGTTCAAATCCCTTCTCTAATGATTGTGAAAAAAGAAGACTTAGACAAAGACGAGTGGATTCAGACTAGATTGGATCAGTTGAATTTGATTGACGAAAAGAGGCTGACGGCTGTCTGTCATGGTCAGATGTATTAAAAACGTATGATCAATACATTCAACAAGAAGATCAAGCATCGAGTATACCAAGTTAGTGACTTGGTAATAAAGCGCGTCATTTTACCACAAGGTGATCCCAGGGGTAAATGGACTCCCACTTACTAAGGGACATTTATTGTCAAGAAAGTATTCTCAGGCGGTGCTATGATGCTAACCACTATGGACGACGAAGATTTCCCGCACCCTGTGAACGCGGACATAGTCAAAAAATACTATGCATAAGAATGACCCGCTAGGTTGACATACCTAGGAAAAAAATAAGGGTATCCCAGCGAACCAAAGGGTTCGGGAAAAAGTTAGGGATATATACAAAAGATTGTGCACATGGCAAGTCGAAAACTGAAAAGGCGACTTGGTAAAAAAAGGGTATCCTGCTGGACTGAAAACCTGAAAGGTAGGTTCAGGAAAAAAATTAGGGGTTAAAATAGTACGACTATGTCTGGTTGGATCACTTACATGAAAGCTTTATTACCAAAGTCGAAAGTTCAAATGGTTCAACGAACTTCTTCCGATGGTAAGGACGAGATGTTCGAAGACATATGGGCAATAACAGAGTTTGGAACCCAATGAGATGACTTCCACATGGCTATACATTTTGTTTTCACTTTGTATTATTTTCATTTCACGATGACTTCCTCTTACTAGGATTTTCATCTCTTTGTACAAAATCACCTATTTATAGGCAAATTATCAATACAAATACATCTTAAAGTTCAAACTCTTGATTTTTCTATTTTGTTTGCAAAAACGTCCAATGACTAAATTGAATGAACATATGCATATGAGCATGATTAAATGTTAACAAATATATGCATAAGAAAATGAATAAGCATTTACTCAAGATTCTAGGAGCTGGAATGACACTCAAGTTGTCCATAAATCCCCACAGAGCTACTTCCATGAGATTATCCCCACAGAATAATCTTCACAAAATTCATCCCCAATAAGGATACATTCCCCACAATTTCCTTACGGAGTTCCAATCAGTACACTTCATGAAAATTCTCTTCCCCAACTGAGTTTGAAAACTGTAAAACCCCTGCAGATTTCTTCTCTTTAGAAAAATTCAATTCCTACAAGAAAGTTCGTTTCCTCAGCAGAACATTCTAACAGGGTTAATTTCCCCAATAGACTACAATTTCCCCAACTCGAGTTTATTCCTCAGATTACTACAAGTCACCAGCAAAATTCTTCTCCCTAGTGAAATTGCCACTATCCCTAGATGAGTCGAAAGGTTATCCGTTTCTTTTATCCCCAGTCAGGGTGTATAAGAATTATCCTCCCTAGACAAGTCGGAAGATTATCCATCTCTTTTATCCCCAGTCAGGATATATAAGAATTAAATTCCCCAATAGAGAAATTAACAACCAATGTTCCTAAAACCTACTCCCCAAGTAGGAAGTCAACATCCCTTGCAGAGTTTCCTCAAACAAGTAAACAAGAATCCCCAGCGGAAGCATTCTAGACAATATTGAAGATGCATGTTGTTGTACCCCAAAATTTTCCCTCCCATATTCTTCAAGATTTGTCAAGAATCATCTTCAAATGGTTCAAGACTCCTCAAGGATTGCACAGTCCAAATGCCTCATAAGCCAGTCAAAATTAGGGTTTTGGTTCTTTCAAGGAATTGGAGGTTTTCAATGGCTCAATCAAGTCCCATAGGCCTATATACATTGTCAAGCATCTACATGCCAAGTCTCAAGACTCATAGTGTCAAATTGCACAGTCAAAAGCCCTATTTGGTTCACAGTCAACTGCAAGGGTAAAATGGTCATTTTACAGTCAAAAGTCAATTTTTTTTGTCAACATCTTATTTTGAGGCCACAATCATCATTTGATCAAGTCTTGATCATGATTCCACAAGCATGGCTCAAAAAAATCATCAAAGATGCAAAAGTTACTATTTTTGGACAGCAGAAAAGTCAACTATATCTTGACCAAGGCATAACTTTTTCATGGTTCATCTGAAAAATTCCATCCAATGCTCATTTTGAAGGGGATAACATTTCCTACAACTCATCTTCACATTCCAAGTCCAAGAAATGCTCTCACAAAAAGTTATCAATTTCTACATTATAGGTCAATTTCAAAAGTGAACAAAAATGTACTTTATGTGAAAGACCATAACTTGATATTGGTAAATCAAAATGAAATGGGACCAAAGGCATTGGTTAGAGGACTTCAAGACCTTTCCAAAATGTCCAAGAACATGTTCATATGATCAAAATTGAGCAAGATATGCATTGGATAATTTGGGAAAGTTTTATGAATTTGCAAAAGTCAACTATCCTTAAAACTTCAATTTTTGACAAAAGGGCCCACTTTCTTCCACTTGATTCAGACTTGTCATGCCACACACGTGTCCCATGCTTAATTTCAAGATCAAACATTTATTTTTTTATTTTATTTAACTTTTATTGATTTAATTCATTTTAAATCCATAATAATTCAAATAAAATCTAAAAATCAATGGAATAGTATCTTTTTGATTTGAACAGCTTTCATATACCATGTGCCAACTAACAAATTCGTGCTAAGCCTTTTTTGTGCATAAAATCTTAGATTTGCTTCAAATATGGAAAGGTTTTCAATGGTGGTCAACCAATCTCCAAACTTCAATACACCAAGATACAAGCCCAAATTTAAACCTAGATTGATTGCCTTATACATATACAAGAAGCCTAAACCTAATTCACGACCTAAGCATAGCTAAAACGGCCAAGGCAAAACTGAAAAATTGTTGGAAAAGTGGGAGATCAAGAACAGGATTGCAGACGTTTTCAGATCAAAAGAAGCACGTAGCCTTCTTCCTTGCTATCCACTGAAGCTAAAGCGATCATAAACACATCCTTAGAACACCTACAAAGCGCTGTAAGTCATCACGAAGTCACCCCTGGACATGGAATCGTGATTCTCCATTCTTGCATTTTTTCTCAAAAACATTGGCATATTCATGTTTCTTGTTTAATTTCTAACCTAATGGCAATATTCAATTTCGTTTTTAGGCCTCATATGTTGATACCCGCGCCTAGGGTTTGTGTGTGTTGTTTTTAGGCATTTTGTTTTCAGGTGAAATCAGAACAAATCATGAGCATGGATGGACTTAGGAGATGGAGACGAGACCAACCATGGTCTTGGAATGAGTTTTTGAAGCCTAGGGACGATTTTAAGAAAAGCCTACGAAACTACCTGCGGATAAAAATCCGCAGGTAAATAACCAGCAATTTTGATGAAGAAGACGATGATGCGTCACAATGTGATTGGCCCGTTTAAAATCCAAGCGCGTTTTTTTGTTTTGGCTAACATGTTAATTGGTTTATGAATATTATATTCAGTCTTCATTATACTAACAAATGAACAAGGCAGTTGGGTTGGTTGAAGCGCACGTGCATAGTCCCTTGGGACCTGGGTTCGATTCCCAGGTCCCCCAAACCTTTGTTTCTATTTTTTCTAACTTGATCACATGCAGGCTTTCAGAAATGTTCCACCATAAACCTCACGCTGCAGTATGCCATGTGTCTGATGCACCAATCCAAAGGCCATGAGAGAGGGAACACCATGCTCCCGGTCAACCAACGCACTAGACCATTCCAGAAAGTCAACAGGGCTTGATTCTTCTTGGGCTCCAGAATTGCCAAATTCACATCCTATGGGGCCAACACCCCTGGTTAAATATTTTTTCTTTTATTTTTCTTTTACTAATTTCTAACTATTATTATTATTATTATTTATTTAACTAACATAATTAATATTATTTTCATAATAAATTCAGACAATTAAAAAATGTAAATATTTTTATTAATTATTATTATTATTCTTATTTATTAATTTTAATTATTTTGTAAATAAATACTAACCAAATTGATTTAGTTTAATTAGGTTCATTTTGACTATTTTTCATAATAAATAAAATAAATTAGACTTAGGTTTTTTTTTACTAACTTTTGACCTTTTATTTTATTTTCATTAAAACCTAAAAAACACAAAAAAATACTTTTTCTTTTAATTAATTAAATAATTAGTTATTAGGTTTAATTTGAATTAATTGCAACAAAAAAAGGACAAATTCCATTCTTTTCTCAAAAAGGGTCAAAACCCTAAGGACGTCCCGATTCAATTCTTTCGCGCGCATATTTATTTTTAATTCGTTATTTTGATTATATTTATGTATCTGCTCAGAAATGTAATAGTTAATTAGAACTTTATCGCTTTCTTTAATTTCTCATATTTATTTTCCAAAGGGTTATGTTTCTGGCGATGTAAAACCCGACGCCTTGTAATAGCGTAGATTCAATTTTCCGCAATTTACTTTCCGCACAACTATTAACTGTTAATTATGCATGCAAGACTTGTCTGAAAAATAAAATTAACTCGTAGCTCACCAATAACATGTACAAGATAATTTTAACATGAAACCTGACACACGTGCACATGCCACTCCTAGGGTACGCCTCACTTGGTTGCCTCGACGTGGTCATCAAGTATAGGGTGTTTTAGAGGTCACCCTCCTATCTAAAGATCCAGTTGCCTCGAAACGGTTGCCTCAGATAAAAAGGATCTAAGACATTAGGGTTACCGCTAAGGCATCCTACTATTGCTTTGGTGACCACACATGTCCCTAATAATCGAATTGACCCGAATAACTCCAACGACGGTGCTACCTACTTCTCAATAGTGGGATAGTACTGTCTAAAGGACTCTTACACAGCCTAATTCCTTTTAAAAAACAAAAAAAAATCTTTTCGCACCTACACTTTCAAAAAGTTTTCAAACAAATACTTCATACACTCTTGAGGACAGATACAAGAGTTACCTAGAAGTTTTTCAAACTAAACTTTTTCAAAACCCACAAACACAAGAAAAGCAAACAATTTTTGAAAACATAGTGAGCAAGTACCTAAGAGCCCGTGGATAACCACGGATAGAAAGGGTGCTAATACCTTCCCTTTCTATAATCTACCTCCCGAACCGAGAAACATCTCGAAAAGGAAATTTGTTGTGCTTTTGTCCTTTCCATGTTGGAGAAAATAAAAGACGGTGGCGACTCTTGCTTACCGCGATATTTCGCGAACCAGCTTTAAAACAGTCAGTTCTATTCCCACCGATCACAGAACTGGCGACTCTGCTGGGGACATTTAATAAGTGAGGTGTATCTTAGGATTAGACCACTCTTGTTTTCAATTGCTTGCTTTGCTTGCTTTAATATTGTGGGTTTGTCTTGGAGTTTCATAGATCCTAACCCGGATCTGGGGGATACCTTTTAGAAGTAGCAACAAACCGTGAGGGAACTGTGCGGGGTATACCGACACAGTTGAAGCAGTTGCTACGTTGATGTGGCACTTTGGTGAGTACTGGTAACCCTTGAGTCAAGTCAAGGAGAGTACAGGGCCGCCGCGTGGTGTCGCGAAGCATCAACTGACCTTAGGAACCTTACTTGACCATCCTGGCCTCTTTAGGGGTAGTGAGATGACCGACTTTGGTGCAGTCCGAAGTTGGTAGATACTCGATACTACACTCATTGAGGGTTGTTTTCTTGGAATATTTTGGTTGCCAGTTAAGTGGCTAAATCAAAACAATGAACATAGAAAACAATCCAATGATATTGAGCTCCTTAGAACCTGGTTACTATTTTCTAGGACAGGTTTTGAGCCAACTAACTTCAAGAGGGTAATACCTAAACTCCATGCTAGCCTAAAATCTAAGGGCTCTTTGTGTGACTTGTGTGCTTTCAAACTTGAACTACTTGCACATTCTTGTTATCTGACAGCATGAGTTCCTTGCAGGTTTTGTTTATAGTCCTTATCCAACAATTTGGATTTATAGCAGGGCTTACTTACATCACCTCACATGCATAGCATACACATCATAACATCATACCATTGCATACATCTAACCCATTTCAAGGATCTCAAGGGTTCGTGATGCAGGTGTTGATGAACCAACTGTCTAGCAAGGGGCAAAAGGGGATTTATTTTCCTCTAGCCAAGGTTGTTTGGAGATCAAAACATGATAACTTGAGTCAGGGGCTATGACCCACTCGATATGGTGAGCCTAACTCTTGAAGAAGGACTCTCAACAACATGAAGTTCCTTCAATCAAGCTACCGGATTCAAATTCTAACAAGTTTCCTATTTACCCCGCGAGATCCTTGAAAACATTGCATACATATATCATACATATCATTGCATTACAGGTCACCCTTTACAGGTCTCTCACGTTCTCGCTGTTTATTTCAGCAATGGCTTTCCAACAAGACAACCAGGATCTTCATACTCAAGAGACTCAGTTCAGGGAAATCTTCCTAAGCCTATCCAAGGGGCAGGAAGAGTTGAGAACACTCCTCATGGGGAATTTGGTCAAGAAAAGTCCTGAAGACAGTAAAGACGAACGACTGAAACGTCTGCAAGCTGAGGTAGATACAATGAGAACCCAAATGCTGGGGCAGATGGCTCTCATTCAAGACTTAGCTCAAAGACAAGAAGAGCTCAGGGTTCTCGTCAACCAACTGCTTCGGGATAACCAACTGGGGCAAACATCTAAGGTCAAAGAGCCAGTCATCATTAAATTCCCTTTGAGACAAGAAGACAAGGGAAAAGCTCCTCAACTTGCTTCAGGGTCACAAATTCAGCATCAACCTCACCAGCTTCAGCAGGACAGTATGAAGCAAGTAGTCAGGGTTGGGGACCAAACCGGTAATCAGCTTCCAAGTAGTCAAAGGTTTGGTTCAAGGAATAGACCTCTCCAAGCTGCTACTACTTCACAGGTCCAACAACGACCTCGCCAAGAACAACGGGTTGATCAGAGCAAGCCAGACAAGCCTAGGAGGCAATTCACCAAGCTCAATGTGTCGCCGTCTCAAGCTTTACAACACATGTTGAGGTTGAATTTGGTAACTCTAAGGGACCCTCCTAAGAATCCGAACACTACACCATCAAGGTACAACCCCAACGCCCGCTGCGCTTATCATTCTGACAGCCCGGGGCATGATACAGATGATTGTTGGACTTTGAGGAACAAGGTTCAGGACCTAATCGATGCAAAGGAGGTCGAGTTCGAAGTGCCCGAGACTCCCAATGTGATCACTGCTCCCTTGCCAAAACATGGCTAGGATTGAAAAAACTTTTGTTCATTCGAATGTTCAAGTTGTATTTTTCTTTGATTGTTCAAACATTTATTCATATCAAACATTGTTATTTCATTAATGCATTGCATATGTCTGTTTTGAATCAATATATTCGCATTCGCTATATTCAAACTGCTTTCATTTTTTGTGATGTTCAAACTCTTGATTAATAACTCTAAGCCTTTTGAGGGAGGATGACGAAAACGATACCACGATCTTTATAGTATGCTTTTGAACAGACCCCGCTGATGAGGTACAGGCATTGTTTCAATTCCTAAACACTGGAGTTATAAGGAAGATAATCCCTCGTCAACCCCTCTGAGCCAAAGAAGTAGGAGTTTTTCTTTTCGAAAATTAAAACCCTTAATCATAACCTGGGGCAGGGTAGTTCTCTCAGTTGATCCAAGTGCACAACGAATGGCACCAAAGAAGTCCTTACAAAACAAAAGACAGTGATGGTTCCGAATGATCATAAAGACAGACAGTCATCATTTCTCAAAATAAAAGCCCATTAAGTCAAAACCTATGAAGGAGACTTACAAAACTGGGGCATCCCACTGGCTGTAATCACAAAAGAAACAGTTCAGGCAAAAGACAGGGATACTAAAAATAAAAAAGAAAGAGGTCCTACAAACCCTCGACAAAAAAAAGAAATGACTGCCTACCCAAAATAAACTGTCAACATCCGAACCATCACTGGAATATCAGAGCAAAGACTCAAACAAGGTCTAACACACGATTAGCTGAGTTTAGGTTTGAAGAACATCACGAAGACCGGGTGGGTACAAATAAAATTTGAGCCTTTATCCTTTGTTTCTTAAAACGTGAACCAGGCCACGTTATAACCCTCAAAAGTCCTAGCTGAAGCATGGGTTAGTTCGAAAGCATACTGTTACAAAGGTATCCTGACTCCTTAAGGTTTGCGGTAAAATAACGAGTTGACATTACATTTTACAAAAAATCACTTGTTTTATTAAAAACTGTATTTTCAAAAGCTTCAAGACAGACATAAGCTTTGCATTTTTAACATAACTTTGTTTGCATATGACTTTTTGTTCGAACAACAAAGAAATTCACACGAAGAATATCTAGTGAACAAAAGCACTTCCAACCAAGGGGGCAGACACGATCATTGTCCATCATCTGGGACAGTTAAGTCAAGATTCGGAGAATCTCTCAAAAGGCCAACCAGCTTGGGGCAAATTTCCATCTAGATCACTTAGGGCATTGGGCCTGAACTCCAGGGACAAATCTGGTACGATCAAACATCTTCTAGTCACATAGCAAACACAACAACAATGACAACTCCCTGCATCCTGAGAGCACGGACATAGTCGAAAAAATACTACGCAAAATCAAAGACCCACTAGGTTGACACACCTAGGCAAAAATAAGGGCTTCCCGGCGAACCAAAAGGGTTCAAGCAAAAATAAGGGATGAAAAAAAAAAAATCTATACACCCGGCAAGTCGAAAACCTGAAAAGGCGGCTCGGGCAAAAATGGGTATCCCGGTGGACTGAAAACCCGAAAGGGTGGTCCAGGCAAAAGTTAGGGATCACAGCATACGACTATGTCCCGACATCTCGTCACTTGCCTACCAGAAGAAGATTGGTCAATCAGCAGTTATCAAGACCTCCACAGGTACCTTCTTCCACAGAAGCTGGGGCAATAAGAAGTGTCCGAATTGTACAAGTTACGCTGTCCTCCAGATACAAAGTAGGTTCGGCTGAAGAATGTGACTAAGACACCTCCACTCCACGGGAGTAAGACAAGACTCAACAATGCTCTCCCCAAGCAGAGTTGGTCTCCAATCAGCCCTAAAAAGGCACAGTGTCTCCAGCAAGTCAGCGACACTCCCCTCAAGCAGAGTTAGGCTACTGTCAGCCCTAAGGAAGTTGGGTATCCCCAGAAGATCTCAACATTCCCCAGCGGAGTATAGATATCCCTCAGCAAGCATCCCCGGCAGTCTTAATATAAGATTGTTCCCCGGCGGAATACATACATCCAGTGGAGCCATTCCCTAGTGCAGTCTCAAAAGTTTCCACAGGAGAGTTGAATCATCTCCCCAGTAGATTCTGGAAGCTTATCCCCAGTAGATTCTAGAAGCTTATCCCCAGTAGATTCTGGAAGCTTATCCCCTGCAGAGTACGAACGCTCTCCCCGGCTTTATTCAGAAGGTTATTCCCCACCAGGGTATAACTGGGTTATCCTCAGCTAATTACCACGGAAAGATCGTCCTCGGCGAAGTTCTTCCTATCCCCAGCGGAGTTCGTTCAAATTCATCAACATAACTTATCAACAGAATCCCCAGCGGAATTATCATCCAAATCTCAGTGAAGTATCTCTTCCCATAGAGTAATTCCCCGAAGAGTAATCTCTTCGCCAAGTTTATTCCCCAACGGAGTCATCTTCTCCTACCGATTTATTCTTGCAATCATCATCCCCAGCGGAAACGAAGACCTATACTCTTCGACATCAGACCAGGATTCAACTTCCCGACATTTGTCAAGAATTTATTTTCCTAGACGAAAATACATTCATAAACATCACATTATCATACACCATGACGCATGCATATACGCATCATAAGCACACAATCTCATTTATTCTTGAGAACATCATGATATCATGCATTTCTTACATCATGACATTGCATACAACTGATGTTTTGCCTTTTCAGGAAAAAGGTCAATCCAAAAATGATTACTATCAACTGTCACTAATTCCAGATTCGATTCCTGTATCTAGCCAGGGCATATCTATGAGTAACTGATTGTAGATTCGATACCTGTATCCAGCCAGGGCATATCTGCATGAAGAGTTTAGAGATTCGATTCCTGTATCCAACCAGGGCATATCTGTAGACGACCAATTCCAGATTCGATTCCGGTACCAAGCCAGGGCATGTCTGCATGAAGAGTTTAGAGATTTGACTCCTGTATCCAGCCAGGGCATATCTGTAGACGACCAATTCCAGATTCGATTCCTGTATCTAGCCAGGGCATATCTGTGAGTAACTGATGGTAGATTCGATTCCTGTATCCGGCCAGGGCATGTCTGCATGAAGAGTTTAGAGATTCAATTCCTGTATCCAGCCAGGGCATATCTGTAGACGACCAATTCCAGATTCGATTCCTGTATCTAGCCAGGGCATATCTGTGAGTAACTGATTGTAGATTCGATTCCTGTATCCGGCCAGGGCATGTCTGCATGAAGAGTTTAGAGATTTGATTCCTGTATCCAGCCAGGGCATATCTGTAGACGACCAATTCCAGATTCGATTCCTGTATCTAGCCAGGGCATATCTGTGAGTAACTGATTGTAAATTCGATTCCTGTATCCGGCCAGGGCATGTCTGCATGAAGAGTTTAGAGATTCGACACCTGTATCCAGCCAGGGCATGTCTGCATGAAGAGTTTAGAGATTCGATTCCTGTATCCAGCCAGGGCATATCTGTAGACGACCAATTCCAGATTCGATTCCTGTATCTAGCCAGGGCATATCTGTGAGTAACTGATGGTAGATTCGATTCCTGTATCCGGCCAGGGCATGTCTCCATGAAGAGTTTAGAGATTCGATTCTTGTATCCAGCCAGGGCATATCTGTAGACGACCAATTCCAGATTCGATTCCTGTATCTAGCCAGGGCATATCTGTGAGTAACTGATTGTAGATTCGATTCCTGTATCTGGCCAGGGCATGTCTGCATGAAGAGTTTAGAGATTCGATTCCTGTATCCAGCCAGGGTATATCTATAGACGACCAATTCCAGATTCGATTCATGTATCTAGCTAGGGCATATCTGTGAGTAACTGATTGTGGATTCGACACCTGTATCCAGCCTGGGCATATCTGCATGAAGAGTTTAGAGATTTGATTCCTGTATCCAGCCAGGGCATATCTGTAAACGACCAATCCCAGATTCGATTCCTGTATCTAGCCATGGCATATCTACATGAAGAGATTGAAGATCAACACCTTTAACAAGCCAGGAAATTATCTTTCTCAGGTACACAAGTTCTCGCTAAGGAATCTCTTACGCGATCGATACCTTCAGATGGCATCTATAAGCCCATCCACCTACCAACAGTCTCCAAATGGCATCTATAAGCCCATTCCCGACAAGGTTCTGTCACATCTCCAAATGGCATCTATAAGCCCATCCTCCCATACCATCTCTCCAAATGGCATCTATAAGCCCTTTCCCGACAAGGTTCTGTCACATCTCCAGATGGCATCTATAAGCCCATCCCCATATCCACCATCTTTCCAAATGGCATCTGTAAGCCCATTCCCGCTGTCACATTGCTGATATTCTACTATGCGAGTGCAAATTTCTGGGCACTCTAGTGTTCAATCATCTTCCACCTTCGGATCACGAAAGGCTCGTAAGCCAATCTACATCCTCAGGTCTAAGAAGATTGAACAGGGGCAACTGTTGTACCCCAAAATTTGCCCTCCCATATTCTTCAGGATTTGTCAAGATCAATCTTCAAATGCTTCAAGATTCCTCAAAGGATGTACAGTCAAATTGCCTCATAAGGCAGTCAAAATTAGGGTTTTGGTTCTTGCAAAGAATTTGAGGTTTTCAATGGCTCAATCAAGTCCCATAGGCCTATATACATTTCCAAGCATCTACATGGCAAGTTTCAAGACTCACAGGGTCAAGTTGCACAGTCAAAAACTTCATTTGGTTCACAATCAACTGCAGGGGCAAAATGGTCATTTGGCAGTCAAAAGTCAAAATTTTTGGTCAACATATTATTTTGAAGCCACAATCATCATTTGATCAAGTCTTGATCATGATTCCACAAAAATGGCTCAAAAATCCTCAAGATGCCAAAGTTTCTATTTTTGGACAGCTGAAAAGTCAACTGTAACTTGACCAAGGCATAACTTTTTCATGGTTCATCAGAAAAATCCCATCCAATGCTCATTTTGAAGGGGATGACATTTCCTACAACTCATCTTCATATTCCAAATCCAAGAAATGCTCTCACAAAAAGTTATTAATTTCTACATTATAGGTCAATTTCAAAAGTCAACAAAAATGCACTTTAAGTCAAAGACCATAACTTGAGATTGGTAAATCAAAATGACATGGGACCAAAGGAATTGGTTAGAGGACTTCAATACCTTTCCAAAATGTCCAAGAACATGTTCATATGATCAAAATTGAGCAAGATATGCATTGGAGAAGTTGGAAATTTTTTGGGAATTTGCAAAAGTCAACTTTGCCCAAAACACTTCATTTTTGCTAA
The DNA here is from genome assembly GCA_948472305.1 of Vicia faba. Taxonomy (NCBI): domain Eukaryota; kingdom Viridiplantae; phylum Streptophyta; class Magnoliopsida; order Fabales; family Fabaceae; genus Vicia; species Vicia faba. Next base: position 1,146,300,114 of record OX451736.1, on the reverse strand, counting down.
TGGGCCTCAAATTCTTTCTTGAAACATTGTCCAAGGCCTATGCACGACCCATTGAACTTAAATTGAATTATTTTCTTATTTTTATTAATTATTTGGATTTTTAATTGATTAATAATTCATTTAATTGATTTAATTGTAGGAAAATTCAAAAGATATGATTTTCAAATCTTTTGTGAAGCAAATAAGATCAGGGCAAGCTGGCAATTTCGTGCATCCATCAAAGAGGAAAAAAACTCCATGTTTGGCAAGCTTTATCAATCAAAAATATGCAAAAATATTTGATTGGAAATCAAAGATGCAAAACATTATTCCATGGATCTTTGACCTAGTTTTCACCCTAATTCCATCATACTATATATGCTGAAGCCAAACCTAATTCCTTGGACGTGCAAAACTGATGCAAAGAACCCTTATCAAATTGAAAAATTCCAAGAAAGCTTGAAACTGAATTCCCCTTTCAAGGAGATTTAAAGGTTCAAACACGTTGCTGGGACACTCAGGAACCTATTGCAATCACAAACAAGTTCTAACACTCAAAGAATCACTCACTTCAGTCACACGGTTTGCCTAATTTTTCTAGAATCGAAACTCATAATTCTTGCATATTTAACATGATATAATTGTTGCTTTGCATTGCTATGACCTTTTTGAAGCTGATGGTATAGGTGAATTGAGTTATAGAGCCATGAATTAAAAGACACCATTGAAGAAATCTAGGGTTTCAGAGCTCTCAGATTAGGGCTTTCCACATACAGCAAAATTGGACCTCATAACCCATATGGTTGAATTCGTCAAGGCCAGAAGAATTCAACCCAACCATCGTGCCCTTTTTATATGTATTGTACGCCTAATCGCTATTTTCCGTGGTTGTATTTTGTGGGGGTTAAAAACCCCCGCTATTTGTTTGTTTTTCTTACAGGCCAACGAAGAAGATGACGTGCTGGCAACATGTGACTGGATAATTCAAACATAGCGCGCGTTTTTTGTTGATTTCCAGCATGGACGTTGTTTCTATATAACATATTTAATTGCCACTATAATAACAAAAGCGCTCAACTGGCTCAGTGGAAAGGGACGTGTCTGGAAATTGTTGGGACCTGGGTTCGATTCCCAGGTCCACCCCAATATTTATTTCTATTTTCATAACATGATTCTATGCAGGATGCCCAGTGCGTTTCACCATGTATCTCACCTCCAAGCTTGCCAAGTGGCCATGAAGCTCAATCCAAAGGCCAGGGATGGTTGACCACCATGTTCTCCAGTCAAAGCGTGCATAGCCAATCCAGAAAGTCAACAAGGGCTTTGTGTTATTGGGCCTAAAATCTGCAAAGTAAACCTCCCTTTGGGTCATCAAACCCCCCTGGTTAATTACTTCTTTTCTTCTTATTTTTATTTTGTTTTCTTTTAATTACTAATTATTAATATTATTAACTAATAAATTAATATTTTTAATAAAATTCAGAGAATAAAAAATGTAAATACTTTCATTAATTATTATTATAATTTATTAATTATTAATTTTGTAAATAAAATGTAAATTAATTAAATTAGGTAAATTAGGTTAACTTTAATTTTTTACAATAAATAAAACCAATTTAGAATTAGGGTTTCTTTTGACTTTTAATTTCTTTATTTTTATTTTCATTAAAACCTAACAAAAAACCTAAAAAACACTTTTTCTTTTAATTAAATGATTAATTAGTACTAGGGTTAATATTTAAATTAAAACTGCAAAAAGGGACAAACTACTTTCTTAATTTCTCAAAAAGGGTCAAAACCCTAAGGACGTCCCGATTTAATTTCTTTTCGCACATTATTCTTATTTTGATTATTTATGTATCTGCTCAAAGGATGTAATAGTTAATTAGGTTTTATTGCTTTCCTTTATTTTCCGCACTTTATTTTCCGCACTCTTAACTGTTAATATGCATGAAAGACTGTATGCCAAATAAAATTAATCCGTAGCTCACAAATGCATGATCAAAGATAAACATAAACTGAAACCTGACACACGTGCACATGCCACTCCTAGGGTACGCCTCACTTGGTTGCCTCGAGGTGGTCATCAAGTATGGGGTATTTTAGAGGTCGCCCTCCTGTCTAAAGATCCAGTTGCCTCGAAACGGTTGCCTCGGATAAAAAAGGATCTAGGACATTAGGGTTACCGCTAAGGCGTCCTACTATTGCTTTGGTGACCACATTGTCCCTTATAATCGAATTGACCCGAATACCTCCGACGACGGTGCTACCTACTTCTCAATGGTGGGATAGCACTATCTAAAGGACTCTTACACAACCTAATTCCTTAGAGTAGGTAGATCTCATGGGTACTTTCTCTTTTCAAAACAAACAAAATACTTTTCACACTGACACTTTCAAAAGTTTTCAAATAAATTTTTCATACACTCTTGAGGACAGATACAAGAGTTACTTAGAAATTTTTCAAACGAAACTTTTTAAAAACCCACGCACACTTGAAAAGCAAACATCTTTTGAAAACATAAGAGCAAGTACCTAAGAGCCCGTGGATAACCACGGATAGAAAGGGTGCTAACACCTTCCCTTTCTATAAATCTACCTCCCGAACTGAGAGACATCTCAAAGAAGGAATTTTGCTGTGCTTTTGTCCTTTCCATGTTGGAGAACATAAAAGACGGTGGCGACTCTTGCTTACCGCGACATTTCGCGAACCAGCTTAAAAAAACAGTCAGTTCTATTTCCACCGATCACACCTGCCTACCAAGGAAGAATTCCCTCCGGTAAAACAGAAGGTCCGCCGTATGCGTCCAGATATGTCCGAGAAAATTAAAGCTGAGGTTATGAAATAATTTGATGCCGGGTTTATAGTAGTGACTTCTTACCCTCAGTGGGTTGCCAACGTGGTTCCAGTGCCGAAGAAGGATGGTAAGGTCCGAATGTGTGTTGATTACAGGGATTTGAACAGGGCGAGCCCTAAGGATGATTTCCCTCTGCCTCATATCGACGTTCTGGTTGACAACACTGCTCAGCATAAAGTATTCTCCTTCATGGATGGCTTCTCCGGTTATAATCAGATTAAGATGGCTCCTGAAGACATGGAGAAGACCACTTTTGTTACTCAGTGGGGCACCTTTTGCTACAAGGTCATGCCTTTTGGGTTGAAAAATGCTGGGGCAACCTACCAACGTGCCATGGTTGCTTTGTTTCATGACATGATCCATCACGAGATCGAAGTATATGTCGACGATATGATTGCAAGGTCCCAAACTGAGGAGGAACACCTTGACCATCTACAGAAGCTGTTTGACCGTCTGAAGTTGTACAAGCTGAGGTTGAACCCGAACAAGTGCACCTTCGGGGTGAGATCTGGAAAACTACTAGGTTTCGTCGTGAGCGACAAAGGTATTCAAGTGGACCCTGCCAAAGTGAAAGCCATACAAGAGATGCCAACTCCCAAGACAGAGAAAGAAGTCAGAGGCTTTCTAGGACGGCTGAACTACATTGCCCGATTCATCTCACATCTAACTGCTACCTGTGAACCAATCTTAAAGCTGCTGAAGAAAGATCAAGTAGTACGTTGGAATGATGAATGTCATGCTGCTTTCGAAAGAATCAAAGAGTATCTCCAAGAACCACCCATTCTTATGCCGCCGGTTGAAGGGAGACCTCTAATCTTATACTTGACAGTACTGGACAACTCAATGGGGTGTGTGCTGGGGCAGCATGACGAGTCTGGCCGAAAAGAGCACGCTATTTATTACCTTAGCAAAAAGTTTACCGACTGTGAGACCCGATACTCACTGCTCGAGAAAACTTGCTGCGCTTTGGTATGGGCTGCTCGCCGGCTGAGACAGTATATGTTGACTCACACTACTTTGTTGATTTCAAAAATGGATCCAATCAAGTATATCTTTGAAAAGCCTGCCTTGTCCGGAAGGATAGCAAGATGGCAGATGATCTTGACGGAATATGACATCTATTACACGACTCAGAAAGCAATCAAGGGAAGTGTGCTGGCAGACCATTTGGCACATCAGGCAGTGGATGATTACCAGTCGATGAACTTTGAATTTCCAGACGAGAATATCATGGTAGTGACTGATTGTGAAGTACCGGGACCGGATGAAGGACCTGAGGAAGGATCCCGATGGTCTATGCACTTTGACGGAGCCTCAAACGCTTTGGGTAACGGTATTGGCGCTGTGATCATATCTCTAAAAGGCACTCATACTCCACTTACCGCCCGACTATGTTTCAACTGCACCAACAACATGGCAGAGTATGAAGCATGTATCATGGGTCTTCAAGCTGCAATTGACTTAAGGATCAAGTTTCTGAGTGTCTTCGGAGATTCCGCTCTCGTGATCAATCAGATCAAAGGCGAGTGGGATACGAAACACCCAAATCTTATTCCTTACAAAGAGTATGTGTTGTCGTTGATTCCCCACTTCGAGGAGATAACTTTTGAACACTTCCCAAGAGAGGAGAATCAGTTGGCGGACGCGCTGGCTACGATGTCTTCTATGTTCAAAGTCAAATGGGATAACGAAGCTCCCCGGATCATCATTTGGAAATTGGATGAACCTGCACATTGCTGTGATCTTGAGGCTGAAGAGGTAACTGAAAAACCTTGGTATCACGAAGTGAAGAGGTACCTTGAAGCTCAAGAATACCCTGAAGGCGCATCTGTTAATGACAAGAAGTTTATGAGAAGGTTCGCGGCAAAGTTCTTCCTCAGCAACGACATTCTCTACAAACGAAACCATGATTCAACTTTACTGCGTTGTGTGGATAAGACGGAAGCAGAAAGAATCATGGCAGAGCTGCATGAGGGTACCTTCGGAACACATTCCAGTGGACATACCATGGCAAAGAAAATCCTTCGGGCAGGATATTTCTGGTCCACAATGGAAGCTGACTATTACCAACATTCTCGGACGTGTCACAAATGCCAGATCTATGCTGATAAGGTGCACGTTCCTCCAGTTCCTCTGAACGTCTTGACAGCACCTTGGCCTTTTGCAATGTGGGGCATTGATATGATCGGCGAGATTAGACATACGGCATCCAACGGGCATCGCTTCATCCTGGTAGCGATTGATTACTTCACAAAGTGGGTTGAAGCAGCTTCCTTCGCTACCGTAACCAAGAACGTCGTGGCACGGTTCATTCGGCACAACCTGATCTGTCGATACGGTGTACCTGAGAGGATCATTACGGAGAATGGTACCAATCTTAACAACAAGATGATCACTGAGCTCTGCGAGCAATTCAAGATACAGCACCACAACTCTTCTCCTTACCGGCCGAAGATGAATGGGGCTGTAGAAGCAGCTAATAAAAACATCAAGAACATTGTGCAGAAGATGACATTGACCTACAAAGATTGGCACAAGATGTTACCGTTTGCTCTTCATGGGTACCGTACCTCAGCACGAACATCAACAGGGGTAACACCCTTTTCCTTGGTCTACGACATGGAGGCAGTCTTGCCGATTGAAGTTCAAATACCCTCTCTCCGGATAATGAAAGATGCAGGTTTGAGTGAAGATGACTGGATCCAGACCCGGCTTGATCAATTAAACCTAATCGACGAAAAGAGACTCACTGTTATTTGTCATGGTCAGACGTACCAAAAACGGATGATCAGGGCATTTAACAAGAAATTCAGACGACAAGAGTATCAAGTCGGAGACCTGGTAATCAAGCGCATCATTCTTCCTCAAAGTGATCCCATGGGCAAATGGACCCCTACGTACGAAGGGCCATTTGTGGTTAAACATATCTTCTTAGGAGGAGCTATGATTCTAACCACCATGGATGGTGACGACCTTCCTCACCCCGCAAATGCAGACATAGTAAAAAGATACTACGCATGAATTAAAGACTCGCTAGGTTGACACACCTAGGTAAAAATAAGGGCTTCCCGGCGAACCAAAAGGGTTCGGGCAAAAATAAGGGATGAAAATGAAAAAAAAATCTGTACACTCGGCAAGTCGAAAACCTGAAAAGGCGGCTTGGGCAAAAATGGGTATCCCGGTGGACTGAAAACCCGAAAGGGCGGTCCAGGCAAAAGTTAGGGATTAAAGCGTAATACTATGTCTCATTGGATCACCTTGCATCCAGAATTCGGCATTAACTATCAGGTTCAGACGGCACCAATCAATCAACTTCATCTTCCACTAAGCAGCGAAGTGATGAGACGCTCGAAGACATAAAGGCGATAGCAGAGTTGGAACCCAGTGGGATTTTGCACATAGCTGTTTTGTTTTCCTTCTTGTATAAAACTCTATGTGATTCGGCGGCGTTCTCTTACTAGGACGTCAACCTCTTGTACAAAAACGCCTATTTACAGAAAATTTCAAAATCAATACAAATTCACTTTTCCAGCCAAATTGCCAATTGTTTTTCCTTTATCTGTTTTGTTTTACAAAGAACGTCCAATGTTCATTTTTGATATATGCATTTGACATTAATTGCTGATCACAAATATTTGCATACGAAACAAAGGACTAATTGCAGGTGACATTAGAAACAGGGGCAATAATGAGTTGTCTAAGCGATCTAGTTGCTCTGTCCACCAAGGTACTAAGGTAGGTTCGGCTGAAGAATATGACCAAGATACCTTCACTCCACGCAGAGTAAGACAAGATTCAGCAATACTCGCCCCAAGCAGAGCTGGTCTCTCATCAGCCCTGAAAAGGCACAGTATCTCCAGCAAGTCAGCGATACTCTCCCCAAGCAGAGTTAGTCTACTGTCAGCCTTAAGGAAGTTGGGTATCTCCAGAAGATCTCAATATTCCCCAGCGGAGTATACAGATGTTCCTAAGCAAGCATCCCCGGCAGTCTTAATATAAGATTGTTCCCCGGCGGAATACCAGACATCCCAATGGATCCATTCCCCAGTACAGTCCGAAGTTTCCCCAGGAGAGTTGAATCAATCTCCCCAGTAGATTCTGGAAGCTTATCCCCAGTAGATTCTGGAAGCTTATCACCTACAGAGTACATACGTCTCTCCCCGACCATATTTAAAGGTTATTCCCCACCAGGGTCTAACTGGGTTATCCTCAGCTAATTACCACGGAAAGATCGTCCTCGGCGAAATTCTTCCTATCCCTCAGCAGAGTTCATGAAATTCCCCAACATAACTTATCAGTGGAATCCCCAGCGGAGTTCTCATTAAAATCTCAGCGAAGCATCTCTTCCTCACAGAGTATTTCCCCGCAGAGTAATCTCTTCAACAAGTTTATCCCTCAACGGAGTCATCTTCTCCTACCGGTTTATTCTTGCAACCATCATCCCCAGCGGAAATGAAGAACTCAACTCTTCAACGTCAGCCCCAGATTTAACTTCCCGGCATTCGTCAAGGATTTATTTTCCTGGACGAAAATAAATTCATAAACATATCACATCTCATACCTCCTATTCATATACATGATAAAGTGCATACGACACAATCTCATTTATTCTTGAGAACATCATGACATCATGCATTTCATACATCATGACATTGCATACAACTGATGTTTTGCATTTTCAGGAAAAAGGTCAATCCAAAGATGATTACTATCAACTGTCGCAGTTCCAGATTCGATACCTGTATCTAGCCAGGGCATATCTGTGAGCGATTGATTGTAGATTCGATACCTGTATCTAGCCAGGGCATATCTGCATGAAGAGTTTGAAGTTCCAGATTCGATACTTGTATCTAGCCAGGGCATATCTGTGAGCGATTGATTGTGGATTCGATACCTGTATCTAGCCGGGGCATATCTGCATGAAGAGTTTGAAGTTTCAGATTCGATACCTGTATCTAGCCATGGCATATCTGTGAGCGATTGATTGTGGATTTGATACATGTATCTAGCCAGGGCGTATCTGCATGAAGAGTTTGAAGTTCCAGATTCGATACCTGTATCTAGCCAGGGCATATCTGTGAGCGATTAATTATGGATTCGATACCTGTATCTAGCCAGGGCATATCTGCATGAAGAGTTTGAAGTTCCAGATTCGATACCTGTATCTAGCCAGGGCATATCTGTGAGCGATTGATTGTGGATTCGATACCTGTATCTAGCCAGGGCATATATGCATGAAGAGTTTGAAGTTCCAGATTCGATACCTGTATCTAGCCAGGGCATATCTGTGAGTGATTGATTATGGATTCGATACCTGTATCTAGCCAGGGCATATCTGCATGAAGAGTTTGAAGTTCCAGATTCGATACCTGTATCTAGCCAGGGCATATCTGAGAGCGATTGATTATGGATTCGATACCTGTATCTAGCCAGGGCTTATCTGCATGAAGAATTTGAAGTTCCAGATTCGATACCTGTATCTAGCCAGGGCATATCTGTGAGCGATTGATTGTGGATTCGATACCTGTATCTAGCCAGGGCATATCTGCATGAAGAATTTGAAGTTCCATATTCGATACCTGTATCTAGCCAGGGCATATCTGTGAGCGATTGATTGTGGATCTATACCTGTATCTAGCTAGGCATATCTGCATGAAGAGTTTGAAGATCAATACCTGTAACAGGCCAGGAAATTATCTTTCTTTCTCAGGTACGCAAGTTCTCGCTAAGGAATCTCTTACGCGATCGACGATCTCCCGATGGCATCTTTAAGCCCATCTCCACAACTATCCATTACACTTCCAAATGGCATTTATAAGCCCATTCCCGACAAGATTCTGTCACACCTCCAGATGGCATCTATAAGCCCATCCTCCTATCCATCATATCTCCAAATGGCATCTGTAAGCCCATTCCCGACATCACATTGCTGATATTCTACTATGCGAGTGCAAATTTCTGGGCACTCTAGTGTTCAATCATCTTCCACCTTCAGATCACGAAAGGCACGCAAGCCAATCTACATCCTCAGGTTTAAGAAGATTGAACAGGGGCAACTGTTGTACCCCAAAATTTGCCCTCACATATTCTTCAAGATTTGTCAAGAATCATCTTCAAATGGTTCAAGACTCCTCAAGGATTGTACAGTCCAAATGCCTCCTAAGCCAGTCAAAATTAGGGTTTTGGTTATTTCAAGGAATTGGAGGTTTTCAATGGCTCAATCAAGTCCCATAGACCTATATACATTGTCAAGCATCTACATGCCAAGTCTCAAGACTCATAGTGTCAAATTGCACAGTCAAAAGCCCTATTTGGTTCACAGTCAACTGCAGGGGTAAAATGGTCATTTTATAGTCAAAAGTCAAATTTTTTGGTCAACATCTTATTTTGAGGCCACAATCATCATTTGATCAAGTCTTGATCATGATTCCACAAGCATGGCTCAAAAAAATCATCAAAGATGCAAAAGTTACTATTTTTGGACAGTAGAAAAGTCAACTGTATCTTGACCAAGGCATAACTTTTTCATGGTTCATAAGAAAAATTCCATCCAATGCTCATTTTGAAGGGGATGACATTTCCTACAACTCATCTTCACATTCCAAGTCCAAGAAATGCTCTCAGAAAAAGTTATCAATTTCTACATTATAGGTCAATTTCAAAAGTCAACAAAAATGTACTTTAAGTCAAAGACGATAACTTGAGATTGGTAAATCCAAATGACATGGGACCAAAGGCATTGGTTAGAGGACTTCAAGACCTTTCCATAATGTCCAAGAACATGTTCATATGATCAAAATTGAGCAAGATATGCGTTGGAGAAGTTGGGAAATTTTTATGAATTTGCAAAAGTCAACTATCCTTAAAACTTCAATTTTTGACAAAAGGGCCCACTTTCTTCCACTTGATTCAGCCTTGTCATGCCACACACGTGTCCCATGCTTAATTTCAAGATCAAACATTTATTTTTTTATTTTATTTAATTTTTATTGATTTAATTCATTTTAAATCCATAATAATTCAAATAAAATCTAAAAATCAATGGAATAGTATCTTTTTGATTTGAACAACTTTCATATACCATGTGCCAACTAACAAATTCGTGCTAAGCCTTTTTTGTGCATAAAATCTTAGATTTGCTTCAAATATGGAAAGGTTTTCAATGGTGGTCAACCAAATCTCCAAACTTCAATACACCAAGATACAAGCCCAAATTTAAACTTAGATTGATTGCCTTATACATATACAAGAAGCCTAAACCTAATTCACGACCTAAGCATTGCTAAAACGGCCAAGGCAAAACTGAAAAATTGCTGGAAAAGTGGGAGATCAAGAACAAGATTGCAGACGTTTTCAGATCAAAAGAAGCACGTAGCCTTCTTCCTTGCTATCCACTGAAGCTAAAGCGATCATAAACACATCCTTAGACCACCTACAAAGCGCTGTAAGTCATCACGAAGTCACCCCTGGACATGGAATCGTGATTCTCCATTCTTGCATTTTTTTTCTCAAAAACATTGGCATATTCATGTTTCTTGTTTAATTTCTAACCTAATGGCAATATTCAATTTCGTTTTTAGGCCTCATATGTTGATACCCGCGCCTAGGGTTTGTGTATGTTGTTTTTAGGCATTTTGTTTTCAGGTGAAATCAGAACAAATCATGAGCATGGATGGACTTAGGAGATGGAGACGAGACCAACCATGGTCTTGGAATGAGTTTTTGAAGCCTAGGGACGATTTTAAGAAAAGCCTACGAAACTACCTACGGATAAAAATCCGCAGGTAAATAACCAACAATTTTGATGAAGAAGACGATGATGCGTCACAGTGTGATTGGCCCGTTTAAAATCCAAGCGCGTTTTTTTGTTTTGGCTAACATGTTAATTGGTTTATGAATATTATATTCAGTCTTCATTATACTAACAAATGAACAAGGCAGTTGGTTTGGTTGAAGCGCACATGCATAGTCCCTTGGGACCTGGGTTCGATTCCCAGGTCCCCCAAACCTTTGTTTCTATTTTTTCTAACTTGATCACATACAGGCTTTCAGAAATGTTCCACCATAAACCTCACGCTGCAGTATGCCATGTGTCTGATGCACCAATTCAAAGGCCATGAGAGAGGGAACACCATGCTCTCGGTCAACCAACGCACTAGACCATTCCAGAAAGTCAACAGGGCTTGATTCTTCTTGGGCTCCAGAATTGCCAAATTCACCTCCTATGGGCCCAACACCCCTGATTAAATATTTTTTCTTTTATTTTTCTTTTACTAATTTCTAACTATTATTATTATTATTATTTATTTAACTAACATAATTAATATTATTTTCATAATAAATTCAGACAATTAAAAAATGTAAATATTTTTATTAATTATTATTATTATTCTTATTTATTAATTTTAATTATTTTGTAAATAAATACTAACCAAATTGATTTAGTTTAATTAGGTTCATTTTGACTATTTTTCATAATAAATAAAATAAATTAGACTTAGGTTTTTTTTTACTAACTTTTGACCTTTTATTTTATTTTCATTAAAACCTAAAAAACACAAAAAAATACTTTTTCTTTTAATTAATTAAATAATTAGTTATTAGGTTTAATTTGAATTAATTGCAACAAAAAAAGGACAAATTCCATTCTTTTCTCAAAAAGGGTCAAAACCCTAAGGACGTCCCGATTCAATTCTTTCGCGCGCATATTTATTTTTAATTTGTTATTTTGATTATATTTATGTATCTGCTCAGAAATGTAATAGTTAATTAGAACTTTATCGCTTTCTTTAATTTCTCATATTTATTTTCCAAAGGGTTATGTTTTTGGCGATGTAAAACCCGACGCCTTGTAATAGCGTAGATTCAATTTTCCGCAATTTACTTTCCGCACAACTATTAACTGTTAATTATGCATGCAAGACTTGTCTGAAAAATAAAATTAACTCGTAGCTCACCAATAACATGTACAAGATAATTTTAACATGAAACCTGACACACGTGCACATGCCACTCCTAGGGTACGCCTCACTTGGTTGCCTCGACGTGGTCATCAAGTATAGGGTGTTTTAGAGGCCGCCCTCCTGTCTAAAGATCCAGTTGCCTCGAAACGGTTGCCTCGGATAAAAAGGATCTAAGACATTAGGGTTACCGCTAAGGCGTCCTACTATTGCTTTGGTGACCACACATGTCCCTAATAATCGAATTGACCCGAATAACTCCAACGACGGTGCTACCTACTTCTCAATAGTGGGATAGTACTGTCTAAAGGACTCTTACACAACCTAATTCCTTAGGGTAGGTAGATTTCTCCTGGGTACTTGCTCTTTCAAAAAACAAAAAAACATCTTTTCGCACCTACACTTACAAAAAGTTTTCAAACAAATACTTCATACACTCTTGAGGACAGATACAAGAGTTACCTTGAAGTTTTTCAAACTAAACTTTTTCAAAACCCACAAACACACGAAAAGCAAACAATTTTTGAAAACATAGTGAGCAAGTACCTAAGAGCCCGTGGATAACCACAGATAGAAAGGGTGCTAATACCTTCCCTTTCTATAATCTACCTCTCGAACCGAGAAACATCTCGAAAAGGAATTTTGCTGTGCTTTTGTCCTTTCCATGTTGGAGAAAATAAAAGACGGTGGCGACTCTTGCTTACCGCGACATTTCGCGAACCAGCTTTAAAACAGTCAGTTCTATTCCCACCGATCACACATGTACTCTTCATCCCCAACAAATGTCAAAGATTTATTTTCCCAGACAAAATACAACACAGGCTTACAAATACACTTCACAACACATTCATACGTCATAAAATATGCATACGAAACGCATGTAGCACAGTCTCATTTATTTTGAGAACATCATTACGCAATGTATTTCATACATCATGATATTCCATACAGTTGATTCTTTACCTTTTCAGGAAGAATCAATCGACAGAATAATATCATCAACAAACCTCAAAACAGATTGTAGGTCACTCCTTGAAACAAGACAGGGAAAATATCTACATGATGGACATTCGCTTCAGACCTCTTCTGGCTCAGACTAAATAGACTAAAGATTTATTATGATACTTCTCTCAGTAGACTTTTTATGGCTCAGATTAAATCGACCAAATATTTATTCTGATACTTCTCTCAGTTAAATATTTAAAGACCTCTGCTAGCTTAGATTAAATCAAACAAATATTTATCCTGATACTTCTCTCAGTATACCTTTTTCTGGCTCAGATAAAATCGACCAAAGATTTATTATAATACTTCTCCCAGTTAAAGATTTAAAGACCTCTGGTGGCTCAGACTAAATCGACCAAAGATTTATTCTGATACTTCTCTCAGTATACCTTTTCTGGCTCATATTAAATCGACCAAAGATTTATTCTGATACTTCTCCCAGTTAAAGATTTAAAGACCTCAGTTGGCTCAGATTAAATCGACCAAAGATCTATTCTAATACTTCTCTCAGTAGACCTTTTTCTGGCTCAAATTAAATTGACCAAAGATTTATTCTGATACTTCTCCCAGTTAAAGATTTAAATAACTCTGCTGGCTCAGATTAAATTGACCAAAGATTTATTCTGATACTTCTCTCAATAGACCTTATCTGGATCATATTAAATCGACCAAAGATTTATTCTGATACTTCTCCCAGTTCAATATTTAAAGACCTCTGCTAGGTCAGATTAAATCGACCAAAGATTTATTCTGATACTTCTCTCAGTAGACCTTTTCTGGCTAAGATTAAATCTACCAAAGATTTATTCTGATACTTCTCCCAGTTAAAGATTTAAAGGCCTCTGTTGGCTCAGATTAAATCAACCAAAGATTTATTCTAATACTTCTCTCAGTAGACCTTTTCTGGCTCAAATAAATCGACCAAAGATTTATTCTGATACTTCTCCCAGTTAAATATTTAAAGGCCTCTGCTGGCTCAAATTGACCAAAGATTTATTCTGATACTTCTCTCAGTAGACCTTTTCTGGCTCAAATTAAATCGACCAAAGATTTATTCTAATACTTCTCCCAGTTAAAGATTTAAAGAACCCTGTTGGCTCAGATTAAATCGACCAAATATTTATTCTGATATTCCTTCCAGTAGACATTTTCTGGCCCAGATTAAATCGACCAAAGATTTATTCTGATACGTCTCTCAGTTAAAGTCGAGCATAGACTTAGTCTAATTTCTCTATCAACAGTTACTTTGGATGGCATCTATAAGACCATCTCTGGTAACTCTTCATTGATTTTCCAAGTGGCATCTTTAATCTCATTCTCGATAAAATCAACAAATAGTTTTACTTCATGCATAGGCGAGTGCAAATTTCTGGGCACTTAAGTGTTCAACATCTTCCACCTTCAAGTCGAGAATGGAGAACATGCCAATCTAACTCTTCAAGTTTAAGAATATTGAACAAGGGAAGCTGTTGTACCCAAAAATTTTCCCTCCCTTTTCTTTAAGACATTCCTCACAAAAGATCTCAAATGCTCAAGGATTCTCAAAGAGTTGATCAGACAAGCTCACCTCCTAAGCACTGAGACCACAAATTAGGGTTTTGGTTTTCTCATGGAAAATTGGACTTATAATTCCCCCAAGAGACTTTCATGGTTCATTATAGGTCTTTAAGAATGCTCATACCATGTTTCAAGTCTTGCATCACAAATTTGCTCAGTCAATTGCTCAGATGACTGAAAATCAATTATATTGGGTAAAAAGTCAATTGTGGTCATCATAAAGTCAAAATTCAAGATTTTTTGCCAACATCAACATTTTTAAGTCATATTCATCAATTGATCATAATTCCTCAAGGAAAGCATTCAAATCATCAAAGGGGCAAAAATGTCAAAATTAGGGTTTTGACTGAGAATGACTAATCGTGGACTTTTGACCTAATACATGGCCTAATGGATTGAAGCATGATCTTAAGTATTCAAACACAATGTCTTGACCTAATTTCATGGCTCAAATCACTTCTCAAGATCAAGGGGTTGATAGTTGAATTTGGATCAACTGATGAAAAGTCAACTGACGCACAAAAAGTCAAACTTTGAATTTTTGGTCAACATTGAATTTCAAAGATCAAAATTCATCAAGACATTCAAAAATATAAAACTTGATCAACAAGAATAAAAAAAGTCTAGAAAAGTCAACAAAAGTCAAGATTTCCAATACTTAGAAAAATTCTAAGTGTTCTTTGACCTTGATAATTTCACTACTTCATGATAATTTTTCACCAAGATGCAAGATGATTCAAGGAAAACTTTCAACATGAAAGTTGTATATCTTGATGAATTATATAACTTTGTCCTATAGGGTTGATGTCCAAAAAATTCTTCGATTAGAAGATATAGGCTCATGAAGTCATGACATTTTTATAAAATACTTAGTGAAAATTTTAGCAAGTTTGTTCAGATTTGTGTCCCAACTTCTTGGCAATTTTTCACCTAGTTCAAATTTGATTTAGCCAAAGTAGTAAACATGAAGGTTTAAGAAATGTTTCAAGCTTTCCAAAATGTCCAAGAACTTGAAGATATCATTTTTGAGCTAGGAGAATCAAAGAGAAGAAGTTGGACATCCATTCTTGAATTTTAGGTCATTTTATGATGACCCCTTATGATCCAATCTTCAAGCATGATGCATAAATCTTGCTTTGCAGGATTCTAACATTAAAATCACTCCAGAATTAATTGTTTACACAACTGACTGAGCTATGATCCAAGTGCTTGAGCCATTGTCCAAGTGATTATTCCATTTTTGGCACAAAGTTAACATTACCATTCTTTAAAAGTTGTTTTATACACAATGTTAACTCTTCTTGAGCCCATACATTGTTGATTCTTATTCCAAAACATTTCAAAGCAAGAAGCAACCATCTACAAGCTTGTCAACCACCCTATAAGCCCTTTTACTATGCATTGAAACTATGTATTTCAAGTTTGCTTCAAAATCAAGTCACATAACCATAACATGTGGTCTTTGATTTCTGATTACTTGAGCCTCTAAAACCTTTTCTCTATAAAAGGAGAATTTTTTTGAAAGCCTTAACACGAATAGACAAGCCTTGAAACACCCACAAACTCCCTGAAACTTAGAATTATACACAAAACCTCCATTGGTGCAACTTCTGGCCAAAAACTTCAAACACCTAATCCCCTCATGCATTCCCATTCTAAATCATTCAAATGTCATCTACATATCATATACAACTCATCCCCACCCCTGTTTCATAACTGTAACTTCATCTTCATCATCCTCCAAACTCAAAAATAGCAACCTGTAACTTGACTTCTCCAGAAAGTTTCAGACACTTTCAGCTCAAAGCAAGCATTGCAATAGTTTCCTAGGAGTCCAATGAAGCTATCTAGGTCATCACAACAGCTCCAGGAGTGCTCAAACTTCAAACATAATTTCCAGTTTTGAGGTAAGTTTTCTCAACTTTGAACTCCTTATACAAGCATCATTAATGGTTACTTTGTGAATGAAAAATGTAGACATCATTGCCCTGAAGCTAACCATGCCTTTAGTTTTCATTTATGTTAACTGTACGTGGAGAATTTTGAAGTTGAACTTTCAGAAAACTTAGGTTTTAATTGGGTACGAAACAAAATTCATGCTCATCTTTGATTTATAGTTTAAGTTATTTACATGGTTGAATTCGTGATAAAATTTGGAGCAATTTTCATATTTACATTTTTGGAAATGGTTGGGAAATGAAGAAGTTACAATTTTGAGCAATGGAGTTGTCATCCCTGCATGCACGAAGGAGGAAGAAGATGAAGTTCAAAATTCAGAAACAAGTTTATTTTATATTTAGTTGAAGTTGTTTTATGAATGGATGAAACAGCCACCCCAGTGGCAGAGAAGCGCGCACTAAGGCATTTGTGTAAAGGGACCTGGGTTCGATCCCCAGCGGTACCTTTTTGTTTATTTCATATTTTCTTGTTTTAGATCATGTACAGGCAAGCCCAATGCGTGTACCATGCGCCTCTCACCATCACCATCAGATATGCCAGCCATCAAATCTAGCGCTCCACATGAGCAAGTCTATGGTGCACTCCAAGAAATCAACAATACTGAATCAAACAAAATGTTGGGCCTCCCTTGTGTTTGGGTCCTTTTTTTTTGTTGCTATTTTCTTACCCTCTGACTACTTTTTAACACCAGCCTTTTTTTTTAATTTCAAACACAAAAATTGACATTTTTTGGGGTTAACATTTTACACCCCCCATTTTCCTTTTTTGCAGTGCCTAGGCCCATCTTTTTTTTATTCCTTTATATTTTCCTTCTTACTTATTTATTTATTTTTATTTAACCAAAAAAATACAAAAATATATTTTCCTAAATAATTAAATTAAAAATATTTCAAGCACTTTTTTTATTTTTTTAATTAATTTAAATTTTATTATTTCTTTTACAAATTGATATTAATATCCAAATTATTTTATAAACAAATTATTAGACTTAGGTTTTATTTTCTTCTTAATTTCCATTGACATAGATTTTAGGTTTTTGTTTTGATTAATTAATTAGTTTAATTAGGTTAATCTTTAAACCTTTTCCATCAAAAACCACAAAAAACAATTTCTTTTTTTTCTTCTTCATCTTTACATTCTGTGCATTTATTTATTATTCATATTCAATGGATTGTAATAGATAATTAGGATTTATTGCTTTCCTCCCCTCATTCACAAAATTGTATCCCCCATTCCCAAAGCATGGTAATAACGTAGGACATTTAAATTCCACAATTTACTGCTTTCCTTATTATTGTTAGTAATTAGGGTTTGTATGGAAAGATTTAAAATTAATCATAGCACAACCCTAATTCAAAGATAAAAATAATTGAATCAAACACACTTCACACACATGCACCTTTAGGGAAAACCTCACTTGTTGCCTCGAATAAAAACAATTATGTCCCTCGAATATGGGATGTTTTGGCAAAGATCGTCGATTAAATGATAGTAGTCCCTCGATGAACCTTCGATGTTGGCTTCGATAAACGATCTTAGTCCCTTATAAAAAATTTCTAAAGTATCTAACAAGTTGCCTTCTATAAATGTACGATGACCGACGCCTGTCCCTCACATCCAATGACATGGCTCCTTACCAACCAATGGTAAAGTAGCACTATCTAAAGGAGGAGGAAAATAACAGACTTTTTGAGTAGGTAGATTGATCGTAATTTCAAAACTCTTTTCTAAAACAAACAATTTGTATACATTCTCAATGATACGAGAATCATTACAAAATTTCCTTACATTGGCATTTTCAAACATCTTTCCAAACATCTCTCCAAACACTCCAAATATTTTCAAAATGAACATTTTGTATACATTCTCAACGATACGAGAATCATTGCGAAATTGTCGCGCTTAGGCATTTTCAAAATATTTGCAAACATACATAAACACAAAGCATTTTCAAAGTGATCAAGAAATTAAGAGCCCTTAGATAACTAAGGATGAAAAGGGTGCTAACACCTTCCCTTTTCATAACCTACCCCCCTAACTCAAGAAAAATTCTCAAAAGGTCTTTCCTATTCTTTTCACCCTTTCCTTTATTGGATAAAAGAAAAGTCGGAGGTGACTCTTGCTATCTGCAACATTTGCGATCAAACGAAAAACACCCAAGTCAGTTCTCCCACTGTATTACAATTACATAACAATTATTAACCCAATTCAAAATAACCTTCCTACTTTGGGGGCATACCAAGCCAGAGACAAATCCATTATCATAATATCAATTCATAGACCCTACAATAAATCTCCAGTTTACGGCCTAATCACTTAATCACTACCCTTGCTAGATATTAATCTAAGACTCGCCTAGATATGAGGCCCTCCTCAATCCCTCTTCAATCACAAACAACAATTGGATCAATACAATTCTGAACAAACAAGAAGATGCACTTCCATGAAAATCACTAGCCAAGACTCTTGACTAAGACCACAACTTGGAGTTGCTTCAAAGCTTCCCCCGAGAACAATACTCACTCTTGCTTCACAACTTCGAGGAGAACGCGTGACCATCTCACAACCCGAGTAGTTCGCACACACCAACTCTCCTAGAGAGTGGCTAACAGACTCAACCCTAATGATTACATCTTCTAAATTCTCGGCTAGTACAAATCTTGGGTTACAAAGGTTATATTTATAACATATACCCAACTGGATTTGGGCCTTCAAATAATAGCTCTTTGGCTGTTACAAACAGCAAAAAATTCTGCTACAAAATAGGTCTTGAATCAAATCTTCCTAAATTATCTCCATATTTACAAAGTCAATACTCTTGAATATTCTTCTTGATTCTTCTTGACCTATAAATCAACGCCATATAGGATTGCATAATATTCCCAGAATATTGTGCATCTATTAAATTATAACAGAATTCATTAATCAAACTCAGTTCAGACGCGATGTCGTATGCTCCTCCATAGGACATCTTATCCAACATGTTGCTCTAGATGATGAGAACTTCTCATCTCAACACCTCTCAACATAAGATATGACTTCTTGTAGAAATCGTTCCTGTTAGCAAGTTAGGACACCTTATCTAACATATTACTGCTATATTAGTTTTACCAAACATAATGCCAATCACAAAATTTAGAGATTTAACACTTTTGATCCATAGTATGAACAAGTTCAATGGACTACGTATCAACAAGGAAGTTACGATTTTTTCTAACATCATCAGAATAACATTGACAACCCTCGGGGAAGTTATGATGAATGATGTCCTTTAGAATTTTGAAATCTTGAACAGTTGTAAATTTGGTCACAGTGATATGTTGATCATTTGGTTTTGTGAAGTAGGTTTTTGGATACCCTTTAGGTATGATGGAGTTTGAATTTTCACCTTTAGAAGGTGTCTTTGGAGGATAGGTATTTTGAACGATTTGTGAGTAAGGTAGGAAATTTGTGGTTATAGTAGTAAAATCCTGTAAAGTGAGGAATTGATTTGAGGTGGGCAAAGTGACAGGTTTTGAAGTAGGTGGAGTTTTTGAGTAGTTGTCAGGAGTTTGAATCCTTGGCCTTATTGGCCTGCTCATTTTCTGTAGATTGCAAAAATTCTTGAGTTAGGAAATCATGTAAAGAATTGTTTTCACCTTTGATATATTCTGTATCAAAATGAAAACTTGAAAGTATGGCTTGCCATCTAGAAAAATTTGTTTTAAAATAATGTTTTTAACATCTTTTTGAAGAACTTCTTTAGCATATTTGTAGTCTATTATAAGAAGAAATTTTTTTATTGAAAATGTCACCCAAGAATTTTGAAATGCAAAGAACGATGGATAAAATTTCCATTTTAGTTGTTGAATAATTTTTTTGGGGCCCAAGCCAAATACCTGAATGAAATCTAACTACTTATTCTTTTGAAGATAAAGATGATGCATGATTAATTTTTTGTTTTAGAATACCACCATAACCTATGTCATAAGCATTTGTTTCAATGATCATGAAGGCATCTGTTTTAGGGATACCTAAACACGGTAGGGATTTTATTTGAATCTTGATTTGTTTGATTATATTTGTATGTTCTGAGGTCCATGGTGGAGGATCCTTTTTGAGTATTTGGAAGAGGGGTTTACAGATGAATATGAGATTAGGAAAGAAATCATATGTATAATTAAGAAACCCTAAGAATCTTTGAAGTTGGGTTTTGTCTTTAATTATATATGGGAATTTATCTCCAAACTCAATTGCTCTAGCAATTGGTTTTATGGTTCCTTTAAAAATTTCACGCCCTAAGAATCTGATCTTAGTTTGAACTAACTTGATTTTTGGGGCTGAAATAGCTAGCCCATTTCTTTTTACTACTTGTAAAAAGGTATCAAGGTGTTTGAAATGTTGGTCGATGTTTTGAGAGAATATTAACACATCATCAATATATACCAAGGAAAAGTTAGAATAATCATTAAATATATCGTTCATGATATTTTGGAATTTAAAAGGAGTATTTTTTAGACCAAAGGGCCTTACATTCCATTCATAATGACCAAATGGTACAATGAAGGCGGTTTTATAATTATCTTTCTCTTGGATTTGAATTTTTTCAGAATCCTGATCTGAGATCAAATTTAGAAAACATCTTGCCTTTATGAAGACGGTTGATAAGGTCTCTTTTTTTAGGAATTGGATATCTTATCCATTCCAAGACTTCATTAAGAGGCTTGTAATTGATGACAAGCCGGGGAACTTCTTGTTTCTTTTCAGCTTGGTTGTTGACATGAAAACCTGCACAACTCCAAGGAGGTTTAGAGTGCCTTATGAGCTTTTTATCCAAAATATTTTTAATCTCTTCTTTACAAGTGTTGAGAAGATCATGGTTCATTTGAATATGTATGGCTTTAGTAGAATTTAACTTTTCATTGAAGGTTGGAATATAAGGGAGAGAAATAACATGTTTCTTTCTTTCCCAGAAGGTATTAGGAAGTTCAGAACACACTTCTTGTCTGAATTTATGATCCAACTCAATGATTCTCTTTTGAATATTTTCACTTTTAAGATCGTCATCAATCTTGGAATATAAAATCTTTTCTTGTAGAGATTTAAAATGATTTTGTTTATTTTGAATAAAGTTGACTTGTTGGAAAATGGAATAGTTTTAAATAAAAGATAATTCTTTATTTCTAACGGGAGTCATGAATTTGAAGGTAATAAGATTTCTCATTATAGAAGTGGAAATTACTTCTTCTTTTACCATAAAGGGATAGATGGTTGTGAGGAAGGGGGATCCTAGAATTACTTCCTGGTTGAGATCTTTGACCAGAATGAAAGGAGTTTTTGACATTATACCATTGATTTCAAATGTAAGCACTATGAAACTTATACTTAATATTCAAGAGAGTGGCATTTGCAGCGACCAATGTCTCATTAGTATTTTCATAGTATTTAGAATGGACAAGTCCTTCTCTAATAACATTTTGATTCGCACCACTCTCTATGAGATAAGGGATATTGATTTTGAAATCCTTAACTACAAGAGTGATGATGGAATACCAGTTTTCAAAGGTGATTATTTCTATGTGATAGAGAGTAGCTGAATAATTATCTATGACAACTTCTTCAAGCATCATAGGAGGATCAGAAGGCTCAGGTTTATCTTCTTCCGTATTTTGAATATGAGTTAAAAGTGATATTTTGGTTTCTAGTTCAAGGTATTTTATTTGAAGGTGATTAATATCCTTTTGAAGCAGACTAACTTCCCTTTTGAGATTGTTAATCTCGCTTCAGAGATCATTAATAGTTATAGGTTTGGAAATGGATGAAGAATGAGCACTGTCAAAAAGTTTAGAGATGCTGAAAGGCTCTATGGTTTTCATAATCCTTATGTGTTTAGGGTTTTCTTCTTTGAGGATAATATCCCTAAGTCTTATGAGGTATTGATGTCGATCTTCTTCCTTGGTAACCTTTTCTATAAGATCTAACAAAAGCTCTTTCTCAGTTTTTTCTTTGGTAATGACATTAATAGAAACGGGGCATAACCCTTGGAAAGTATCCTCTTTAGATGAATCACTGTTTGGATTATCATCATAATAATCTTATGAACTATTACTAGAGGATTCATGAATTTCTTGAATCTTGTCATCACAAATAAGAAGAGTTGTAATTTTGGTCATAAAGTTCTTGGTCATCTTGAAATAACTCATTGATCAAACATAATTCTATTAACGTTTGATCTACTTCTTCTTTCATTTCCTTCTTTTAACAGTCTGTGACATCATTTGAATGTTTCAATCGTCTTACTTTATGAATTGCTTGACTGACTATTTATAGCTCTTCTCATCTATAGTCATTTATCTAGTCCTTATCCTTGTATCATCTTCAACCGTCTCTTCTCCTCAAGCTTGTCTGTATACCATGGCTGTTAGAACCTTTCAAGGAGATGAAAAATCTTCTCGAGGTAATAAAAAGAAAAGACCCAACTATGTGTCTGATGATGGTTTCATCAACGGGGTTATTGAAAATCAATGATGGTCTGGGTATGCAAAAATGATGAGAGGTCCTATTTATCCTAACCTCTTAAAGAATTTATGGCTTCATGTTTTTGTTAGTCCTGATGGAAACATCATTCATTCTCATATCTTTGGCGTTTCGATTACCATCACTTGCTCCTCTATTGATGAAGCCATCCAGAGTCACCTTTACCCAACTTTTGTATGAATGTTGACATGTTTCCAAATGTTCCTAACTCTTCATTTGGATATGAGCCCCTTTATTCAGATCATTTGAAACCACTTGCTAAAATCTGGTTTCAGTTCATGTTAAAAAATCTTTATCCCAGAGGAGAAGATCTTGATAAAGTTTTCCCTAGGGATATGTGTCTTCTTTATTGCCTTCGCAAAAGTATTCAAATTCATCTTTCGGCAATAATATTCAATCATCTGGAGCTATAAATCCTAACATCCAATAACTCTCAAAAATCATTCATTCTGTATGGACGTGTATTCTTTGAACTGTTTGAGTTAGCAGGTATAATTGAAACTGTTCAAAGAAATCCATTCGTCAAAGGCAATGCTCTATTTGATGATATTTGTGATGTGTTTGAAGTCTAGATAGTTTTCCCTGTCTATGTTCATTCTGTTGTAATCTCCTTCGAATATCAATGAAACTTCTTATCTTTTCCCGTTGTTTCTTCTGATTTTTATGTTTTTCACACATAATTACCTTTTTGATTATGATAAAAAGGGGGAGTAATTAAGTGAACGTAATTTTGATTTCAATAATCAAGTTCTGTAAAATGTTCTCTGAAAAGACCTGCTTACATTCTAACCCAGTTAAACTTCTGTTTCTCTTAGAATTGTTTTTCTTTTTCAGGAAATTAGAACTCTTATTACAGACAAAGATCGGAAAGCATTATACAAGGGTTATGTCTAACCTATTGGCTTCAGACTTTGAAGATGTTTTTTTCAATTCATAATCAGACCCCAAGAAGTGAAATCTGGAATCAGACTCCAGGAATGGAAAATCTGGAAGTTGTCTTAGTGGCATTAAAGTTTCAAAGATTTAAATTTGATTTCATTCTCGTTGGCATCTAAAGTCAAGATTCAATAAGAAGAATTTCTGTGAAATCAATATCTCAATTGTTCTATTGGCATCAAGATCTCAATTTTTCTTTTGGCATCCAGAGTCAAGACTCTTAAGATCTCGATATCTGATCTATTGGAACCAGGGAAAGTTTTACACAAATGGTTCAAAGTCAGGATATTTGATCTCCATCAAGTCATTAACTTGAGGGGAGTATAATAAAAAGGATAAGTATTCCTTACCTTTATATTTTCACTTTTTATGATTATATGAACAAAATTGTGTCATTGAAATACATAGTTTTGGCATCATCAAAAAGGGGGAGATTGTAAGAATAAGATTTGGTTCTGCAATATTATCTCTTAGTTTTGATGATAACAAATGAGTATGTTTATATGAACAATTTTGATACTCTAATGTTTATTATTTTTAAGTACTTAACAAATAGGTTTTGCTTCTGATGGATGGTGTGGCCAAGACATTCGAAGAGAAATAATTCTACTTATATGCTACACAAGTTCTGTTGAACAGTAGCAAGACACTCCAAAAGGCTCTGAAGTGTAAGCTCTGATGTTTGTCTAAAGAAACCAGTCAGAAAACCTGAAGACTCAAGTTCCTACTAAAGTCCAGATGCTAAAGACTCAATTTTCTAAAGACAGTGTGTTCCAAAGAAACAAAGTTAGAAGATCTGAAGACAAAGTTTCTACTGAAGTCCGGATGTTGAAGACTTGTGTTTCTAATAACAAGGTTCTAAAGATAAGGGTTCTAAAAACCAAGTTTTTAAGACTCTAAAGAAAGAAGCTCTGAAGATTCTAAAGACTTGAAGTTCTAAAGACCCAAGGTTCCAAGAAAAGGTTCTCACAACCAAGTGTTGAAGACTCTGAAGACGCAGTTCTAAAGACTTTGAAGACTTGAAGTTATGATGAACTTATGTTATGTTCCCGCTTCTAAACTAATGCTCGCAGAAGCCTCTGAAGTGCCAAAGGAAAGAAGATAACATTAACGTGGTACAAATAGTACATGGTACAGTCAACGTTTCATTCCACTACCATGAAAAGACGGACGCGTCGCACAATCTTGTCCCCCATGTTACTGTTTAAGCTACTAATGTTTAAGGAAATCCCAAGAGTACCCCTCAACGAATATATTATTTTATTGGCTATATAAAGGCTTGAAGACTAAGAGAGAAAGTAGCCAATCAACGAAATACTCACGCGCAAACGCTGTTCATAACTTTCATATTCTTTAGTCATTGTTCTTAAAATAGTTTACATATCAGCTTGTGTAGAAGTGATACTCTTGTAAACAAAACTTATATTCAAACGGTTGTTTGATTTTCCTTAAGGGATTGGGTAGGTCTCTATCCTTAAGTAGTCTAGGACTTGCGAGTTTTAGAGGTTGTTAGTCACTTGTAGGTAGCTTGTGCATTGTAATAATCAGGTTGATTATTGTTTGATATTCCTTATGGGACCGGGTAGTCTGTATCCTTAAGAAGTCTAGGACTTGCGAGTCTTAGAGGTTCTTTGTAACACCCCAATTCTACCCTAAGCAATCATATAAATAAATCAGAGTTATAAATTCAAACATGCAACCGAACCGGGACGTCACAAATTCTTCTATGAAATTCATTGCATTCATCATGGATATATAACACTTTCAAAACATCGGATGAACCATCATAACATCTTTAAATAAAATAATTCAACATCTACGCAGCGGAATTCTTAATAACATCTTTAACAACTCAAAACAACAACTTCTAAACATCACATATTTAATAATAATCAATTTAAGGTTCAACAACTGAAAATCAACAATCAAAAATCAGCAAGCATTCATCCCCCCCGAGTGTTACATATCAGAGCAATGACACCGACTCGAACTATTGAAGGTATACAACCTTCACTCTCAATTACCTGCACGTTACCAACATAAGGGCTTCAAACAGAAGGGGTGAGATATCTAACAATATAATAAAGCGCATGATAATTAATATATTAAATTAGATCAATAACATCACCACTTCTCATCTCATAATAAACAACAACTACAACACATGTACACATTCATCAACATCAAAATACACTTCTTTATACAATCATCTAATGCAACTCAATACTATGCAAATGCATGTCGTACCATCGGAGCAGAACTCCCATCTCAAAAATTTTCCAATTAATAGAGGCATCAACAAGGCATAGCCTTCATCTCAAAATTTGCCAATCCAGACCATCTCAACGAGCATAAGTTCCATCTCAAAAATGAAATGTATGCGACTCAACCATGAATGTAATAACAACACCCAAGTCAACAACATCTAAAATCATCTCAAAACATATCAAATTAACAACTCAAAATAACGTCTCAAATGCATCTCAACGTCTCGTCATCAACATCTCATATCATCAAAATAATTCATTAAACATCGTTTATTCATCAACATCATTTATTCATCATAAATTATCAAACACAACTTCATTTATAACATCTCACTAACAACTCAGTTTTACATTAATACTACAGTAATCCATATTGTTATTCTGCAATTTTACATTGCTACTGTCACTAATCCCACTGTCATAACTCGAACAACAGTGTCTAAACATCTCACATTCATCATTCTGTTCAAAAGTCAGCACAACGACCAACACGGGAAATAATTCTAAATACTAAATTGGCTACTAGGATTACACTTCTTATTCATTATTTTAATCATCGAGAATAAAGGTCATCGCGTTAGCTATTCAACGCTTCGAACGACATCTCAAACGACATCCTAAAATTCAAGTTACAGCACTTTAAAACTGAATCTGTCAAAAATCAGACATTATGGGTCAATGCAAAACCCTTTGGATCGACGCGTACTGCTTCATCTGCACAACATGAGTCAACACATCCTCCTTATGGATCGACTCATCCTGGTCTCATAAACAGCATGTATCGACACATGCATCTCTCCGATTGACTCATCCTGAGTCTTGCAACCTTCACGTGTCAACGCAAGCCCCTTTCATATCGACTCATCCTGAGTCTTACAACCCTCATGTATCGACATATCAAGTTTGAGGTCGACACATCCTGACCCTTCCTACATAATTTCACGATTTCCTCTGCATTTTTACTATGGGAATCATATTCTTAACCTTACAAACCTTATTATAATCATGATAAATCATCACCTAACATTATCCTATATTACTACATCGATCAAACAACATAATGACATCATTATTCATCTAAAATTCATCAAATCTTCATCATACATCATCATATACATCCAATTCAAGAACAAAATAGCAGTCCCCTCTAACCCCACATATCAATCATCATGAACCCAATTATAAGGTCAGAACCCCACCCTTACCTTGGATTGAAGGTTGCTCTACAATTCCGGTTGAATTCTCGTTCTTGTCGTTTTCCACTATTTCCAGCAACTTCACGTTCTCTTCCAAATCCTTATTTCTTTCTACTGCTTCTTTCTTTCTATTCCTTCTAAAAAATAATAAAATAACCCTATTATTCTATTATTCCTTATTGGGCTTAAAACCAACACACCCCCTTATTACTTCTATTATCCCAAAAATAAGCCCACATTAAATAATATTATACTTCTAATATTATTTCACCACATAATAAAATAAATCCAATTAATTATAATACAACTTCTTAAATATTGCAAAAATAATTTAATTAAATAATTAATTAAATTACGGGCATTACAACTCTCCCCCACTTAGAATATTTTCGTCCTCGAAAATTTACCTCAATCAAAAAATTTAGGATAGGAGTCTCGCATCTTGCTCTCCAACTCCCAAGTCATGCTTTCACCAGCAGCTCCTAGCCAAACCACTTTAACCAAAGCAATCTCTTTTCCCCTCAGAGTCTTCATTTCACGATCCTCGATCTATATAGGCATCGTCTCCATGGTAAGATTATCCCGTACTTGCACATCGTCCATATGAATCACATGAGATGGATCTGAAATATACTTCCGAAGTTGCGACACATGAAACATATCATGCAAATTCGAAATATTAGGCGGTAAATCCACTCTATAAGCAACATTCCCCACTCTCTCTGAAATCTGATACGGTCCAAGAAAACGAGAAGTGAGCTTCTTAGACTTCAATGCTCGCCCAACACCAGTCACAGGTGTAACTCTAAAAAACACATGATCACCAGCTTGGAATTCTAAATCTTTCCTTCGCTTGTCATGATAACTCTTCTGTCTACTTTGAGAAGCTTTCATCTTCTCTTGAATCAACTTCAGCTTCTCGGTAGTCTCGCAAACAAGTTCAGGTCCAAGTACTACACTTTCACCAAATTCATGCCAACATAATGGAGTTCTACATCTTCGACCATACAACGCCTCAAAAGGTTCCATCCCAATACTAGAATGGTAACTGTTATTATAAGTGAACTCTATCAATGGAAGATAAGTATCCCACGAACCTCCCTGCTCAAGAACACATGCCCTCAACAAGTCTTCCAACGATTGAATCGTCCGTTCAGTCTGACCATCTGTCTGAGGATGATATGTTGAACTTAACCTCAACTTAGAACCCAACGCTTCTTGCAAACTCTTCCAAAAATCATAAGTAAATCTTGGATCTCTATCTGACACAATGCACAAAGGAACACCATGCAGCTTCACAATCACACTGATATAAATCTCAGCCAACATCGACACTGGAAAACTGATGTTAATAGGAATAAAATGAGCTGACTTTGTAAGCCTATCAACAATAACCCAAATCGAATCATGTCCTCTTAAAGTATTAGGCAACCCTGTCACAAAGTCCATTGAAATTTTATCCCATTTCCATTCTGGAACTTCCAACGGTTGCATCAATCATGCAGGCTTCTGATATTCAACTTTCGACTTCTAACAAGTCAAACATGCATACACAAACTGAGCCACATCACTCTTCATCCCAGGCCACCAAAACAAACCTTTCAAATCTTGATACATCTTTGTAGCTCCTGGATGAATACTTAACTTACTTCTATGGCTCTCTTCAAGTATCACCTTCTTCATCTCAGCATCATCAGGAATACAAATCCGGTTACGAAACCTCAACATACCTTGCGCATCTAGCTTAAAATCACTATTCTCAGATTGATCAATCCCAACCATCAAATCTACCAGTTTCACATCCAACTTCTGAGCTTCTCTGATACTGTCTAGAAATTCATTATTAATCTTCAACATACCCAACATCACACTTTGCAGAGTAACCTCGCAAACTAAACTCATATCTCTGAACTACTCAATTAATTCCAACTCTTTAATCATCATTACTGACATATGTAAAGTCTTTCGACTCAACGCATCAGCTACCACATTCGCTTTTCCTGGATGATAATTCAAACTGAAATCATAATCCTTTAACAGTTCCAACCATCTTCGTTGCCTCATATTCAATGATCAAACAAATACTTTAAGCTCTTATGGTCACTAAACACTTCAAATATAGAACCATAAAGATAATGCCTCCAAATCTTTAGTACAAAAACAACTGCAGCAAGCTCTAAATCATGCGTAGGGTAGTTCTTCTCATGAGTCCTTAACTGCCTTGACGCATAAGCAACTACCTTACTATTCTGCATAAGCACACCTCCTAAACCCATCTTAGAAGCATCACAATACACTACAAAAGGCTCTCCTAGATTAAGCAATGTCAAAATCGGAGTCGACG
The DNA here is from genome assembly GCA_948472305.1 of Vicia faba. NCBI lineage: Eukaryota > Viridiplantae > Streptophyta > Magnoliopsida > Fabales > Fabaceae > Vicia > Vicia faba. Next base: position 1,146,270,537 of record OX451736.1, on the reverse strand, counting down.
TCAACCTCTTCTTCAATTCCGTAAAACTTTCTTCGCACTGAACATGCCATACAAATGCTCTACCTTTACAAGTCAACTTAATCAACGGAAGTGACAACTTAGAAAACCCTTCAATAAACCTTCTATAATAACCAGCTAATCCCAAGAAGATTCTAATCTCAGTAGCTGACTTTAGAGTTTCCCATTGCAACACAACATCAACCTTCGATGGATCTACAACAATGCCACTACCTGAAATCACATGACCAAGAAAACTAACCTCTTTTAACCAAAATTCACACTTGGACAACTTTGCATACAACTTCTTCTCTTTAAAAAGTTGCAATACTACTCTTAAGTGTTCAGCATGCTCTTCTTCTGTCTTAGAGTAAATCAAAATATCATCAATGAACACCACTACGAACCGATCCAAATAAGTATGAAAGATACGACTCATATATTCCATGAATACTCCCTGTGCATTAGTAATACCGAAAGGCATCACCGAATACTCGTAATGTCCATAATGCATTCTGAAATCTGTCTTCTGAATATCTTCATCCTTCACTTTAATCTGATGGTAACCCGACCTCAAATCAATCTTACTAAACACACGGGCATCCACCAATTGGTCCATCAAGTCATCTATTCTTGGAAGCGGATACTTGTTCTTAATCGTCACTTTATTCAGCTGTCTATAATCAACACAAAGCCTCATACTTCCATCTTTCTTCTTTACTAACAACACTGGAGCTCCCCACGGTGAAACACTTGGTCTTATAAACTTCTTCTCAAGTAACTCTTCCAATTGCTTCTTCAACTCAGACAATTCAAATGCAGACATCTTGTATGGTGCCATAGACACAGGTCTGGTACCAGGTACAAGATCAATTGCAAATTCAACTTCCCTCTCTAGTGGTACATCAAGAATCTCGTCAGGGAAAACTTCAGGAAATTCACACACCACCTGCAATTCTTCAATTATTGCTTGAGTCTATACATATAGTGATGCCATCAACGAAAACATCTGTACTTCCTCTTGCATCAACTTCCTCAACTGTCTAACAGATAACAAACCTTCTTCTTCTTCTTCTTCTTCAGGAGTAGAAAACTTCACCGACTTGTCATAATAGTTAATATGAACACAATTATGCTCTAACCAGTTCATGCCCAAAATTACATCCAAACCTCTTAACGGTAAACAAACCAAATCAACAACAAAGTCTCTGTCGAAGATCGACAAGGGACACTTAGCACTCACAAAAGAAGTAGTCACCAACCCCTTGGCTGGAGTATCGACGACCATTTCTCCATTCAAAGAAGACAACACAAGACCCAATCTTTCAACACAATCAGCAACAATAAAACAATGCGTAGCACCAATATCAATAATAGTAATTAAAGGAGTACTATTAATGAAACATGTACCTCTAATAAGTCCATCCTCAGCAGCAGTCTGATCCTCAACCAAAGCAAACACTTTACCACTTGACTGAGCCCTCTTCAGTTTCGGACACTGGATACCAATGTGCCATTCTTCTTTACAGTTGAAACAAACCACACTCTTGTGCTCACACTCAGATACAACATGTCCGTTCTTACCACAACGGTAAGATCTCTTTACTTCAGCAGTGCACACATTACTCTTGTGCCCAGGTTTCCCACACTTAAAGCAAATCACACCAGCAGGAGCATCTTCCACACTAGTCCTCTGTCCATGAGCAACTTTCTGTTTACCTTTACCAGCTGGGGCATCATAAGGCTTACCACGATTCTGTTGGCACTTACCCCTCTTCTCACTGATAATCTTGTAATGAGCATTATTATCCTCCTCATAAATTCTGCAGCTATCAACCAAATCAGCAAAGACACGGATTTTCTGATATCCAACTACTTTCTTAATCTTTGGGCGCAACCTATTCTCAAACTTAATACACTTCAAAAACTCAGCATTTTCCTCAGTGTAATGTGGATAAAACTTGGCCAACTCAGCAAACTTGGTAGCATACTCAACCACAGACATACTTCCTTGCTTCAGCTCAAGAAATTCAATTTCCTTCTTACCACAAACATCTTCAGGGAAATACTTTCTCAAAAACTCCCTACGGAACACAGCCCAAGTGACATTCTCACCTGCAGCTTCCAACTTCTGACAAGTCTCTAGCCACCAATCATCAGCCTCGACTGCTAGCATATGAGTCCCATAATGAATTTTCTGCGCTGGAGTGCAGTCCATCACGCGAAAGATTCTCTCAATCTCTTTCAACCATTCCAATGCTCCATCAGGATCATACTTTCCCTTGTACGGTGCTATTATGCTATTTTTTTAAAACTTTTTGTTATAAAATGAACCCTATTTTATTTATGAGTTATTTATTGTACATAGTTTTGAGTAACAATTCTTCACTATCTACTAACACTCACAATCCTCCCACGTTACTGACAATTTTTCACACAACAAAAGCATAATTTTTCAAAACCTCATTCCAATTTTGGGGCAAAAAGTCACCTTCTAACTTTCATCAATAAACCAATTTTCAATTACCATTGCCTGCATAATACACAAATTCTCACTGTTTTTTTTTGGTGACAAAATCCTTACTTTTACAAAACTTTCAAATCACACGACCTCCACCATGTATATGTTCATATCACCCCTACTAACATTCAACACAACTTTGTAATTTCATTCAGACTGGTATCACAAAAATTTGTACTAAGCTTTTTGTAGGAAAAGAAAAAAGAGACTAAGTGGTTGATCAGTTTCTAATAAAAAATTATAAGAAGGACAATGGGATAAGGAGATGCGCCTTCCCCTCGTGCTGATGCCTCATTTTTTTTAATTTTTATTTTGTATGAATATTATTTAATTAAGTAGGTTTCATTAGGGTTTGTTACCAATTGGGCTTGGGCCCTAACTTCTACACCACCCCATGTTCTAATTATACAGCTATCTTTGATTTTTGTTGTTTTATTTTTATTAGTTATTTATTTTAATAAATAATTCAGTTATTAGATTTCTAGGTGGATTTGTATTATTATAAGAACATCATAAACGTGTACTTAATTAAAACTTTTACATTAATTAATTCGAACATTTTATAAATAATAGGATGTCCACTTTCGAGTAATTAAATCGGTCGATATATCGTTTACCGGTTTATTATTCAAAACCAAACAATTAAAATCCATGCAACCCATTAGGTTCACCAATGAGCGATATGTGGCCAACATCTGGCCACGTGGTGACGAAGACTATATCAGATTTCCTCTGCATCCTTCACCAATGAGCGACATGTGGCCAATATATGGACACGTGGTGAGGAAGGCTATATCAGACTTCCTCTGCATCCTTCATAACGAGCAGCACGGAGCCAATATCTGGCCACGTAGTGAGGATACTATATCAGACTCCCCGCCCTACGTCTCAAAACCGCTAACCAACAATAAATCATTTTTCCACTAACCTAAGAAAAACTATAAGATATTTTCGGAAAAAGGGTTAAGGAGAATTAATTTTAAGTTTAATTTTGAACTACCTCTACAATCACTCAATTTACAACCCAAGCAAGGTTCAAGGATAAATTCGGAAGCAATTCTACACAATCCTATAAAAACGCAAACCAACTACGAACTACAAATTGGGACTCTGATTCCTCATAAGAGGATACATAGGCATACGACTAAAATCATGGTGAGTTCCCCTATTAAAAATTAAAACCCTTTTCCCCCTAATTAATATTAAAACCCTTTTTTCTAAAACTGCGCTTCTAACCCTAGTATCCTTGTGAACAAGGTAGATTAGGGGTTCCTAACACCTTTCATTTGTCTAAATTCGAGTCAACAGTCTAGAATCTCTGTAACTTTTAGGGTTATTCCTTTTTACTCCTTTCCTTAGGATAAAAATTAAGGGTGGCGACTCTGATTTAAAAACTAGTTGCAACATATGTTGATAAAGAAGCGTGTTCTGTGGTGTTGAGTTTGATGGACTATAATGGATTTGTTCGGGCTGATGTGAGGAGATGTTAGATGTGTTGTCCTGGTTGGTGTAAGACTTAGAGGCCAATACTTTGGGTACTTGTATGGAATTATTTATTAATAATAAAAGGAATTTCTTTATTATGTTTGCTTTTCCAAAATAATAAAGTCACGAGAATAGTTCATCTGTTTAATGAAATATTAAGTGTGACTTAATCATGAGATCCCATTAAACATAAGAACACTATTATTAAAGTATCCATAGTCTAGCTTTATTGAAAAGTTGGATAACATTAAAGCATTGATATTATTATGAAGATATACTTATGATCACACCTCATGGATCACAGATAATGAGTTATCAAGTCTTGACTTAAGTATGAATATTAGGAGTAATATTTATACTGGATTGAACCGCTATGAGAATACTACATAGAATTTTATGTAAGGTGTCATAAGTTATTCTCATGGTGATAATGGTGTATACCACCCTTCGACCTAAAACCACTACAGATCCTAGATGTAGAGTTAAGTACTTTATTGCTGATCAACCATTATTCGTAACTGGATGACCATAAAGACAGATGATGGGTACTTCACAAAGCATGCTGAGGGACATGAGTGACCTAGATGGAATTTGTCCATCCTGCATAACAGGATAAATGTCTAAGGGCCCAATATTAAACTGGACAAGGGTGACACAATTTATGCCTTATGTTCAATATAGACATAAAAGCAAAAGGGTAATTGTACACACAAATATTATCACGGAAAGGTTTTGTCGGATCACATGACATTTTCGTGACTTAGGTAGCAGTGATGTGTTGCTAGATATCGTTATTTGTTTATTATATTAAATGTGTGATTTAATATAATTTCCAACGTCACGAAAACTTATAAGGTCACACACATAAGGACAGGTTGATGAGAGATAGAGTAAAGAAGGAACACCGTAAGGTAAGGTGCACTTAAGTGAAAAATGGAATATGGTAAGGTACCACGCGCTTAAGAGATATTTGGTATATCATAAGGTATGATACTCATATGCTTAATTGGGCTTTTAGCTTGCAACCTGAATTGGGCTTTTAGCTTGCATCCCACATAAGTGGTTCTATAAATATAACCCTTATGCTAAAGCATTTTACTTGATGAAAATTCGGTCTTGAAACCCTAGCCTTATATTTTGTCTCACTCTCTCATTTAAAGTTTCTATTCGTAAGCAGCTAGCATTGTATCTGGAAGTGATATGTTCGTGTGGACTGAGTAGAGACTTTGCTATTCATCAACGTTCGTGATCACAACATCAAAGGTTTGAATCATCACAAGAGGTAATGATTTCTATCACTGACCATGCCCATTCGTAAGGATCACAAAAGGAAAATTTTAATTTTCTGTTGCACTTTGGATCACAAATTTCCTTCAGTCCCGACATCAAACAGATTATGGATATTACTCTTGTTAAAAGCCTTTGTCATATTCTAGCTAAAAAGGGGGAGATAATATGTGTATGCGTTGAGATTCTCTCGTGCCAAACCTGTGTGTGTAGCAACTGGTTTTTAAATCAAGAGTCGCCACTATTAGCTTTTATCCTAGGGAAGGGAATCTAACAGAAAACCCTAATTCGTTGACAGAGATTCTAGGTTTCGAAATTATTTAGACGAAAGGAAGGTGTTAGGCACCTTTCATCTACCTTGTTCACAAGGATACTAGGTTATAGGTTTAAGTTTGGGGTAAACAAGGTTTTAAGTTTTAATTAGGAGGACTCGCCACGATTTTTGATCGTATGTCTACGTATCCTCTTATGAGGAATCAGAGTCCCAATTCGTAGTTCGTGCGAGGTTGGTGTTTTTTAGGGGTTTGCAAACATATTTTGAATCGCCTGGCACTTTGGTCGAGAGTGGTGATTGCGGAGATTTTAACTAAATGCGTGGTAAGTCAAAATCTGTTTGAAACCCTTTTGCAAAAATAGTTGGTTAGCTTAGTTAATTGCGAAAAAATAGTTTGATGATTTGTTAGTGTTTTTTATTGTGTTAATTGTGAAGATCTTGATTAATACATAATTAAAAAATATTTTAATGCACCTAATATGGTAAAATAATATATGCAATTTTGATATAAAATAATTTACTTGTTAGTATATAAATAATAATGTATACATATAATAATTAAAATTAATAATAATAATTATTATTATAACGAAAAAGAAATAAATAATTATAATAATAAAATAAATATAATATTTAAAACTAGATAAGAAAATATAATATATAAAAAATAATGAAAATTATTTAATTAAGTCAAGGGGGGGTGTAATTTATGTTGCTAAGTAAAAATAAGGGGTGTTAGGTTTAGTAACCTGACTAAGCCCATTAACAGCTCAGAACAGGGGGGTGTGAATTGGTTTGAGATTTAGTAATACGCAACTAGGGGGTGTGCGAATAACATCTGGGCTCGGCCCAATACAAATTTTTTGAGGGCCTGAGTGTTCGCGTGTGTGAGGGTGTATCGTACTTACGGTCGACTTGGTCTTACGGCCGTCCACTTATGATCACATGGATGAGATTGAAGAAGCATGATAGTTACTATATACGCGTGTGTATTGGAAGGCAACGGAATACTAATTGTTTTAATTCATTTTTTTCATTTCTCTTGCTTCAGTTACAGCAAACCTATCTTCTTCCTTCTCTCTCGCCACTACCTCTCTTTCTCTAAACCCCAACCCTTCTCCTCCTTAACCCTAATCCCCAGAATCCGATCACGGCGGCGCTGTAATACCAACCTCTCACCCCACAGTGTCCGACCAAACCCTAACTTAACAATCAACCACTAAAAGAGAACAAAGCAAACAAAAAGCTAAGTTGTTAAATACCCCCTCGCGATTTCTGGCTTTCTGTGTTCCGATTTGGTCTTTAATCCCTTCTTTCTCTGTTACAGGTTACGATAGTGGTGGTAACACGGTGAAGCTTGAAGGTTGAAGATGGTGGTGCAGTGAGTGCCAGCGGCGGGGATGATAGTGGAGGCGGTGCATAATGTTAGAGTTTCAGATATTGAAACCCTAACCGCTCTTCTCTTTCTTCAACAACTCCGGTGCCTTCGTCTGAATCTAAGCTCCTCTGCCTCGGTATCTTCCAGATTTTTAGTTCTTCCCCTGTGTTCTCTGTATTTGTTTGATTCCCTCCTCTGTATCTCCTCTATTTCTGTATTCTTTTCTCCGTCTCTGTATAAAGTCTTCTCGCCTCCCCTGTTTTTGTTCTTTCTGCCAATATATGTAGGGATAGGAGTTTAGGGCTTGTGAGAATTAGCATAGATTATGGATTAGATTTGCTGTTAGAATTAATTCTAGGGATTGCTAATTGATTGAGATTTGTACTGGTATTGTAATTGATTTGGCCGTCTTTGGATTCTGTACTTTGATTCCATTTGTAATTTTGAGATTTCTTGTACGTTATTCTGGGATTTGATTCTGTATAATCTTAGATTTGTTTTTGTAATAAGTTTTGATTTAGTAATTTTGCTGTAAAATATTTGATTGTGTAATAACTACACTGGAGATTTTAGTTCTGAGTTTAATTTACTGATATTTGAAAAGATTCAGTTGACTATGTTTAATTTCTACAGTGTTTGTAATTTGGACAAAGACATGTGCTCAATTTGGCATGAATTGGTACAATTGTTTTTTTATTCAAAAGGGCCAATGCTGTTTTAATTACATTGGGCCCTACGTTAATTTGACTTGTTGTATCCAGCAACAACATTTTGCAGCAAATGCCTTTTTTTTGTATAACCTGACCCAGTTGTAGTTGTTTTCAAACAAAATCTTTAAAGATTAAATAGATCTTATAAATAATATCTATTAATAAATAATATAAACAATCTCTACTAAAAATCTTTTTAGTAAAACATTATTATTATAAAAAGTTCCCAGCAAAACACATTGCGTTTTATTTTAATAAAGTTACATATATTTTTTTTATTAAACAGTAATAGCAAGGAGTTTAATAATAATGCCTTTTTTAAAACAAAACAACAACAAGATATCAAATAAACTGCTGAGTCTTAATGGACTTGTAACTTACACACCCCATCCCTTTTTGTTAGCAACCACCAAAACGTTAATGGACCCAATTCTAATGGGCTTGTATATTGTAATTTCAACCTCCTCTTTTACTAAAGACAAAAAATGGGCTAAGTCATTTAATTTTTTAATTAAGAGAAACTTAACCTTAAGTCGCCTTAATAATTTAATAACTTAGTAATTACTCGAATAATTTTTATTTTTGAATCGCATGGGCCATTGGCCAACATGCCTCACGAACAGATTTATGAGTCTTTCTGATTTAAAAGGCTTCATTTTCCTGAATTTAAAATACACCCCCAAGTCTTGGATAAAGATGGGCCATCAAATACTGTTGTACCATCTTTAATTAAATATTTTTTCTATTTTAATCTCGAAAAATAAAAATCATCGAGGTAGGACAAATTTGGGGTACGACAGTGTGTAGCTTTTAAGGGGGAGATAATATGTTGGACTATCATGAAGAAGTCATATTATTGATGTTGTGACATTATATGATGACAGTGAAGACTGAAGACTGTCAAATGTAAATACGAAAGACCGGCTGCTTCTGATGTCTTTAGTTTAATGGTTATTGCTGAGTGATTATATTATTTAACCTATGATTTATGTATTATTTAACCTTTGAGTTATGTTCTTGTCTTTCATGCAAAGGTTATGTAAATTAGTTTTAGCCAAAATAAGCCAAAGGGGGGAGATTGTTAATTCTCTAAATTATGTGATTGAAATTATGTTTGGTAAAACTAATATAGCAACAATATGTTAGATAGGGTGTCCTAACTTGCTAATAAGAACAGGTTGTGCAAGAAGTTCTATCTTATGTTGAGACATGTTGAGATGAGAAGTTCTCATCATCTAGAACAACATGTCGGATAAGATGTCCTATGAAGGAGCATATGACATCGCGCCTGAACTGAGTTGGACTAATGAATTCTATTATGATTTAACAGATGTAGAATATTATGGAAATATTATGCAATCCTAAGTTGAGTTGTTTTATAGGTCAAGAAGAATCAAGACAAATATTGAAGAGTATTGACTTTCTAAATATGGTGATAATTTAGGAAGACTTGATTGAAGACCTATTTTGTAGCAGAATTTTCAACTGTTTGTAACAGCCAAAGAGCTGTTATTTGAAGGCATAAATCCAGTTGGGTATAGGTTATAAATAGAAGCTTTATAACCTAGGATTTGTACCAGACGAGAATTTAAAAGATGTAATCATTAGGGTTGAGTCTGTTAGCCACTCTCTAAGAGAGTTGGTGTGTGTGAACCACTCAGGTTGTGACATGTTCATTGTGGTTTCCTCGAAGTTGTGAAGCAAGAGTGAGTATTGTTCTTAGAGGAAGCTTTGAAGCAACTCTATGTTGTGGTCTTTGTCAAGAGTCTTGGCTAGTGACTGTCATGGAAGTGTGTCTTCCTGTTTGTTCAGTTTTGTGTTGATCCAATCACTGTCTGTGATTGAAGAGGGATTGACGATGGCTTCATATCTAGGTGAGTCTTAGATAGAAATCTAGCAGGGATAATGATTAAGTGATTAGGTCATAAACTGGAGGTTTGTTGTAGGGTCTATGAATTGATACTATCATAGTGGATTTGTCCCTGGCTTGGTATGCCCCCACCCTAGAGTAGGAAGATTGTTCTGAATTGGGTTAACAATTATGGTGTGTTGTTTATGCTTTTCAGTATTGTTTTAATTGTTTATACCTTATATGTTTGTTTATGTCGGATCAGATGTCGAAACATGTCATAGGACATCTTATTTTTGTCATACCAGAATTTCACAAATGATAATTCAAGAATTTCATTATCAAAATGTATTATTAAAAATGTTCAAAAATCTGATAAATGGACTTTTCCTTTCTCAAAAAAAGGATTTTCAAAACCTTTTAATCCTAGGGTTTATACTTATGTGGACTACAAAACCGATTGGTTCAGAATGTTTTTTAAGAGGCCAGTTGATCATTCATGGTTTTTTATATTCCACTATGACTTTTGTAAAACTGTGTTCCCCATAGGGTTTGTTGAATGATGGATCATATTTGGTCCACTTACTAATATTCTTCCTAAATAAGTTCAAGATGCTTTGCTTCTTTGGAATAAAAAAGCCACTGGAGATCCCTTTAGGAATGAAATCCAATTCTTTAATTAATTTAAAGTACCATGGATTCTCTTCTGGAGTTATACTTTCAAGCAACATTTTCCAAAGCCACTCCCACTCTATATTGTCAGGGAGTTCAAAATAAAATGGAGGCAAAACTATTCAACTAAGTATTGTAATCCCACTGTAATCCAAAATTGTCACATAACTGGAGAAAAACCTACCTGGGAGAAGCAATCCCCTCATAGTTCAAATGCAGCTGCTAAAAAGAAGAAGTCTCGTGTTGAGACATCTTTATCTCAAATGAAGATTGAAATGTTCAGGATGTTTGAATCAAACCCATAAATGACCAAGAGTTATTTGCATTTTCTTAAGCATAAGAAGGAATCAGATAATGAAGATGTCACTTCTGAAGGATCCACCTATCACCCCTTTGGGGGAGACTGCTCAGGATCCTTTTGACTTCTGACTACCTTTGGTAGATACAAAAAAGAAAAAGAAAAAAGAAAATTCAGAAAAAGAAAAAATAATATTCATAAAAGGAAAAAATAAGATAAAAGAAAAAGAAAAGAAAAAATAATTTTAAAGAAAAATTAAAAGAAAAAAGAAAAATAAAAGAAACTGGAATTCAAAGAAAAAAATATCATTTCTAAATTCATTTTGGCTTCAGAAGTTTTTCAGTGAAACAAGTAACCAAACTTTTATCCTCAAAGTATTCAAGAAAATCAAATTTTAAAGTTATTTCAACAACTTTATCAACCGGGGCCCACTCCTCACTCTTCTACTCAGAGACTCTTCAAAATATCATGGACAATTCAAATAATATTATGACAAACATTATCAACTGGGGCCCACTCCCTACTCTTCCACTCAAAGACTCTTCAATCAAGTCAGGCTCCAAATTGCATTGTAATAACTTTATGGATTTCAAAATTTGTATTTGGTTTACTTGTAAATTATGCTTTGCCTATAAGTAGACTTTTGTTTCTCATTTCAAACACAAGTTTTTCAAGACAAAAAACCATCACACCCAAATTCTCTACCTTGTTAGAATCTAAGTTCTCTATTCACAAGAAACCATTTGCTAATTTCATCATATATTTTCATAAGTTTGTAATCAAAATTTCAAAGTAAAATTTCATTTCTTTGAACTATTTATACTCTCTCTCTCTCTCTCTCTCTCTCTCTCTCTCTCTCTCTCTCTCTCCTTCTCTCCTTCTGATTAAGTATCATTTGGCTCTGCCTATGTTCTTAATCTTCTTTTTAATTTTAATTTACTTTTCCTGCTTTATTTGTTTTGTTTTATATATCATATCATTCATTGGAAGGACGAGCCCCCTTTATCTTGTTCATGCATTTACATACCATTAATCATGTCTCTGTACTGCTTTTGTTCCCCACTTTGTTAAAAAAAATGATGCTACATATTTTCTTATCACCACCATTGGAATGTATTTCATAGGAAATCCTCAAGAAGAAATAGCTGTCTCTCAAGTGGTCTTATAAAATTTAAGATGTCCTATACTGTTTGATTATAGATGATACAAAGATGTCTTCCTTACTCGTGTTCTTAAAAGGGAAGATTGTAACACATCTTTCTGGAAAGAGAGATTTATTGCTGGCCTCCCTAAACTCTTTGGTGAAATAATTCAACAAAAGCACAATGAAGCCACAAGCCTCACTGAGGTTAATTTCGAAGAAATTACCTATGGACAACTTTTTAGTTTTATTAAAAAAGGAAGGTCTCTTTGTTCTGAACTCAAAATCCAATCCAAATATGGATCTAAAAAAATCAAGTTCATGAAGGAAGTTGAAACCTTTTACAAAGCCTTCGGCTTGCAGAAAATCCAAGCCCCTTCTTCCAAGCTTAATAAAACCAAAAGATTATCTAAAGACTCTAGAGATAAACCTTTCATTCGTAGGAAAAAACATAATCCTAAGGACTCTTATAATGGGAAATATTATTACCTTCTAATTCATAACTCCCACTAAAAAGAAAGAATGATCTTTTATTCAAAACTATTCCATTTTCCAACAAATCAACTCTATTCAGAATATATAAAAAAAGCATATTAAATGTCTACAAGAAGAGATTCTGTATTCCAAGATTGATGACGATCTTAAAAATGAAAATTTTAAAAAGAATATCATTGAGTTGGATCATAAATTCAGACAAGAAGAATGTTTTGAACTTCCTAATACCTTATGGGAAAGAAAGAAACATGTTATTTCTCTCCCTTATATTCCAACCATCAATGAAAAGTTCATTCCTACTAAAGCCATACCAATTCAAATGAAACATGATCTTCTCAACACTTGTAAAGAAGAGATCAAAAATATTTTGGATAAAAAGCTCATAAGGCACTCTAAATCTCCTTAGAGTTGTGCAGGTTTTTATGTCAACAACCAAACTAAAAAGGAACGAGGAGTTCCCCGACTTTTCATAAATTACAAAATTGCCTTCACTGTATCATTTGGTTATTATGAATGGAATGTAATGCCCTTTGGTCTTAAAATATGCTCCTCCTGAATTGCAAAACATCGTGAACGACATATTCAATGATTATTCCAACTTTGTGTTTGTATATGTTGATGATGTGTTAATATTCTCTCAAAACATTACCAGTATTTCAAACACCTTGATACCTTTTTACATGTTATAAAAAGAAATGGGCTAGCTATTTCAGCCCTAAATATTAAGTTATTTCAAACTAAGATCAGATTCTTAGGGCATGAAATTATTAAAGGAACCATCAAACCAATTGTAGAGCAATTGAGTTTGGAGATAAATTCCCAGATATAATTTAAGACAAAACCTAACATAAAAGATTCTTAGGGTGTCTTAAATATACATATGATTTCTTTCCTAATATCAGACTCATCTGTAAACCCCTCTTCCAAAGACTCAAAAAAGATTATCCACCATGGACCTCAAAACATACAAATATAGTCAAAAAAATTAAGATTCAAATAAAATCCCTACCATGTTTAGGTATCCCTAAATCAGACGCCTTCATGATCATTGAAACAGATGCTTCTGACATAAGTTATAGCGATATTCTAAACCAAAAAATTAATCATGCATCATTTTTATCTTCAAAAGAACAAGTAGTTAGATTTTATTCAAATGTTTGGCTTGGACCCCAAAAAAATTATTCAACTATTAAAAAGGAAATTTTATCCATCGTTCTTTGCATTTCAAAGTTCCAAGATGACATTGTAAAAGTGTGAAGAGAAAAAGACTGGGTCATTCTATGTCTCTATGTATATGATATATTGTCCACAAGTTTTATTAATGATAAATTGGAAAATTTTAAGTCAAGTTTCAATAATGCATTTGAAATGTCAGATTTAGGAGATTTTGCATAATTTCTAGGAATTAAAATTATGAACATAAAGCATGAGGTTTTCTTGCATTAGAAAAAAATGTAGAACACATCTTGAAGAAGTTCAAGATATGGTAACTGGTATCCCAAGTCTAGAGATGTGTGACAAACTCTGTGAAGGTTGTTTAGTTGGAAAGAAATCCAGAATTTCTTTGATTTCGACTATACCAATGAGATCATCCTGCATACTCGAAGTGGTACATTCATATGTATGTGGTCCATTCGAAGAGCATACCATTGGTGGAAATAAGTATTTTGTTTCGTTTGTAGATGAGTTTAGTTGAAAACTGTGGATCTATGTGATAAAAAAAAAGGAAAAAATATTTAAAATCATTAAGAGATTCAAGATACTTGTCGAAAATCTGAATGAGAAGAAGATCAAAGTTTTGCAAGCAGATGGAGGTAGTGAGTACACACCTAAGAGTTTGAAGATTTTCGTGCAGAACATGGTGTCGATCATGAGGTAAATGTTCCTTATATGCCTCAACATAATGGAATTGAAGAAAGTAGAAAAAAAACCATATTGGATATGGCAAGATGCATGCTGAAGCAAAAGAATTTGTCAAAATTATTATGAGGAAAAGTTGTTTCGATTGTAGTTTTTATTCTGAATAGGTGCCCTACCAAGAACTTGAAGAATAAGGTTCTTGAAGAAGTGTGGAGTGGAAAACGACCATCCGCGAGTCATCTGAAGGGGCTTGGCTCTATGTGTTACAAGCGTGTTCTTGATGCAAGAAGAAGGAAGCTTGATGACAAGAGTTAACCTATGATTCTGGTAGGTTATTATAAAACCGGTGCATACAGGCTATTCGATCCAATTAATGAGAATATTATGTTAAGTCAAGACATCGTGATTGATGAAAATTCTTCCTGGGATTGGAATTCTATTGATTCAATTAACAAGCCATTGATGAACTATGATTTCGACGAAGAAACTGATGAAGTCAAAGTATAAGAAATTGCAATTCACCAGTTGTTATACTTGAAACTATATGACTGGTTGGAGCCATTGCAACATATAAAGTTTGGAAGATGCACCAACTTGATGTTAAGTCAGCCTTCCTCAATGGATCTCTAGAAGAAGAAGTTTATGTAAAGTATCCACCAAGTTATAAGGTGAAAGGGCGATAAAAATTGTGTAAAAATTGAGAAAATTATTGTATGGATTGAAGTAAGTACCTAGAGCATGGAACAAGAGGATTAATATTTTTTTTATCAACTTAGGTTTTAACAAGTGCAAATCGGAACATGTAGTGTATGTAAAAGTATCAAGTGAAAAAGACTGAGTCATCCTATGTCTCTATGTATATGATATATTGGCCACAAGTTCTATTGATGATAAATTGGAAAACTTCAAGTCAAGTATCGATAATGCGTTTGGAATGTCAGATTTAGGAGATTTGGCATATTTTCTAGGAATAGAAATTATGAACATAAAGCATGGAGTTTTCTTGCATTAGAAAAAATATGCAGAAGACATCTTAAAGAAGTTCAAAGATGTAAGTCAACTGAGTATCTATTTAGTTTTCTTGATGACAACACATGATATCAAATATTAACCAATAAAGTCCGTATATGTTGATGATAGCTCAAGCGGCCAAAAATTCTCAAGATGTTTGATTAAGCTATCCTCTTAAATATGCTCTTGAAGATGAAGGCATATCTTTGAAGTCAACTTTGTGATCAAATGACATTCAATTAAATACTTATGTTTCAAGATTCATTATTGTTTTAACCTCTCGATTCTCAGATGACGATAATCAACATAAAGATATCTCAATCCTCATTAGGAATATTCTAAGATTTTCTTATATTTCTAAATTCAAAGATAATGATACAAAGACTAGAAGCTTTATAATTGTGAAAGATAAAAAGCTCGCATGGTCATGTCTGTCAGAGTGACAATTGTCTTGTAAAGACATAAGGGTATTTCTATAAATACTATGATAAAATCACACACACACACACACCCTAAAAATCCTAGAGAAACCTCTCATATTTCATTGAATCTCGGCGAAGACCAAATGTTGTATTTTTGTGGCACACACATTGCTTTTCAAGTTCTATGATTTTGCATGCAATATATTCTCAATAGATTTTACATGCTTTTGTTTTTTATATAAAATAATAAAAAAAGTTAGATAAATAAAAAATTTTAGTTACTGATCTTACCGATTGATCAGAACCTGAAAGTGGGCCGAGTTGATGACGTCTACTTGGCTGGAAATTTGTGGAGAGGAGGGGGGTGTACCTACAAGGCACTCTGACGATCAAGTAAGAAAAAGTGCAAAGAGTTACAAGAAAGAGATTAAGGTTTTTAGTATGAATATTGGATACCTAGCCGTCACAAGTGTAAGGGTTTATATAATGCCCCCAGCGCGTAGCTATTGGTCCCTATTTTTGGGTCTCGATATGCGGGTCCATAAAAATAGGTAACTTCCAAGACTCGGTCAAAACGGGCAATCATGCCCGAAACAAGCCGTTGCATCGAGCAAGGATGAGATTACAAGCAGAAGCATTGTGAGTGTTTTCTAGGTGTCTGCTCTTCGTGTGTCGAGCAGATTGGGAGGTAGCTGCCTGCACAGGCAGGCGTGCATTTTAGGCATTTTTGGTTGTGTTGTTCGAAGGTGTGCTCGATCAGGGATGTTGGGCCAGAGTTATTGGGACGTGCCAAAGGTGGAATGAGATTAGGCCAATTCTAGTCATTGGGCCAGTCCAGAATAGGAGCCCTGAGTCGTTTCTTCTGGTCAGAGGAGTAATGACTTAAGGCGTGCCCAAAAGAGGGGGACATTTTGTGGGAGGCTATGCGCGAGGTGTTTGAGCGATGCTTGGTGAGCCTGTTCTGCAAGGAGAAGAACAGTTGATTGGATCCAAAAGAGATAGTGTGATGCACTTGCATCGAACCATGTGCTCTCATAAAGGTTTAATGATGGCAAGCCTAGGGACTAGGGTGTATTGATGATGACCCTTAGGTTCACCTAGGCGCGTGCCCGCTTACGCACTAGAAAAGTCTGTCTATAAAATTGAGAGAGGGAGCTTCATTTGTATTTTTTGCTTGCTCTCCCTCTGCTTGTTGTTGTTCAGTTATGCCCGACATCGCTTTTCTTCAAATCTCTCGCTTGCTCTACCGTTCGTTGTCAATAATCGTCAATAATCTGATAGGCCTCCCGATTTTTCCCTTGTTTTAATGGATTTTTCCTTTGTTCTAGGATAGATGTTTTGCTTCCTTTCCTATAAATGTCTGTTGCTAGGGTTCATAGTAACTTAGTGTGGGAACTCTGGGAACCTGGTCGTTACATGATAGTGTTTTTATCGCGTGAGGACAGTGGCTCCTTCGTGAGCTTGTTAGAGATGTTTTATACATAGGGTTGGTGGTTCACGATGAATTTTCCGATGGCGTTGGGGCCATTTTTGTTTTTTTTCTTTGAACTTCCTGCATTTTTGTTGCACCCCTAGGCAAGGCTGAAAATGATCTATATAGGAAAGAACTTTCCTCATGCGAGCTAGGGTTTATTCTGGCGGTCAGGTGCCTAATATTTCAGAGGGAAATATCCTCATTTTGCTTTCTTCTATTTTGAGTGAGGGCTCTGGTCGGGGACAGGTCCTCGTTCCTTTATGCCCTTTCACTTGACTAGCGGTGAAAGGGTGGATTTGATTTCGATGTTGAGTTCACTTTTGTCCTCTATTTTTCACGTATAATGGCCAATAATTCTGATGATGAGTTCATGGGTTAACCTAGTGATTCTTCACAAAGCTTTTCTGAGTACTCATTGACGAAGGGGTGTACCTCAAGAATGATCGATCCTGAATCGATCGTACCAGAGCCAGTCGAATTCGAGCAGGATGCGCCCGTGGTCTAGGAAGCACTTGTGGTTCCAGCAGATCCTTTAGATTGGTTTGTGCCAGGCCCCTTGGAACATGCCTCATATTTTTATGAGCACCCAGATGAAGTGTTTACCTCAGTGGCTCCGGGGATGGAGTTCGAGGGTGTCGAGGAGGAATGGTCGATGTATATCCCTGGGAAGAGCCACTGGATCTGCTCGAAGTTTGACACAAACTATATTCCCATGTACGACATTCCCTATTGAGAGAAGGATTTCCGCCTTCCTTTTACTGATCTTCAGGTGGCCATTTTTCGGCACCTTCGCCTTGCTCTATTGCAGCTACATCCCAACTTGATTTCCTTCCTGTGGGCTTTCGAGATCACTTGTGATATCTGTCAATAGAGGACACAGTGTCTCTATTCTTCTATTGCTTCCATCTTCAGTGGGGAACTTCTAGCACTCGATTCAGATGGGTCTCTCTGAAGCAGGAAAACGGGAAGTTGTTCAAATCCTATCTAGAGTTAGTCCGAGATTTTAAGGGGAGGTACATGCTGATACAACCCGTATCGGGGAAGGCGTTGCTGAGCATTTTAAGGAGTGTCCCACTAGTCGACGAGGCCGGGGGACCCGTGCTGAACGAGGTAGGGGACCCAATGTCGAAGCTGGTGTCAAAGTTTCATTTTCATTGGTCAAGGAAACATTATACCCAAGGGACCAACCACTATATTTGGAAGAATGGCCAGTTGAGTGTCGAGGACCAGGCTAGCCACGACCATTTGTCGACCTTTGTTGCAGGGATCTTCCAAGTCCGGTTAATGGGCAAAGGGGGAAGGCCATTAGCTGATGAGGATGGGAATTTTGTTTTCAAATCTGGTCTGATAAATGTTAAGGAGCTCCTAGAGAGTGAGGATCTTGTGGCGTACTTAGGTAGTTTATCCTTTATTTCGACTTGACTTGTATGTGAGATTCTTTACTTTTGTTTGCTGACCCAAAAATTTTCTTTGTGCAGGAAGGATGAATCCTGCTCAGGAGCGCATGGCTAGGTCGTTACTTTAGAAGGCGAATAATGGGCAAAATTCTCTTAAGGGTTCTCAAGTTGATATGGGAACAGATCCCCAGACGAACTCTGAAACATCATCAACCAGCCAGGCTGTTGGGCATCTCTCTCCTCAGCAGGTGTCTTCGAGGTTCAAGAAGTCGTGTACCGAGGGTACTGTTGATTTAACTGGTGAACAGGATAAAAGGAAGTTTGAGTTTCCTCCATGCTTTCATAATTTTTCCTTGGATGGTTATGCCTTACGACTTCATCGGTTTAAGTCCCTTATGCTCGAGGTAACGACTCTCAAGGAAAAGCTCGCCAATGCAGATATTGTGAGCAAGGTGTCGACAGAGAAACTGGCCAAGCTGACCAAGGAGCACACAACACTTCTGTAGGAGAAGAAATCGTTCGAGGAGATGGTTACATCCTTGAGGGCTCAAGTAGCTCCTGGTAAGGATGAGCTGGAGGAGGCCAGGGGTTTGAAAACTCGTGCAGAGTTGGTTGCTCGCCTTCAGCTGGCCATCGAAGATGGTGCGACCAACATGGAGGGATCCTTCAAAAATTCCGTCAATCAGCTCAGAGTATTGAATCCTAGCATGGAGCTAAACACAACTGGGATAGAAATCCCCTACTATGTGGTTGGCGGTAAGATCACGATCCCTGAGTTTCTCGGGGGTGCTGAGGAAGCGTTGGTCGAGGAACCTTCCCAAGGAGAGTCTGTTTCTGAGGAGGTGCCTCAACTTGATGTTTGATTGCTTTATTGTCTTTCTTTATTTAGGCCTATGTGTCGTGTTTGATGTAATTTGTTTCAAGGGCTTTTTCCCGTCAATGTAATTTTCAAACAATCGTGGTCCTTGTGGCCATAAGTTCGTTTATTTGGATGGGGGCTTTGAGCCTCCTTTATGTAATATTTTGGAGAACGGCAGCCTTCGTGGTCGTCCCTTTTAATCTCCCGACCATGGTGGTCATTAATTTCAATATGCATTGTTTAAGTATTTTAACTTTGTGCGTGCATGATTTATTGATTGGTTATTGTGAAATGTTTACAGGTTTAGTATGCTCGTCTGCTTGAGACATTTTATTTAAGAGTTTTGGGGTTTACTCTTGAGTTTTGAGTTTTCTGGTGTGAGGAACCGGTAAAATGACAAGGGTAATTTCTGTGAGTGGGCTGAAACTCATACCTTGTTTTGAAGACATGAGCTCAGCGGCAAGTACTTCGCATTGCTAGTTGGATCTTATGCCATCATGTTAAGACGATAGTGGAGCTCGTTTGAGTTTTCCATGTTGGGATGAGAATCTGCTCATTAAGAGAGTGGATACTCGCCTCTTTGTTTAATTTTAAGTGTCATGCTTATACCTGGGCATGCACGGGTAGTCGGGAAAGGTGTGTTCATTGTTTTGACGAAGCGTGTCGACTGTATCAAGCAAGTTGTTCCCCCTGTAGGTTTTCCAGGTAGTAGGCCTTGTTCTCCGTTTTAGCATGGACACGATAGGGGCCTTCCCAGTTTATGGCGAGCTTTCATTAGCGAGACTCTTTATTATTTCTCTTGAGAACTAGGCTGCTGACTTCGAATTCTCGTCGTATGACTTTGGCGTCATATCGTATGGCAATTTTTTGTTTGAGGGAGGCTTCTCACAAGGATGGTCCCATTCGGATTTCTCCTACAAGGTCGAGCTCCTCTCTTAGCACTACATCATTTGTTTATTCGTCGAGGGAATCCTCTATCCTCCTGGAAGGCTTTCTGATCTCGATCAGGATGACGACCCCGGTTCCGTAAGCTTGACGGAAGGGGGTCTCCCCAGTGGATGAGTGAGTTTTCGTGTGATTGGCCCAGAGTACACTATGTATCTCCTCGACCCATCTCTTTTTGGTTTCATCTAACCTCCGTCTGAGGCCTCGTAGGATCACCCTGTTTGCAGATTCAACTTTCCCGTTTGTTTACGGGTGTTCGACAGGTGTGAAGTGCTGGATGGTGCCCAACTTGGTGACGAATTCCTGGAAGTTTTTGTCTGTGAATTGTATCCCATTGTCGGTGACAATCACATGAGGAATGTCGAACCTAGCAAGAATGTTTCTTTTGTAGAAGTGCAGAATATTTTGCACAGTTATTCTGGCTAATGCTTCTGCTTCTGTCCATTTGGTGAAGTAATCCACAACCACTATCATGTATTTGTTATGGTTTGATCCTATTACGAATGGCCCAAGGATATCCAGGCCCGACCATGCAAACGACTAGGGGGGTGACAGAGACTTGACTCACGTGGAGGCGCCAAGTGCATGTCCCCGTGGTGTTGAAATTTTTCATACTTTTTACGTGTTCTTTGGTGTCGTGCTGCATGGAAGGCCAGTAGTATTCTTCCTGTAATGCTTTTCTGGATAGGGATCTTCCGCTGAGGTGTTGGTTGTTGATTCCTTCATGGATTTATTGTAGGATATGGGTTACTTTTTTATCTTTGACACATTTGAGGAGGAGGATGGAGAATCCTCTCCTATATAGTTTTCCTTCAATCAAGGTGTAGGATGAGGCTCTTTGTCTGACTACGCTGGCTTCTTTCTGGTCGGATGGTATTTTTTCCTTTGTGAGGTAGTTGTATATCGGGGTCATCCAACATCTACTATCAGCAATGGCATACACTTTAAGAGAATTGAAAATTTTTATACAAAAGAAAGATGGCTATGTGTAACAATTCCATGGGATTCCCATTCTGTTATGGCCTTTACAACTCTGAATATCTTGTCCATTCGTTGCTTTGTCTGTAGATGATTGGATTGATCAGAAGCTCAGAGCTTGTTGATGAAGAGATTGGTCTTTAAAGTGATCCGACGAGACACATTCATACGCTTTAATTCCCTAACTTTTGCCTGAATCGCCCTTTCGGGTTTTCGATCCACCGGGAAACCCCTTTTTGCCCAAGTCGCCCTTTCGGGTTTTCAACTTGCCGGGTGTACAGATTTTTTTTTTATCCCTAATTTTTGCCTGAACCGCCCTTTCGGGTTTTTGGTTCACCAGGATGCCCCTTTTTGCCCAAGCCGCCATTTTGGGTTTTTGACTTGTTGGGTTATTTCATGCGTAGTATCTTTTGACTATGTCTGCGTTCGCAGGGTGTGGCAAATCATCGCCGTCCACGGTGGTCAGAATCATTGCCCCACCAGAAAAGAAGCTCTTGATCACAAACGGTCCTTCGTAAGTAGGAGTCCATTTGCCCCTGGGATCACTTTGCGGCAAGATGATCCGCTTGATTACAAGATCTACGACTTGATATACCTGACGCTTGACTTTCTTGTTGAATGCCTTGATCATCCGCTTTTGGTACGTCTGACCATGAAAAACAGCAGTAAGCCGTTTTTCGTCAATCAAATTAAGTTGATCAAGCCGGGTCTGAATCCAATCGTCTTTGTTCAAACCAACGTCCTTCATAATCCTTAAAGAAGGAATCTGAACTTCCATAGGTAGGACAACTTCCATGCCATACACCAAAGAGAATGGGGTTGCCCCTGTTGAAGTACGTGCCGTGGTACGATATCCATGCAGAGCATACGGTAACATCTCATGCCAGTCTTTGTAGGTAACTGTCATTTTTTGAATGATCTTCTTGATATTTTTGTTCGCAGCTTCAACAACACCGTTCAACTTCGGCTGATAGGGAGATGAATTGTGCTGATAAATCTTGAACTGTTCGCATAGAGCGGTGATCATAGTATTGTTCAGATTTCTACCGTTGTCTGTGATGATTCTATCGGGGACACCATACCGGCATATGAGATTCTGCTTGATGAAGCGGGCAACCACATTCTTTGTAACTAAGGCATAGGAAGCTGCCTCGACCCATTTGGTGAAGTAATCAATAGCGACCAAGATGAAACGATGTCCATTGGACGCCGTGGGCTTGATCTCTCCAATCATGTCAATGCCCCACATTGCGAATGGCCAAGGAGCTGTCAGAACATTGAGAGGAACAAGAGGAATATGTACCTTGTCGGCATAGACTTGGCATTTATGGCAAGTACGGGAATGTTGATGACAATCAGCTTCCATGGTAGACCAGTAATAGCCTGCCCTTAAAATATTCTTTGCCATCGTATGTCCGCTCAAATGGGTGCCAAATGTGCTGCTGTGTATCTCAGTCATGATCAAATCTGCTTCTGCTTTGTCCACACATCGAAGTAAAACACAATCATGGTTGCGTTTATAAAGGATGCCATTGCTTAGGAAGAACTTGGCAGTAAATCTCCTTAAGAACTTTTTGTCATTAACGGAAACTCCTTCGGGGTATTCTCTAGTCTGGAGATACCTTTTGATTTCATGAAACCAGGGTTATTCCACTACTTCTTCGGTATTAATATCATGACAGTGCACAGGTTCGTCCATTCGATCGATGGTAATTTGGGGAGCCTCGTTATCCCAATTGAGTTTAAACATGGAAGACATTGTAGCCAGAGCATCTGCTAGCTGATTCTCTTCTTGCGGGAAATGCTCGAAAGTAATCTGCTCGAAATGAGGCAACAAAGTCAAGATATGTTCTTTGTATGGGATAAGATTAGGATGTTTGGTGTCCCACTCTCCTATGACTTGACTAATAACCAAAGCCGAGTCCCCAAATACAACCAAAGATTTGATTCTCAAGTCTATAGCAGCCTTGAGACCAAAGATGCAAGCTTCATATTCGGCCATGTTGTTGGTACAGCTGAAACAAAGTCGGGCAGTGAAAGGTGTATGGAAACCTTCTGGGGAAATGAGTACTGTGCCGATCCCATTGCCAAGTGCATTTGAAGCACCATCAAAGTATAGGGTCCATCGTGATCCTTGTTCAGGTTCGTCATACGGTCTGTTACCTTTGATGTTGTCCAGAGTCATGATGTCTTCGTCGGGGAAGTCGAATCTCATAGATTGATAATCTTTGACAGCCTGATGAGCTAGATGGTCAGCTAGTACACTCCCTTTTATAGCTTTTTGAGTAGTATACTGGATGTCATATTCAGTCAGGATTATCTTCCATCTAGCGATTCTTCCAGATAAAGCAGGCTTCTCAAAGATATACTTGATCGGGTCCATCTTGGAGATCAACAAAGTGGTATGAGTCAACATATACTGCCTTAGCCGGCGAGCAGCCCATACCAAAGTGCATCGAGTTTTCTCGAGCAGTGAGTAGCGATTCTCACAGTCGGTAAACTTTTTGCTAAGGTAATAAATGGCATGCTCTTTTCGACCAGACTCGTCATGTTGGCCCAGTACGCACCCCATTGAGTTGTCCAAAACAGTTAGATACATGATCAACGACCTTCCTTCGACGGGTGGCATCAGAATAGGAGGTTCTAGTAAATACTCCTTGATTTTGTAAAAAGCCAACTGACAATCAATGTTCCATTCAACTACCTGATCTTTCTTCAACAGTTTGAAAATTGGCTCACAGGTAGATGTCAGGTGAGAGATGAATCTGGCGATATAGTTCAAGCGTCCCAAGAATCCTCTAACCTCCTTTTCAGTACGAGGAGCAGGCATTTCTTGTATAGCTTTTACTTTAGCTGGATCAACCTCAATGCCCTTATTGCTGACAATAAATCCCAGAAGTTTACCAGACCTAACTCCAAAAGTGCACTTGCTTGGATTCAGTCTGAGCTTGTACTCCTTCAACCTGGCAAACAGCTTTTGCAAATGATTAAGGTGTTCTTCTTCTGTCTGTGACCGAGCTATCATGTCGTCTACGTAAACTTCGATCTCATGATGTATCATATCATGAAACAAAGCTACCATGGCACGTTGATAGGTTGCCCCTGCGTTCTTCAGTCCGAACGACATCACCTTGTAGCAGAAGGTACCCCATTGTGTAACAAAGGTTGTTTTCTGCATGTCCTCGGGGGCCATTTTGATCTGGTTGTAGCCCGAGAATCCGTCCATGAAAGAAAATACTTTGTGCTGAGCTGTGTTGTCAACCAAAATGTCGATATGTGGCAGTGGAAAATCATCTTTAGGGCTAGCCCTGTTCAAATCCCGATAGTCCATGCACATTCTGACCTTGCCGTCCTTTTTGGGCACGGGCACAATGTTAGCAACCCATTGTGGATAGGTTGTAACAGCCAGAAAGCCGATGTTGAATTACTTCATTACTTCAGCCTTAATCTTTTCAGACATGTCAGGCCTCATTCGGCGAACCTTTTGCTTGATCGGTGGACAGTCTTCTCTTGTAGGGAGACGGTGAACCACAATATCTGTGTCTAACCCTGGCATGTCTTCATAAGACCAAGCGAATATTTCAACGTATCCGTTCAACAACTGTATTAAGCGCTCCTTGACACTCGGTTCTAGGTTGGCACCCACTTTTACTTCTTTCCTGTCCTCCTCTGTCCCTAAGTTGATGGTTTCCAACAACTCTTCATGAGGCAGGATGGCCCTCTCTTCTTGTTGTAGAAGTCTGGCTAACTCTCCCCGCACTTCACAATCTTCGTCAGCTTCGTACTCAGCGTGATTGACCAAATCTTCAGAGTTATCGAAGGCTAAAACAGAATAGTCACCCATGGAATCCGGAGTGGATGGGTACCTACATTTGTGAGTGTGGGTGTGTGTAAGGGATAGCCATCCTTAAATAAACAAAAATGCAAAAAGGAAAGAAAATGAACAGTTTATAGATGAAAAACGTCCAATGATTCATTAAAACATGGCATATGATTATGAAGGAAATCAAACCCTTACAAATGGACCTACATGCCCCGGGCAAGGCATGAGGTGAATATAGTGTGCGAATTGTTTTAGTTATTACAGACCATAAAAATGGGAAATTGTTCAAAGATAAAATTACTGGTTGATAAAGGTGATAGGAACAAAATCCTTTGCTTCCCAATTTCTCAAACCCCCTTCAACAGTCGGAAAAATCCAGTCTTCAAAGTGACTCTCCTCATCTTCATCTCCTACAACATTGATTCCATGGTGAGAAATATTGACAGGTGATCTTCCAATCTTAGAGCGACGCATAGCTTTCTGTCCTGCAACAGTAAACCCTAAACCAAACTTGTCCGTCTTATGGGGAAAGTCAGGAAATTGTCCCCATACTGTGCTCTTGCCCTCCTTAATCACAGCCTCTGCGTCCTTGAGAGATTCCATCTTAGCCACATGTTTGGGAATGATAGGTACCTCAACCGCTGTCTTCGTAACTGCTACCTCGGGAGAAACTTCCTCGAAATGTTGAAAAGGTGTTTCGATGAATTCGACGTCTAATTCCACATATCGAAAGGAATTGAGATGAATAATCCTGTACTCCTCCTCGCCATGCACAGTTATGATTTTACCCTTAACAGGATACTTCAGCATCTGGTGCAAAGAGGATGTAACTGCCTCGGCATAATGGATCCATGGTCTTCCCAGCAAGAAAGAGTATGACCGACGGATGTCCATCATGTAGAAGGTGGAGTTGAACACTTCGGTGCCTACCTTGATGGGAATATCAACCTCTCCATGAACCATTCTTTTGGAACCATCGAAAGCTCTGACGACGATGTTGCTAGGTTTGAGGGTCAAACCTTCACAACCCAAACGGTCTAAGGCCTTCTTTGGCAACACATTCAGGGAAGAACCAGTATCAACCAAGACATGGGCGAGGGTGGTTCCTCGGAACTCAACTGAAACATGTAATGCATCATTGTGTTTCCTTCCTTTGGGAGTTAAGTCAGCATCGGAAAAGCCCAGGCCATTGTCAGCAGTAAGGCTGGCCACACAATTTTGGAATTGGTCAGCCGAGGTCTCTTGGGGGACATGTGTCGTCTTCAAGAATCTAATCAGAGCCTTAGCATGGGCCTCTGAACAGAGCAGGAGAGCTAACATTGAAATCTTAGAAGGGGTTTGCCCTTATTGTTCCACAACGTCGTAGTCACTTTTTCTGATTATTTTTAGGATTTCATCCATCTCCTTCTGAGTGGTTTCGAGGATAACCACAGCATGAGCCTTCGTCATGACAGGCATTTCCAGTATCCCCCTACCTTTGTCGATGTTATCAGCGGATGGTCTTTCTTCAGGAGTGTTCAACTCTTCAATCACTGGGCCTTGCACAGAGGGTCCAACAGGTGCATAAGCTTTTAAGGGTCCGAAGACTGCTCGGGGAGGAGCAATCTCCGGAAAAAAGATCCGGCCACTACGGGTGATCTTGCTAGTGCCCGCGATGTTTCCTATATCAGGGTCTTATTCAGAGATTTCTTGGACTGTTTCGATTTGTTTAATGTCGTGGTAGAAGATCTCTCCCCCATAGTTGCACGGTATCATTTTGCTTGATTGGTACGGGACAGGTCCCGACATGGTGATCTTTAGAGGTACACATTCAGAGTTGGTTGTAATCCTGACAGGCCTTTTGCAAGCCTTGGGAGGATTGTCGGAAATGGTTATGATGGCAACATCGTTAGTTGAGGTATCACAAGTATAAGGAGTAATTGGATTGAAAGTGTTAACAGGGGTTTTCTGGAAAATTATTTCTTGAGTATCCATCAGGCGTTGGACACCCAACTTCAACATGGGACAATCATCTTGAATATTCAAACAAAAATAACAGTCTTCATCACAACCAGGAAAGATCCCGACTCTCAACAAATTTTCTTTTATTACTAACAATGGAGTCAACAGATCGACAACATCAGTAACATGGAGATTTTCCAAAACATCATGCACATTGTGGCCGTGCTTGGGCATCGGCGCAGATACAACATTGGGCTTTTCAGGAGCGTCAAATTCGACCTCTTTGGCGTCAATTAAGTCCTGAATTTTGTTCTTGAGTGCCCAACAATTATTGGTATCGTGCCCAATACTGTCGGAATGGTAAGCACACTTGGATTTTGAGTTGTAGGATGGAGAGGTGGTATTTACATTCTTTGGCGCCTCTTTTAAATTAGCAAGGTTCAACTTTAGGAGATGTGGAAGGATTTGAGCAGGTGTCATATTTACTGGGGTAAACTGCCGTGGTGGCCTTTGCTGATAAGTTCTAGGCTGATCATTCCTCGGTTGACTGTTTCTAAGCTGGTCTGATGCGGACTTCTGTATTAATATGGCCCCCACTGTTGGTCGACGCTCCTCTCTTTCCCGATTTTTCTGAGTGTATACAGTAGATGCTTCTTTCTTGGCTGGGAAAGGTTTTCTAGCGGCTGTGGATGCGGAAGCATCTTTTTGAATTTTTCCACTTTTGATACCGGCTTCCACCCTCTCGTCAGTCAAAATCAACTCAGTAAATCCCGCAGAAGAGTTTCCGATTAGATGGTTGAAGAAAGGGCCAGATAGGGTCCCCAAAAACATGTCAACTAATTCCCTATCTGATAGTGGTGGTTGCACCCTTCCAGCCAGGTTGCGCCATTTCTGGGCGTACTCCTTAAACCCTTCATTTGAAGCCATCCCCATACTTTGTAGCTGAGTACGGGTAGGCGCCAAATCAGCATTGTACTGATACTGATGATAGAAAGCGGCTGCCAAGTCTTCCTAATTATGGACCTCTGACCTTTCGAGCTGATAAAACTAATCTAACTGAGTGCCAGACAAGCTGTCTTGGAAAAATTGCACCCATAGGTCCTTATCGGATGAATGTGGCTGGATCTTTCTAACATATGACCTCAAGTGCATCTTAGGGCAAGACAGACCGTCGTACTTGGAGAATGTTGGCACCTTGAATTTAGGAGGGATAACAATCCCGACTACAAGCCCCAGGTCCTCAAAATCCAATTCGGGCACCCTCTGCAACTCCATAGCTGCCAATCTGTCTTCAAGGTTCTTATACTTGTCATCCGCTGGTGGATACTGTTGTTCTGAATAGTCTTTGTCTGCTTCCTCTTCCTCCTCTTCTACCTCAGATTCAGAAGGTACAGTAACTCCTTTCCCCTTGCCAATCCCTTCGTCGGACGTTGATGGAAACTCAAGAGTCCTTCTAGCATCACCCTCAAATCTTCTTCCAAAAGTAGCTACCCCCAGACTCTTTTTCTTTTTCTTATCTTTACTCTTTTCTAGCAGAACTTTGAGATCCTCTTGACCCTTTGCCAAGGTCATGAGGAGTTGTTGAAATTGTGAATTTTGTGCCTGTAGGTCCTTCACTGTTTGCTCCAAATCCATCTTGCTGAAATAAACAGCAGAAAGATAAGGAAACCCGGCTTGAAGACCTGTTTGTGCATATGATGAATGATATGTTATTCATGTAATGCATTCAAGGGTTCAAAAATTCAAATTCGTTGTAAACAAAAAGAACGCACGTCATATTAAGAAGAAATTGTTAGTACATAAATGCCCCATGGGCGAAATATTACAAAATTCTTAATGTAAAAAGACGTTGCGCATCCTCTTTGGTGCGATGTAGGTGTTGAGAGTTTCCTCCTCGTGAAGTCGGCGGGTGAGCTCTAAAACCTTCTTCTCGCTGGCATAGAAGCTGGCTTCAAAAGTATCCCGTTCTTCTTTGAGTTGGATCCAACTCTTGTGCATTTCCTCCCATGATGTTGGCATGTCAGGGTGTAAGATGGTGTATGGAACCTCTCCTTCCTTAACAGGCTCTTTAATCAAGGGGAGAATGTGAGGATATAGCATCATAAGATTCTGGGAGCGGGTTCGTACCCACTTGAGGTAAGGCTCAAGGGGGATGGAATTCTTGTGCCCCAGTGTCTTACTATCCACCTTGTTAGGCATCCTCCAAGCTCTGATGAACCTTTGTTGAAGTCCTTGCACATCGTTGTCGAAGTCAAAAACTAGGTCAGGAATCAGCATGTCATGAGGGCCATCCCTCCGAGCATATCCAAATTGTCTCAAAGCTAGACAGGGGTTGTAGGTAATGCCTCCCCTAATGCCAAGTAATGGGAAATTAGGGAATTCACCGCAACGATCAATGATGATGACATTTTCTCTGGACCGAGAACACCAATGTACATCAGAATGTGTGAGGGTCATCAATCGTTGTGACCACCTTAAGCCCTTCTCATTCTTCAAGACTGATTGTGGAAGGTGAGAAATAAACCATCTTGCTAGGAGAGGAGTACAACACATTAGAACACTTCTTTTCCTCATTGTTCGTGTGTAAAATGAGTGTAGGATGTCCCCAAGCAATGTAGGTATGGGACTCCTGGATATGAAAATCTTGACAGCATTCACATCTATAAGTTAATCAGGGTTTGGGAACAAGACCAACCCATAGATGAGGAGTGCCAAATCTCTTCAAAGGCTTGTAGATCAAGAAAATTCCAGCATTCTTGTGCCTTCTCAAACAAGAATTTTGCCAAGAAGCCCTTGACACCACTTCTGGTTTCCCAATGCCCCTTGATGTCAGATGGTTGCAAGTGTAAGGCTTGAGCAACATCTTCAGGCTTTGGATCTTTTTCCGTACCGTTGTAGGGTAGTTGATTAAGAATAGGAATTCTCAGGAGTTGATAAAATTCCTCCAAAGTAGGCACCAATTTATAATCAGGGAATGTGAAACAGTGGTGTAGGGGGTCAAAGAACTGGAAAAGTACTTTCACCATGTCTTCTTCAATGCTGGTGTTGACTAAGCTGAGGAGTCTACCATGTCTTTCACTGAAGAGGGAATTCTCTGGAATCCTGGAAGTAAGCTCCTTGAGTTGAGGAGGAATCCTCACAAGGTTGACTTGAATTGTTTTCCTGCGAAGAGATTCCATGACCTACAAAACAAGAACAAAGATGAAGATCCAAACCCTTGAAATGGTTAGTGGATGCATATGATGCTTTATGATGTTCATGATGTATGCACAAACACATGTACAAGCAAGTCACACAAAACCCTAGTTTCAGGCTTGCATGAGGTTTCATTGGTAAGTAGTAACCGGGTCCTATAAATAGTAACCGGGTTCTAAGGAGCTCAATATCATTGGATTGTTTTCTATGTTCATTGTTTTGGTTTAGCCACTTAACTAGCGACCAAAATATTCCAAGAAAACGACCCTCAATGAGTGTAGTATCGAGTATCTACCAACATATGACTGCACCAAAGCCGGTCATCTCACTACCCCTAATAAAAGGCCAAGATGGTCAAGTAAGGTTCTAGTTCATTAATGCTTAATGACATCACTCAGCGGCCCCGTATTCTCTTTGATTGACTCAAAGGCTACCGGTACTCACAAATATGTCGCACTAATAAAGCTATTGCTTCAACCGTGTCGGTATACCCCGCACAGTTTCCATAACGTATTGCTATCTATGAATGTTTCCCAAATCCGGGTGGAGGATTTCAAGCACAAACAAGAGAATCAAAATGTAAAGCAATCAAAGCAAATAATAATCAAGCAAAGGGTGATTTAAGCCCTAAGGTTACTCCACTTTTAAAGTTATCCCCAGCAGAGTCGCCAGTTCTGTGATATAGTGGGAGAACTGACTTGGGTTTTGCATTTGTGTTCGCAAATGTTTTGGTTTAGCAAGAGTCGCCACCGAATTTTTATTTTATCCTAAGGAAAGGTCAAAAAGCACAGGAAAGACCTTTGAGATGTTTTCTTGGGTTCGGGTAGTAGATTATAGAAAGGGAAGGTATTAGCACCCTTTCTATCCATGGTTATCCATGGGCTCTTAGTTACTTGCTTAGATCACTTGCTTTGCATTTTCAATTGTTTGAAGTGGTGTTTTGTGTGGTTTTGAAAGATGTTTTGAAAAGAGGCCATCATTGTGGCAACCTTTGTAATGATTCTTGTTTGAATGTATACAAAGGTGTTTTTGTCTTTTGAAAAGTTTTCAATGTTTGAAAGTAGGGTTTTGAAATTGTGTGGTGGAGTGTGTTTTGAAAATAGCAAGGATGTTTTTTGCAAGTTTGATCAAGTAACTAAGAGTTATCTACCCTATTTTACTCAAAGGTCTTTCTTATGTTTTTAACCCTTTTAACAGTGTCGCTTCATCATTGTATTTGGTGAACAACCTTGTGTTAGGATGTTAACGGGGCAGGCGCGGGTCATCGTATAGACCATGGTAGCAATAGTGCCAAGTATCTTTGGCAATTTTCTTGAGGGACTTGATCATTTTTGTTTAGGCAACTCAGATAGCGTCATCGAGGGACTATGATCTTTTTGTTTGTTTTTGTTTTGCCAAAGTACCCAACATGCAACCATGGCCCATTTTTGAAGGCAACAAGTGGATGAAACCCTAGGGGTGCAAGTGTGCATTGTGTTTGTTTTTCATGCATGTTTATCTTTGGATTAGGTCAAACTACTTGTTGGTTTCATTTTGCATACAAACCCTAGGTCTAGGCATGGCATAATTGAAAGCTTTTAAATATGCGAGAATTTAAATGCCACACTATTACAACATGATTATGGGGATGGGGGTACAAATTTGAATTGGGAATATTTGACAAAGAAATAAATTCTAAGTTATTACAACCATATCGAATGTACAAGTCAATATTTAACATTTAAATAAACACAATTAAATAAATATCAAATAAAGATGTATTATGCAAAAAGATTGTTTATGTATATGAAAAAGATATTTTTTAATATGAAATATAAACAAATAAATAAAAAAAAGTCAAATTTTAATTATTCTGGTTATTTAGGGCAAAACCCTAATTTTCAAATAAATGGCAATATTTATTAATTATATACAATGTATATTTATTTATACAAAAAATAAAAGTATATTGTAAAAAAAAGTATTTTTAATGTCAAATATTAATAAAAATAAAAATGTATTATTTTATATTTTTTGTCCTAATTATCTAATAAAATATAAGTATATATATATTTATTAAACCTATTAAATATACAAAGATAAAATATTAATTATTTACAAAAATGGATATTTTCAAGAAAATGTTTTCAATTGTAAATAAAAATAATAAATGAAAAATAAGTATATATTTTTATATTATTTTTTAGAGTTTTAATAAAAGAGAAAATGGTTTATTTATACATATATGCCTAATAAAATAAATAATTACCAAATAAATAGGAAAAATATAGAAAAAGTTTTTTGTCATTTTTTGTATTTCATATTAAAAATAATAAAGTCAGAACAAATATAAAAAAGTCAAAAACAATAAATATCAAATAAATGGGCCAGGGGGTGTAAACTGAATATGGGGGGTGCCAGAAGCAAGCCTGTACAGGCCCAGCCCAAGCCAGCTTCTTCTTCAACCTCTGAACAACATATGCGCGCGCTTCTTGGTTCAAATGCTAACTCCTGATTCTTTGATCTTTTGACAAAACTTAAAACATGAAACTTGTAGAGAATTTAAACACGAATCTAACCATATAAAGCATTAAATCTAACTCTCAAAGACCAGAGAGAATTTCTCTGGCCCTAAAATCTGACCTAGCCTTTTTCACATGTTCATGGATGAAATTCTCTCAGCACGATTAATGTAAATGAAAACTAATCATATGTATGGCTTCAGGGCTATGAGTACAACATATTTCATTCACAAACCTAAGCCTAACCATTCCTAAATAGAGAGATAAAAGTCCATGAAATACCTGTTTCAGCTTGAATCGAGTAGGGCAATGCAGCAACCTTTAATGGTGTTTGAGCTTCTGTTGAGCTTGCGTGAGGTCCAAGGAAGCTTCTCCAATGCTTGGCTTGCTTTGAAACAAACTAAATCGTGCTGTAGAACTCCACCTGCAAAGCTTGGAAATGAAAATGGCAAAGGGTGTTAGAGATGTTACAACTTGCAATGGATGATCAGGATAGCTCAGGTGGGTTGATTGGAAGGTGTTTGAAGCTCTTTTGGACAAAACGCATGATAGGAAATGATTATAGCTTGAAGTTTGCAGAACTTGCCCTGTTTTGTAGCAAAACAGGGATTCTGAGTATTAGGAGGTATGAGGGATGGAAGGGCCGTGCCTTAGGTCTGTTTTGATGTATGGAACTTGTGTGCAAAGTTTGTTTTGGCTTGTGTTAGCAGAAATGAGAGTTGGTGTATGTTTTGCAATGTTTCTTCTATATGAAGCAAAGATGTGTAAGTCTATGTTCACAGGCCTGTACAAGCCATCTTGTATGCTGCACATAATCCTCTAGGCCCCTCTAATCCATGGATTTAGTTTGTAGTCTCAGATCTTTGTTCAAGGCTCAATGCTTAGTGTTTTGACATAAAGCTACTTTTGCAAAAATGGCAATATCACTTTTACTACTTAAGGCTTAAACTTGCATGTAATGTCCAAATGGCCAAGATAACATCTTAACTCAATGTTTAAGCATTAAATTATGAAGTGTAAGTTGGTTTTGAGGCCTGCAAGCTAGCATCAAACAAGCTGATTTGAAAATGCAAATTGCTATGGACATGTCTTGGCCATGAACAAAAGTGAGTTTTTGCCAACTTTGGGAATTCGATTCTCTCTAACCACAAGGGTGTTTGAGGAGTTCTTGGACAATTTGGAAAGCTTGGAACATGTAATAAAATCCATATTCGTAATGCAACTTGAAACTCCAAGTGGAACTATGTGAAAAATGGCCAAGAAGATGGGTCAAAATCCTGCCTAGGTTAGGGCAAATTTTCTCTAAGTTAAAAGTTTTAGGTACCCTTGTTCCAAAAATCATAACTTGAGATACAAGCTTCCTTTGAGAAAACTTTGTGAATAAAAGTTGTATACTTTGTGATGGACTACAACTTTCATGTTTCAAGTTTTGTTTGAATCCATTTGCATATTGGTGAAAAAATGGGACAAAGTTAGGAAAAAATAAGAAAATTTCATAACTTAGAAATTTTCTAAGTTATGAAAATTTTCCATTTCAAACCCTAATTTGCATTTTTGGGTTTCTTGATGGACAAGTTTCATAATTTGACATGTTTTGATGAAAAATAACTCTTGGCACTTGATTTTGACCAAAAAGTCAAAGTTTGACTTTTCAGTATACAGTTAAATTTTGATCAGTTGACTGAAAAATTCATCTGCCAATCCTATGCATTTGAGATCTTTTGAACTTGTTGAATGGTTCAAGACAATGTCATTGAGTCCTTGAGTCCATATGTGAGCTTGGTTTGCCATTGGTTAGGTCACACAGTCAAAAATTGCCTTTGTGCAGTCAAAACCCTAAAAATGACCATTTTACCCTTTTGGCGATCTGATCAAATTTCTTGTGGAATTGTGATCCAAACTTGATCAAATGGTTCATATGAGTTCATAATGTTGATGTGGGTCAAATTTCATGAGGGTTGACTGTCAATTGGCTACAGTTGACTTTTTCCCCAATACAACTGATTTTTAGGTCAACTGTCCAATTGACTGGGCAAAGATTTGAATCAAGGCTTGAAACTTGGTATGGGAAAACTTGTGAACCCAACATGAATTATGAAAGTCAATTTGGGCATTGTAGGTCAAAACATCCCTGTGCAAGGAGGGGTCTTGAGCAGAGCCAACCCTAGCTTGATCTTGAGTTCCAAGAGTCTTTTGATGAGAAAATGTTGATGAAATGAGAAGGAAAATTTTGGGGTTCAACAGAAATCAAATCAAATCTCTCATAATTGCAAAGATTCAATCCAATTTTATAACCCTAATTCATTCTAAGATATATAGGGAACATGTACAAGGCATGAGAGAGGGCGGCAGTCGTGAAAAGAGGCAGAACAAAACTTCAAAATTTGCAAGAAGGTAGTAGATCATTATTGGATCTAGAGGGAGATTCAAGCCATTCTAACACTACCAATAGACTCACAGACATCTCCAGAATGTGTCCCAACCAATTGCAGGCATTCTAACGCCCATAAGCTCGAGTTACAGACCCACGGTTTGCACCTCTAAGCTTGAATTTGATTTCATGATTTACGCATAATTAATTATCATTAAACATAGAATTGTGTTTGTATTTTCATTTGGGATATTTTGGTTTACATAATTCTGTGTTTTGGTGCCTGTATGCTTGAGTGCCATTGCTAGGGTTCAACTTGCCGTTTTAGGGTTTTCTTTCATAGGTTAAATCGGCCAATAAAAAGGGTACCATGATGCTCCTGGCATTAAGATGAATCAATCCATGTAGCTACATTCAATTTATCATGCATTTTGATGATTTTTGAAACTCACAGGTTTATAGCTATGGCGATTTGTTTGTAGGTATAAGTTTTGTACCTAAGATGACGGGATGGAGGTAGAAGAAGATTATTTGGCATCACCCTATTGGTTTATTTGATATTTGCGCACGTGGTATTTAGCCATTTGTTTTCTTTATATTATATTTTGTTTTCACTGTATTAACAACAATTCATAATAGCGCAGCTGATAGAGGTGTGTTGTTGGTAAACATAAGGACCTGGGTTCGATCCCAGGTCCCAGCAACGCTTATTTTCAATTTTTACACTTACAAATTATGTGCAGCTCTCATCCTGGTGTCCACCATACATCACCAACATCCTGCCATTTGATCAAGCATGGTCTCAGATCTAACGCATAAGCAATGAGAGACTATGATACACCCCCAGGTCAACACCACAGGAAATCATGCGCTGACCGGGCTCAAGCGCTATTGGGCCTGGAAATTTCAGGATCATACCCCCATTTGCTAACAACATACATGCCAATTTGCTTTTCTTTCTATTTTCTTTTTAATTTCTTTAATTTTTTTTAACAAAAATTATTATTTTTTATAAAAATAAAAAATCACAAAAATATAGAATTAAATATTATTTATTCAAATTAATATTTTTGAAAATAAATTCAGTTAATTGGTTTATTTGATTATTTGTTTTAATTAAAATGAAATAGAAATTAGGTTTTAAGTTTGTAATTAAAATGTTTATTTTCTCAAATAAAAAACCACAAAAATACATAAAATCTTTTTTTACAAAATATTTTATTTTTATTTAATTATTTAATTTATTTTAAATTAGGTTAATTTCAATTTCTTTTTATAATGAAAAAATGATTAGAATTAGGGTTTTAATCGTACATAACCTAATTAAGTCTTTTTCTCAAGAATAACTTAAATATTTTTTCAGTTAGATTTTTAGGGTTTTCAATTTTTATCGCACTTAATTTGCCGCGCACATTTTAATTCCTTTTATTATTATTGTAATTGTTTCGAGGATGTAATAGTTTTAATTAGGGTTTTAAGCTTCTGCATTTTTATTTTTCGTCAAGACAATTCTGTAACTGTCAAAGCCTTGTGATAGCTAGGTTTATTTTTCGCACTTTAAATTCCTGCAAATACTTAACTTTTAGATGCATGCTAATAGGATTGTATGCCAAGAGTATCTTGAAATTAAAACGGTAGATCACCTAATGTGCAAAGATTAAAAACTGAAACAATTCATATGCACATATTCACTCCTATGGTTTACCCCACTTCGGTTGCCTTCGGTAAAAGAGTCATTAAGCATAGGGGATTTTAGTGGTTTCCCTTCAGTCTAAAAGATCAAATTGCCCCATTCGAATGTTTCCTCGGAAATGTTGCCTCAGAAGTGTTGCCTCGGAAAGATCTTAAGACGCTAGGGTTACTACTAAAGTTTCCAACCCATTGCTTTAGTGACTGTACTTGTCCTTTTTGAATGTCCCTTACAAACTCCAACGAAGGGGCTACCTACTCCTTAATAGTGGGATAGCGCTGTCTAAAGGAAACGAGAACAAACAATCTTTTTTTGAGTAGGTAGAATCTTAAGTACTTGCTCAATAAATTTTTTTCACACAAACACCTTTCAAAACAAATTTTTCAAAACAAACTTCGTCACATCCTTGAGGACTGATACAAAGATTATTACGAAGAAAAAAACATTTTCAAGAACAAACAAGCACACACACAAGCAATTTGAAAAATGAGCAAGTACCTAGGAGCCCATGGAAAACCATGGATAGAAAGGGTGCTAACACCTTCCCTTTCTATAATCTACCCCCCGTACTCAGAAACATCTCGAAAAAGGTTTTTTCTGTTCTTTTTCCTTTTCCTTGTTGGATAAAATAAAAGTCGGTGGCGACTCTTGCTTACCGAGACATTTTGCGAACAAAAAACGCAAACCAGTATTAACATTCGGTTCAACCACCGTATCACAGAACTAGTGACTCTGCTGGGGAAAAAATAAAGTGGGTTTACCTTAGGATCTAGGTCATTTTAAAATTGCTTTCTTGTTTGTTTTCTTTATTCTTAAAGGGTTTTTGCTTGGGTTTTTAGGTAACCAGCAATAGATCATGGAGACTGTACGACATAGACCGATATGTTTTAAGCGATGGTTGTGTTGGTGTGACACTTTGGTTGGTATCGGTATCCTTCATGTGGAAAGGAGGAGAATACGGGGCCGCCGCGTGGTGTCGTGAAGCACTAACAGACCTTAGAACCTTAGTTAAACAAACTGGCCATTAGAAAGTAGTGAGATAGCTGACCTCGGTGCAGAGCTGAGGATTGGTTGATACTCGATGCTACACTCATTGAGATCAGGCTTTCGGGATATTTCGGTCGTAAGAAAAGATTGCTTGAGCTGAGACAATGCCTGATAAAGAATGGTCAGTGATATTGAGATCCCTTAGAACCCGGTTACTTTTTAAGACATGTTTGAAACCAACTAAACTTCAAGAGGGTACTACCTTTAACCTCATGCAGGCCTTAAACCTAAGGACTTGGTGTGATTTGACTGTGTTTTCTATACCTGTGGTTTGTCATGACATCATGCATCATAACATATCATCCATTCTTATTGCACTAACCATTTCAAAGACCAAGGGAATTTATCTTTGTTCTGTTTTGCAGATCATGGCTTCCGTTCGTAGTAACACTATCTGAATCAGCTTTGTGAAGATACCTTCCCAACTCAAAGAGCTAACATCAAGGGTTTCTGAAACTTCTGCGTTAACTAAGAGACATGGTCGACTTCTCAACCTGGTTACTTCAAACTTTGATGAAAAGATAATGAGTTTACTCTTTCAGTTCTTTGATCCCAAGCACCACTGCTTCACCTTTCCAGACTATCAGTTGGTGCCTACCTTGGAAGAATTCTCTCAGTTGTTGGATATACATATTCTTGAACAGTTGCCCTTCACAGGTCTAGAAGAAGTTCCTAAGCCAGAAGTCATTGCCTCAGCTTTGCATCTGAAACGAGCCGACGTGGTATCCAATTTGGAAACAAGAAGCGGAGTCAAGGGTTTTCTAGCTAAGTTTATGATAGACAAGGCCCATATTTTTTGGAATGATATGGATTTTCAGGCTTTTGAGGAGGCTTTGGCTCTTCTAATCTATGGGTTAGCCCTATTCCCTAATTCGGACTCTTTCATAGATGTGAATGCTATCTAGATCTTCCTCTCCCGCAACCCTGTGCCTACCTTGCTCGGAGATATTTTGCACACTCTCCATACTCGTACCATTAAGAAAAGAGGGGTTCTTATGTGTTATATGCCATTGCTGTCGAGGTGGTTTATCTCTCACCTCCCTAAGTCCGTACTGAAGAATGAAGAAGGTTTGGGTTGGTCGCAAAGGATAATGTCACACGCTCACATGGATATTCTCTGGTGTTTCTGAGCTATGGAAAACACTGCTATTATTGACCACTACGGGGAGTACCATAATGTCCCGTTGCTTGGTATCAGAGGAGGTATAACCTACAATCCTTGTTTAGCTCTACATAAATTTGGTTACGCTTGAAGGGATGGTCCCCATGAGTTACTTATCGAGGGAATTATATTCAATCATGAGGATGGCGCTCACGAATATCGCCGAAGGTTCATACGAGCTTAGGGCATGGTAAACAGATCTGGTGCCAAGGCTTTAGGGCCAAAAACTTCCATTCTTATGGAACCTTACCCCCAATGGGTACGAGCTCATGCCCAGAAGCTTATGATGCCCTATGTGGCTGTTTTACCAGTGATTATGGAACCCACTACTGAAGAAGGTATTCCTTACACGGTTCTCTATCCTTACATGCCCACTGATCTTGGGGAATTACAGAGGTCTTGGATTCAATTGATGAAGGAGCGGGATACTTATAAGGATCAATTCCATGCTCAGGAGAGGAAGTTTTAGAGATCACAAAGCAACTTCATGAAGAAAGAGGGCTCAATGATTATCTCGGCACAAAGAGAAAGCATCCATGGGAATTTTGATTTCTTTTCTAGTTTTAGATTTATTTTTAATTGTAACGCCTAAAAGGCATTTTGAACCTTCAAATTCAGCTAATAAAATCTTTGTTTATTTTGGTTTGCAAATTTAAATTTCCCGGAGTCTTTGAAATCATTGCATACGCATCCCATTATCATACACATCATTACAGGTACCATTACAGGTTTCTCATCTTCTTCGCTGTTTATTTCAGCACAAAATGTCTTCCGAATAAACCATCAAGGACCTTCAGGCATAGAACACCCAGTTCCAACAAATGTTCATAAGTCTGGCAAAAGGGCAGGAGGATCTGAAAGCCCTCATCCTGAAAGAGAAGAAGAAAAAGAAGAAGGCTGCCGGTATTCTGAAGATGGGAAGAAGGTTTAGAGAGCAGTTGAAGCGACAAGTCGATCTGACCTCTTCATCTAAGGAAGGGGAGAATCAGGAAGAAGAGAAGGACCCCAGTCCTGGAGTTTTTGACAATGATACTAATTGCAATGATTAGAAATATCCTCCTACTGAGGATATATACAAACAGTTGGAAGATCTTCTGAGTGCCATGGAAGTTTAGAGGATACCTGGACTGGATTTCGAAGAATTATGATTGGTGTCGGGGATGGTCATCCCACAGAAGTTCAAAGCTCCAGTTTTTGCTAAGTATGATGGGGTGTTCTTCCTAAAGCTCCATCTTCGTTCTTATGTCAGAAAGATCCAACCCCACACCGCTGATAGAAATCTGTGGGTTCATTTATTTCAAGATAGTCTGTCAGGGACTCAGCTTGAATGGTTCTACCAGCTGGAGGGAGCCAATGTCCGAAATTGGGAAGATATGGCTGCTACTTTCTACAAGCAGTATCAATACAACGTTGACCTTGCTCTTACTCATACTCAACTTCAGAGTATGTCCATGGGTGCAAGTGAAGGCTTTAAGGACTATGCACAGAAATGGAGAGACTTGGCTGGGAGAGTTCAACCCCGGTTGTCTGATAGGGAGCTGGTTGATATGTTTCTGGGGACGTTATCTGGTCCATTTTTCAATCATTTGATCGGCAGCTCGTCAGCTGGTTTCACCGAGCTGATTCTAACTGGAAAAAGAGTAGAAGCTGAGATTCAGAGTGGCAAGATACAGAAAGATGCCTCGTCAATCTCAGTAAAGAAGCCATTTGCTTGTAAGAAGGAAGCCAGTGCCATCTATAGCCCGAAGGGCCAAAACAGGGTTGAACATCGTCAGACAGTAAGTGTCGTGATGATACCTAGACCTGCAGTTACTCTACAATGCAACAATTAACAAAGGGTGGAAAGACCACAATGAAAGTTTACCCTAATCAACATGACATTGGCTGAAGTGCTACATCGCCTACTGAGATCCAACTTGGCAACCTTGAAAGTGGCTCCCAAGAATCCAAATACTACATCTCCCCGATATAATCCGAATGCCCGGTGTGCCTGTCATTCTGAGAGTCCTGGCCACGATATAAATGACTGCTGGGCACTGAGGAACAAAGTAAAAGACTTTATTGAAGCCAAGGAAATAGAGATTGATGCTCCGGAGAAGCCAAATGTCATAACGGTTCCCATGCCTAAGCACGGTCGTGGAGTTAATGTTGTTGATACTGATTTGTTTGTTGCTTCTGTTGATGAAGTTTCTACTCCTCTCATGAATGTCAAGAAAAATTTGGTGTTGGCCGGTTCATTTCCGAGTTATGGTGAAGGTTGCCACATGTGTTCGTTGCAACCTTCTAGTTGCCGTTTGTTGAAATTAGGTGTTCAACGCCTGATAGATAGTAAAGAAATTCTGTTTGAGAAAACTTTGGTTCCCGTTGTTCCATCTGAAGACATTGCCATTATAACAATTTCCGCCAATCCTTCCAAGGTCTCCTCGAGAAGACATGTTAGGTTTACATCTGCTCCAAGAATTGCTCCGCTGATAATCACTGTTCCTGGTCCTGTCCCGTATGTATCGGACAAAGTTGTCCCATGGCATTATGGTTCCGATGTATACTATCATGGCATCAAACAAGATTTGAAATATGAAGAAGTTGATCTCGATGTTGGTAACGTTGTCAGAACCAGCAAAGTTACCCCAAGTGGAAGGGTCTTCTCTCCCGAGATTTCCCCTAAGACTGTCAACAAACCTATTGTCATTCCATCTGTTGTTCCTGCTAGTACATCAACTACAATTCCTGTTCTTACTCCAGTTATTACCCTTGTCGGCGAATTGTTCGATACCCGCGGCAAGGAAATTATAGGTAAGCCCACCCGGATGGAGGCGCCTAGGAAAATTATTGTGGAAGCCTCTAAGCAAGAGATAGAGGAAATACTGAAAATCATTAAGAAGAGCGACTACAATGTGTTTGAGCAGCTGGGGCAGACCCCATCAAAGATATCCATGTTGTCTCTACTGTTGTGCTCCGAGACCCAAGCGAAGGCTTTGATTGCATTCCTCAAAACTGCACATGTGCCACAAGAGACTTCAGCTGATCAGTTCAAAGATTATATGGTCAGCCTAACTGCTGATAATGGGCTGGGTTTTTCAGATACAGATTTGACACCAAAGGGAAGGAAGCATAATGATGCTCTGCATGTCTCGATCGAATGCAGGGGAACCACTATGGCTCATGTGCTGGTAGATATTGGGTCTTCGCTGAATGTATTACCTAAGAAGGCGTTGGATTGGTTGGGTTGTGAGGGTTTGACGTTAAAGCCTAGTAACATTGTGGTAAGGGCTTTTGACGGGTCGAAGAGAATGGTGCACGGGGAGGTGGACATCCCTGTCAAAGTGGGTTCTCAGACTTTTGGTTCCACTTTCTATGTGATGGATATCAGGCCGTCGTATTCTTGTTTGTTGGG
Organism: Vicia faba; assembly: GCA_948472305.1. Lineage (NCBI taxonomy): Eukaryota > Viridiplantae > Streptophyta > Magnoliopsida > Fabales > Fabaceae > Vicia > Vicia faba. The sequence goes on along the minus strand of OX451736.1, from coordinate 1,146,228,360 downwards.
TCGTCCTTGGATCCACGAGGCGGGGCAGTCACTTCCATACTCCACCGAATGCTGAAGTATCCGGTGAAAAGGAATGATTGTCACAGTGCGGGGTGAATAAGAGTATATGGTGAGCCACCTCAATTCCTTCCGGTATGTAGAGATGGACGGGTAATTCATAGAAACTCATTGTCAAAACTTCGAAGAGGTCCCTCGGATCTTGGCATCAACTGAAACTACTAGCAAAAAACCTCCTTTGAAGATGTCTTCTCTCAAGGACGCCAGGGTTGTGGTTGAAGAAGGTGGGTGTACCAATTGGGGTCAGCTCCCTTATTTCACTCACAAAACTGACAAATTTGGTTTAAGCTTTACTACAGGGGCTCAAAGGGCTGTTCGATGCGCTCGGGCTGGAAGACCTCCCCATACACATTAGTAATCGGGGAATTAACGCCATTGAAGACAGCAAGGAAGACTCAGACATCGACAACTGGATCTACATAACTACCAACGGTGGACCGAGTAACTGGACGGCTAGGGACTTTATACCAGTTTCTTTTATTCCGCAGTAATTGACTTATTTGTTTTAAGATTTATAATAAAAAATTTGAAACTTTAAGGCCTGGTGCCTTGCCCGAGACACCTTGGCTTTGCTTGTGAGGGCTATTATTTGTCATTTCATATACCATTAATAAAGCATTGGACGTTTCTTGAATACAAATTTTGCGCTCTTTGTTGTTCTTTTCTACATTCACTTTAACAAAACAACTATTCTCTTACACACACTCACGTGTCATAATACAGATCCATTTCTACTATGGATCCCATTGATAACAGCTCTGCTATTTCCAGTTATGACTTTAAAAATCCGATCAACCAAGCCGAGGACAAAGGTGAGGATGATTGTGAGGTGTCTAGGGAACTTGCTAGACTACTACAGCAGGAAGAAAGGGCCATACAACCCCATGAAGATCCAGTTGAGACAATGAACTTGGGTACTGAGGAAGACAGAAAAGAGGTTAAAATAGGTGCAAATCTGAGGCTTAGCGTCAAACAGAGGTTGATACAGATGTTGCACGACTATGTTGAGATCTTCGCCTGGTCCTATGAAGACATGCCTGGTTTTGACACCGATATCGTGGTACATCGCCTGCCGACTAAAGAAGACTGTCCTCCGGTTAAACAGAAGGTCTGTCATATGCGCCCTGAAATGTCAAAGAAGATCAAGGCAGAGGTCAAGAAACAGTTCGACATAGGATTCTTAGCTGTCACTTCATATCCACAGTGGGTTGCCAACGCCGTCTCGGTACCTAAGAAGGACGATAAGGTACGGATGTGGGTAGATTACAGAGACCTGAACCGGGCAAGCCCCAAAGATGATTCCCACTTCCTCACATTGATGTTATGGTCGACAATACCGTGCAACACAAAATATTCTATTTTATGGATGGTTTCTAAGGCTATAACCAGATCAAGATGGCTCCTGAAGACATGGAGAAGACAACCTTCGTTACACTGTGGGGTACCTTCTACTACAAGGTGATGTCGTTTGGGTTGAAGAATGTTGGGGCAACTTATCAGCGCGCCATGGTCGCTTTGTTCCACTATATGATTCACCACGAGATCGAAGTTTATGTTGATGACGTGATAGCCAGGTCTCAAACCGAGGAAGAGCACCTTGATCATCTCCAAAAGTTGTTCGACGGGTTGAAAATGTACAAGTTGAGGTTGAATCCGAACAAGTGCACCTTCGGGGTAAGGTCTGGTAAACTTATGGGTTTCATTGTCAGCGACAAAGGAATCCAAGTAGATCCTGCAAAGGTAAAAGCTATACAAGAAATGTCAGCTACCCGTACAGGGAAGGAAGTTATAAGTTTCTTGGGACGCCTGAATTATATCGCCTTGTTCATTTCACATCTGACTGCTACTTGTGAGTCAATCTTCAAGCTTCTGAAGAAAGATCAAGTGGTAAAGTGGAATGATGAATGCCAGACCACTTTTGAAAGAATCAAGAAATACCTTCAAGAACCACCAATTCTGATGCCTCTAGTTGAAGGAATACCTTTGATATTATACTTGACAGTGTTAGACAATTCAATCGGGTGTGTGTTGGGGCAGCATGACGAGTCTGGTCGAAAAGAGCACGCAATTTATTACCTTAGCAAAAGGTTTACCGACTGTGAGGCACAATACTCATTTCTCGAGAAAACTTGCTGCGCTTTGGCATGGGCTGCTCGCCGACTGAGACAGTATATGCTGACTCACACTACCTTGTTGATATCGAAGATGGATCTGATCAAGTATATTTTCGAGAAGCCCGCTCTCTCCAGAAGTATAGCAAGGTGGAAAATGATCTTAACTGAATACGACATACAATATACAACCCAAAAAGCAATAAAGGGGAGTGTATTGGCTGATCATTTGGCTCATCAGGCCGTGGATGACTACCAGTCCATGAATTTCGAGTTCCCAGATGAGAATATTATGTTGGTGACTGATTATGAAGAACTTGGACCGGATGAAGGACCTGAGGAAGGATCCCGATGGTCTATGTATTCTGATGGAGCCTCAAACACACTGGGTAACGACATTGGTGCTGTAATCATATCTCCCGAGGGCTGTCATACTCCGTTCACTTCACGATTATGTTTCAATTGCACCAACAACATGGCGGAGTATGAAGCGTGCTCATGGGTCTTTGAGCTACTACTAACCTAAGGATCAAGTTCTTGAGTGTATTCAGAGATTCCTCTTTGGTAATAAGTCAGATCAAAGGCAAGTGGGATACGAAGCACCCGAATCTCATCCCGTACAAAGAGTATATACTGACACTACTGCCGCATTTTGAAGAGATAACCTTCGAACATTTCCCATGATAGGAGAACCAGTTAGCGGACGCGCTAGCTACCATGTCTTCTATGTTCAAGGTTAGGCAGGACAATGAAGCTCCCCAAATTACCATTGAGAGGTTGGATGAACCAGCACACTGCTGTGAGATCGATATCGAAGAAGTGGCAGACAAACCCTGGTTTCACGAAGTGAAAAGGTATCTCGAGGCTCAAGAGTATCCAGAAGGGGCATCTGTCAATGATTAGAAGTTTCTGAGAAGGTTCGCTGCAAAGTTCTTCCTCAGTAATGGAATCCTCTATAAACGAAACCATGACTCCATACTACTACGGTGTGTAGACAAAAGTGAAGCAGAGACGATCATGACAGATCTACATGAAGGCACCTTCGGAACCCATTCCAGTGGACACACCATGTCTAAGAAGATCCTACAGACAGGATATTACTTGTCCACTATGGAAGCCGATTGCAATGTGGGGCATCGACATGATCGAAGAAAGCAGGCCCACCGCATCTAATGGACATCGCTTCATCTTAGTAGCCATTGATTACTTCACGAAGTGGGTTGAGACAGCTTCCTTCGCTAGAGTAACAAAGAACGTCGTAGCGCGATTTATCCGACATAACCTGATCTGTCAATATGGTGTGCCAGAAAGAACTATTACTGACAATGGTACGAATCTCAACAACACAATGATCACCGAGCTCTGTAAACACTTCAAGATACATCATCATAATTCTTCTCCCTACCGGCCAAAGATGAATGGCGTTGTTAAACAACTAACAAGAACATCAAGAAGATTGTGCAGAAGATGACGGTGACATACAAAGACTGGAATGAGATGTTACCATTCACTCTTCATGGGTACCATACCTTAGCACAGACGTCGACAGGGGCAACCCCCTACTCTCTGGTATATGGCATGGAGGCAGTCCTACCCATCGAAGTCCAGATACCCTCTCTCAGGATTATGAAGGATGCGGGTTTGAACAAAGACGACTGAATCTGAACCCGACTTGATCAGTTAAATTTAATCGATGAATTCAGACTTACTGCTATTTTCCTTGGTCAGACGTATCAAGCGAATGATCAAGACTTTTAACAAGAAAGTCAGACTCCAAGAATATCAAGTCAGAGATCTAGTGATCAAACGCATCATACTGCCGCAAGGTGATCCCATGGGCAAATGGACCCCCACGTACGAAGGGTTATTTGTGGTTAAGAACATTTTCTCGGGAGGAGCTATGATTCTAACCACCATGGATGGTGACGACTGTTGTACCCCAAAATTTGCCCTCGTATTTTTCCACAAGAAATCACAGCCTCGGGCGTTTCCTGATTTTTCAGATTGGCTCAAGAAACGGTCAAACAGACTTTTCTTATCAGTCTATCAAAATTAGGGTTTTCATTGATTTTAAAGCAGTTCAGACAGATTGCTAAGGTTTGTTTGAGTTTGGCTCAGGTTTTAATCAGGCAGGCGCTTCTGTGAAAATTAAGACAAGAATCGGGGTTTTGTGCGTGCAGAAAGAATTAATCCTACAGTTCTATTCAGTTTACTCTGAGTTTTGGATTGAGGCATTTGAATCAAGAACTTGCAGGTTGTTGTTTAATCAGTAAATGCTAAGGCATTTGATTTGAGATGAGATAAAGGTTGAGGTACTTAAATTGAGAATCTACAGTGTCTGATTTGATCAGTAAAAAGATAAATATCTGGATATTGGTTTGATTAACTGTGCATTATTTAATTGGAGCGCCAGGTTTATTATTGATTCAATGATAAGGCCACAGTGTTTATTAATTATTTTTCTAAGTCGGAATAATTGGATACTTCCGGTTATTTTAATTTAAGAAATTCAAAACAATTAAATAAACATTGAGTTGAAAGAAGAATTAACTGAAAAAAAGGATGTTTATTCACTTTGAATTGTTTGTTACAGATATTATTAAAATACTGTTAAATTTATTTACAGTTATTTAATAATATTATTACAAATAATTGAAATGGAAATAAAACTATCCTAAGAAAATTCCTGTGTCTTCATCTTCTACTGCTCCTCCTCTTTTGCTCCATTTGATGTTTATCTGCAAAACAAAGAAAAGAAAGAAGAAGTCAAAAGCAGATAAAATTAAAAAAAGACAGACAAATAAGAAATTGGGTTCATCATTAAAGGCAGCTGGCCGGAATCAGTTCTCCCTCTCTGCAAATCACGAGATTTCTCCCGGTACACAAAGAGGGATAAATAATGCTTGCAATGAAATATGAAATGCACAAATTTTAATATTGCACAAATTCAAAGTTTGTCAAAAAGCTGCATAATTCCAAAAGTTTCCAACAGCATGTGCAAGTACAAAATCCAAAGGCAAACTGAACTGAACTGAACTAGAACTACAAATTTCCAATTTCAAACATTCCACAAGTACAAAAGGCTACCAAAGCTGTCCAAAAGAGATCAAGATATCAAAGTACAGAATGCTGTCACAAAGAAGCATAAAATCTGGAAGAAGAGATAAAGTATGCAGAGCAAAACAACTATTGCAAGCAAACATGTTAAATCACATCATTTTCCTATGGCCAACTACCTTTTCAGAATAAGGACAATCTAAGCAATTTTTAATATTCTTTTAATCTGTCAAAAAGGGAGAGAGAGAAGAGAAAAAAAAAAGAAGAAGGGCTTACAGGCTTAGGCATGAGGACAAATATATAAAACAGAACTTATCAGAACAGTAAAAAACAGGTTACATAACCAAAAAACACAAACTCAAAAATATACATAGAGCTGCCTCCAAAACCTCAAAAAGGCCTTTCAAACAAAAGCTTTTAACCTGCTTCAACAGCAAGCCAAAGCCCAGATCTGTCCAGCCTCAACCTGTTGCAAGTCTAAACACCACCAAACTGTAGAGAACAAAAAGAGCAGGCTGCCTCCACAAACGATAAAAACACTTCAAAACCTTGCAAACCAAAAAAAAGCTTTAAACACTAAACCTGCATAAGCCTTTGCCTCTAAACAGCATAAGCCTGAACTGTCAAGCCTAAGCTCATACCAGAAGCTTCAAACTTGCTCCAAGCAAGCCTAAAAGCCAAAGGCCTCCTAACCTGTAAACAAAAGCCATGAACCTGCCTCAAGCCTTAGCCAAGCTCATTGCAAACTGAAACCTGCATAAGCCTTTCAGACTTCAAGCTTAAACCATTTCAAGCTTCAACTGACAACCAAACTTGATTCAAAGTACTCAAAATCCAAATCAACAAAATCCAACCAAAACACACGCCCTCAGAAAGGTTTCATCATTGGGCCAATAATACAGTATAACCAACATCAACAAGCATACTCAGTATAACCAACATCAACAGGAAACTCAGAAGCCCACAAGAAGAAGAAGGAAAAAAGCAATATTCAGGAGCATACAGGGCAACTCAGCATCTCAGATGAAAGCATATCAAGCATACAAGTTTGCAAACGTACAAGACAGATGAGGCAAAAGGTAGAAGAAGGCAACTCAGCATTTCAAGGCAACGCGCCCTCAGAATTGCTTCATCACTGGGCCAACAACAACGATATTTCTCAAACTCAGATTCAATCAAGCCAAACAAACTCTCAGAACCTAAGGCCCTTCACTGAGTAACATTTTAACAAGCATACAGCAAGCAAGCAAGAAGAAGAAAAGAAGTGATACAGTAAAGGTTTTCAGTTTTGTTCATCACGAAACCTGAAGAAGAATACAGAATACCAGGGTTCCAAGCAAAGTGCGCATCATCACCGCTTCCTCCGTCCTCAGCCATCCTCGACGCCTCCGATTCATCCTCCTCCGTCTCCAAGATCAAAGGTAGTATCCTTATACACTTTTCATGCATTTCAAATAGCAAACAATAACATACAAAATCATAACTCGAACTAAACATGCAAGAGTTAAAAACCCTCTAAATGCGTTAAAAAAAAAGAAACAGTCACCTTTTAATCTTGCTTCGCTGGACAAAGGAGGGAAGAGGACGAAGGAAGCAGCTTGGTGGCCATGGGCAAAGGTTGAGCTGTATTCAATAGCTTTGGTTTGAGAGGACGAAGAGGAACAAAGATGAAGAACGACGCCGTTGTTATGCCTAACCCTAGAATTCCCAAATGAAAGCAAACCTTGAAACCCTTACAAGTTTGTCTTCATCACTTGGGCATTACCCTGTCCAACGCGCCTAAGCCCATTTTGTTTTTTTTTTGATGCACCCCCCTTTGTCCTATTATTTTGATCATTCAGTTTGGGCCAAATCCACCAAGCCCATTCAATTTCTAAACTAATCTTTTTTTACATAAAATCACATCTTATCTTTTTATTAAACAAATTAATATACTTCTTTTTTTACATTAAATTCTTATACTAATACATTTTCTTTATTTTGTCAAATAAAACAATACTTCATTTTATACTAAAAATTGTCTTTTATTTTGTTATATTAAAGAACACATAAATATTAGATTGAATTAATAGATTAAAAACTCTCTTTAATAAATCTTTTCATACAAATTTTACTATTTGTTTCTTTTATTTTTATTACATTTTAAAACATAAATATTAATTTTCTTAAATTTGAACATTTTTGTTTAATTTAGATTTTATACATAAAAACAATAAAATACCTAAAAATACAATTAAACTTAAAACATTCTTTTCTTTTCTTAAAATATTTTGCTTTGTACATAATTAAACAAAACACAAAACATGATAACAATAAATTAACAAAATACAAGATAAAAAATATTAAATAAACAAAACACTTAATTTTTCATTAAGTTCACATCTCAACTTGTAAATAAACCTCATACATTTACACATACACTTACACATTTACAATACACAAATATATTGATGCATTTACACTTGTTTATCTTGTACATTTGATACACATTACATTTGCGATTGCCATTCGATTTGGTTGTAAATTATTGGACACTACTCTCCCATTTAAGTCTCATCCCCATTTGTAAATTTGTACCCCCACTCCCAGATACTTATTTGTAATAGCGTAGACTTTAAATTCCCGCAATTTACCGCTTTCAAATATACCATGGTTAGACCTAGGGTTTGTATGTACATAAAATAAAATGCTAGATAACCTAATACAAGACAAATGCATGAAATCAATACACAATCACACTTGCACCCCTAAGGTAATCCCGCTTGTTGCCTTCCAAAATGGGCCATGCTTGCACGTCGAGTTTCTTTGGCAAAACAATTCAAATGATCATAGTCCCTCGATGACGCTTTCGAAAGTTGCCTATCAAAATGATCATAGTCCCTTCAAGCAAAATTGCCAAAGACACTTGGCATCATTGCATTCATGGTCCACACGATGACCCGCGCCTGTCCCGTTAAACATCCTAAACGCAAGATTGTCCACCAAATACAATGATGGAACAAAATTGTTAAAAGGGGTTAAAACATGAGAAAAACCTTTGAGTACAATAGGGGTAGACAACTCTTAGTTACTTGATCAAACTTGCAAAAACACTTGCCTACTTTTCAAAACCACACTCCACAAACACTTTCAAAACAAACTTCCAAAAACATTTGAAACATCTTTTCGAAAAGATACACACCTTTGTAAAACACTCAAACACGAGTCATTACATTGGTTGCCTAAGACAAGGCATCTATTTCAAAAACATTTTCAAAAACACACACACACACACACACACACACACACACCATTTCAAGCAATTGAAAATCAAAGGCAAGTGATCTAAACAAGTAACTAAGAGCCCATGGATAACCATGGATGAAAAGGGTGCTAATACCTTCCCTTTTCATAATCTACCCCCCGAACCCACGAAACATCTCAAAAGGTTTTTCCTGTGCTTTTTAACCTTTCCTTTAGGATAAAATAAAAAGTCAGTGGCGACTCTTGCTCAACCGAACAAGTGCGAAAACAAACGCAAACCTCAAGTCAGTTCTCCCACCGTATCACAGAACTGGCGACTCTGCTGGGGATAATTCTAAAAGTGGGGTTACCTTAGGGTTTAGATCACCTTTACACTCTTGCCTTGATTGCCTTGATTGCTTTACTTTTTTTGGTTCCTTGTTTGGGTTTGTTGTAAATCCTACACCCGGATTTGGAGCACCTTTTTAGGTAAATAGCAAAAGAACTGTGAGGGAACTGTGCGGGGTATACCGACACGGTTGAAGCAGTAAGCTATGTTAGTGTGACATATTTGTGAGTACCGATAACCCTTGAGTTCAGTGAAGGAGAGTACGGGGCCGCTGAGTGATGTTGTGAAGCACTAACGAACTCTTAGAACCTTAATTGACCATCTTAGCCTTTTTAGGGATAGTGAGATGACCGACTTTGGTACAGTCCGAAGTTGGTAGATACTCGATACTACACTCATTGAGGGTTGTTTTCTTGGAATATTTTGGTCGCCAGTTAAGTGGCTAAATCAAAACAATGAACACAAAAAACAATCCAATGATATTGAGCTCCTTAGAACCCGGTTTCTATTTCTAAGACAGGATGAGCCAACTAACTTCAAGAGGGTACTTACCTGCAACCCCATGCAAGCCTAAACCTAAGGACTTGTTTGCTTTGTGTGAATATGATTACCTGTATATACACTCATTTGCTTTTGCATACATGTACATAACATCATACCATAGCATTTACAATAACCATTTCAAAGATCTCGAGGGTTCTTTTGACGCAGGGTTACGTTGAACCAAACGTCTACCAAAGGGCAATAGGTTTCTCCTCTAACAAATGCCATCAAAGATCAAGTGCAACAACTTGAATCAGGGGCTATGACCCACTTGACATGGTGAGCTTGATTCTCGTGGAAAGACATCCACCGGTACAAAGGTCTCCAGTCATAGATCGAAGTTCAACCTCTAACATTCTCTTGTGTTTACCCCAAGAGATCCTTGAAAGCATGCATCCACATATCATGCATTGCATCTTGACGATCTTTCCTTTTTCAGGTTTCCTTACTCTCCTACTGTTTATTTCAGTAAGAGATGGATCTAGAGAGGACTGTCAAGGATATCTAGGACCAGACTGCTCAGCTGCAGGAAATGTTCTTGAACCTGTCACTGGGGCAAGAAGAAATGAAAGCTCTCCTCACAAAGGGCTTGGTCCAGGGGAATTCAAACAATGCCAGGAGCGATCAATTGGAGGCACTGCATTTTGAACTAACAACAATGAGGATCCAAGTGATGGGACAGCTGGTGGGTGATCCGCTGTCGCGCGCGGGTCAAAACGAGTTGTTTTATATAAAAGCAGTACAGCGACAATTGACTCGATATATCGTTCTCAAGGACTCTTAACTAATACAAACTGAAATCGAAATGGGGGGGGGGGGGTTTGGTTTAAGGTTCGATTTGACAAAATAAGTGATTATGAAAAAGTGATTATCAAATAAGCTGAAAAGTCGAATTACTGATTCGGTTCCTGTCTATCATCGATTAAGTAAAATTAATCTCCTAAGCGGACAATCTATTCCTATTCGACTACAAACTCAGTGACAAGCGCGAAGAGTATTGTATGATGTATAATCCTAATATCCGAATTAAGCAAACAGAGTTTAAGCTTCACGAATTAAGCAAACGTGATAAATCATACACGGTAACGGATTAAGCAAACGGTAACGTGATTATTTGTTAGAATCATACAATCAATCGGATTGAATCAAAATACTCTATGCAATTCGAATTAAGCATTCAAGAACATAGAACAAAATTGAAAGGAATAAATAATAGATTAAAATTAAAATAACCTCAAGGTCGGAACCTGAATACAGCAATTCGACAGGATTTGGTTAGTTCTCCATAGAAAATGTCCAAGCTCTCAAAATCGTGAAAAATTGGAATGAAATCTACTGTTCACGGCTGCTACCCTAAGGGGAATGATTCCGACCCGTTTTACAATCCAACTGGGTCAAACAAACGACCCAGGCCCAAAACTAAATGACCCAACTTAACTAAAACTAGTGCTGCAACTTCAACAATTTTTTTAACCTTGCTACAGTCCGATTCTGACTTTGACTCCAACATAAGAATTGTAGCTCTTTCTCTTAGCTTTCCGGCGATTATTAGAACGCCTCAATCGGACTCCTGGAACTCCAGATATGATCGTTTCCGTGCAGACTGTTAAAGCTGAAAATTAATACGAAAAACAAATAAGTATAAAAATAAATTAAAATATAAAAACATAATAAAATAGAGAAATAAACAAACCAAACCATGGAAATGTATAAGTACAAACGTAGAGGAATGTGCATCCAAATGCACTGATCAAATTCCCCCACACTTGAACTTTTGCACTCCGAGCAAAATGAAAAGAAAGCAGAAATTCATCAACAATTACTCATCCTAGGCTACAAATCTTCTTCGGGTAAGTTTGCATCGACAGGTACTAATCTTGCACACTAAGGACATCGTAAGAACACTAACTACAAATATGCAGACAAAAGGCTCCTAAATACACAAACCAATTCAAATCATATTATTATACCATAGCCTAACTTACTCATCCTTTTTGCTCTTTTTCATTCAGGCGCAATCACATTAAGCCCGTTATCTCCACACACTTATAGCAGGCCAACCGGTTAGTGACTCTGATCCTTTTTCACGGGGTTCCGGTACTTGCGTGGCATAACCCTTTGCTTACTCAGATGTAGTTGCGGGGGATCGGACCGTAATCCTCCCTACCAAGTTCAGCACCAGAAACCGCTGAACCAACTAACAAAGAGTTTTGAAAACTTTTTTTTTTTTTTTGAAGATTACACAACCGTTGGGTTAAGTGACCAGGTGAGGATCACCAAGCTTAGAAGGTGTATTACCTTTTTCTTTTCTCTTTTTTTTTTCTCTTCTTTTTGGAACATTCACTTATATTCATCGGCTTCCTGCGTAAAGTGTGTGAGAGATGGTGCCGACTGCTGAAATAAACTACTCAAGAGCTGTCAAAGAATGAGAAATTAAGGCTAAAACATAATAACAAATTCAAATAAATTTCCGTATGCAGGAGACTTACGGTGTTAGAACGATACCGATCTTGTGAATTTTTCCCAAGTCTCCGCAAACTCGACTCAAATCAGTCTGTAGCCCAAAACTTTCAAAAAGATGCATTTTTTATTGAAATTAAACAAAATACTAACAAGCAAAAACAAATAAAACACACGATTCCCTCCCCCACACTTAAACTAAGCATTGCCCTCAATGAAAGGACGTTACTAATAAAGTAGAGAGAAGGAAAGAAGGACTCCCTGATCAAGTCGCAGTGTAGTTAGGTGCTTCCAAAGAAAGCTCCTCTATGCTGACATCTTCAGGCACCGGACTTTCATGGAATAATTTCAGCCGCTGCCCGTTAACCTTGAAGACTTTGTCAGTACCTGCACTTTTTATTTCCACTGCACCATGAGGGAAAACATTAGTAACAACAAAGGGGCCAATCCATTTGGATCGAAGTTTCCCAGCCATAAGCTTAAGGCGGGAGTTAAACAGTAAAACCTGTTGGCCCACAGAAAATTCCTTCCTAGAAATCATTTTATCATGGAAGTGCTTAGTTTTTTCTTTATAAATCCTAGAGCTCTCATAAGCCTCTAATCTAAGCTCTTCCAACTGTTGCAATTGGAGTTTTCTTTCAATACCTACTTGTTGCATCTCCAAATTACAACTTTTCACCGCCCAAAAAGCACGGTGTTCTATCTCAACAGGAAGATGACATGCCTTACCAAAAACAAGTCGATAAGGAGACATCCCAATGGGTGTCTTGAAAGCTGTCCTTTGAGCCCAAAGTGCGTCTTCTAGACGACGGCTCCAGTCTTTCCTGTTTGGCTGCACCATTTTCTCTAAAACCTGTTTGATCTCCCTGTTGGAGATCTCAGCTTGCCCATTAGTCTGTGGGTGATATGCAGTAGAGACTCTGTGCACAACTCCATACTTTCGGAGTAAAGCTTCCATGGTACGGTTACAGAAATGAGTGCCTTGGTCACTTATGATAGCTCGCGGTATTCCAAACCTGCAAAAGATATTAGACCTGACAAAATCTGCAACAACTCGAGAATCATTAGTCCTAGTGGGGATAGCTTCCACCCACTTTGAAACATAATCAACAGCAAGCAAAATGTAAAGGAAACCAAATGATACAGGAAAGGGACCCATGAAATCGATCCCCCATACATCAAATACCTCACAGAAAAGCATAGGCTGCTGAGGCATTTCACTCTTACGAGTGATGTTTGTACCTGCTATCTGGCACTCTTTACAAGTGCGGTAAGCCTCAAAAGCATCCTTAAAAATAGTTGGCCAATAGAAACCTGAATCAAGGATTTTTCTCGCAGTCCTTTGAGGACCGAAATGTCCGCCAACTTGAGATGCATGAGAAAATTTTAAAATAGATTCAATCTCATTGTCGGGGACACATCTCCTGATTACCTGATCACTACCAAACTTCCATAGATATGGATCATCCCAAACATAATATTTGGCATCACTCTTGAGCTTGTGAACCTGTGATCTAGATGCACCTGTAGGAAAAACACCAGCAACAAGAAAATTAACAATGTCAGCAAACCAAGGTGTAATCCCATGCAAAAGAAACAGCTGCTCATCAGGAAAGTCATCCTTAAGAGGAAAAGGATCTTCATCTCTCTCTATCCTGCTCAAGTGGTCAGCCACTAAGTTCTCAGCTCCACTTTTGTCTTTAATCTCAACATTAAACTCTTGGAGCAACAACATCCACCGAATCAATCTCGGTTTTGCATCCGGCTTCTTCAGCAAGTACTTTAAAGCTGCATGGTCAGTAAAAACAACAACCTTGGAACCTAGCAAATAAGATCTGAATTTGTCAAGAGCAAAAACAATAGCTAGCAGTTCTTTTTCAGTAGTAGTGTAATTAGACTGTGCAGAATCTAAAGTCCTAGAAGCATAGTAAATAACATGGGCAGCCTTGTCAACTCTTTGTGCAAGGACAGCCCCAACTGCATAATTAGAAGCATCACACATAAGCTCAAATGGGAGGGTCCAGTCAGGGGGCTGAATGATGGGAGCGGAGGTCAATGCTTTCTTCAAGAAGTCAAACGCTTGTTTGCATTTGTCATCAAAATCGAAAGTGACATCATTCTTCAACAAGTTTGACAGCGGAAGAGCTATCTTGCTGAAATCCTTGATGAAACGCCTGTAAAAACCTGCATGACCAAGAAAAGAACGAATCTCGCGAATGCAAGAAGGGTAAGGCAGTGTAGAAATCACATCAATCTTAGCAGGGTCAACAGAAATTCCTTTTTCAGAAATAATGTGACCAAGAACAATTCCCTGCTCAACCATAAAATGACATTTTTCATAATTCAACACAAGGTTAGTCTCGATGCATCTTTCTAAAATCAAGTTTAAACTGTTCAAGCATGCATCAAAAGAAGAACCATAAACAGTAAAGTCATCCATAAACACTTCCATGCAATTTTCAATAAAATTAGAGAAAATACTCATCATGCATCGTTGGAAAGTGCCAGGAGCATTGCAAAGGCCAAAAGGCATCTTCCTGTAAGCAAATGTACCGAATGGGCACGTGAAAGTGGTCTTTTCTTGATCTTCAGGTGCAATATGAATCTGAAAGTAACCTGAAAAACCATCAAGAAAACAATAATGTGATTTACCAGCTAGCCGTTCAAGCATCTGATCAATGAACGGCAAAGGAAAGTGATCCTTTCTAGTAGCCTGGTTCAGTCTCCTGTAATCAATACAAACTCTCCAGCTGTTCTGGACTCTAGTGGGAACAAGTTCATTCTTTTCATTTTTTACCACTGTGAGTCCAGATTTCTTAGGTACAACCTGCACTGGACTTACCCACTTACTGTCAGAGATAGGATAAATGATACCTGCTTGCAAGAGTTTGGTTACCTCTTTCTTTACAACATCAAGAATCAAAGGATTAAGCCTCCTTTGGGGCTGCCTTACTGTTTTCGCTCCATCCTCAAGTAAAATCCTGTGCATGCACATCGAAGGACTAATACCTGGAAGGTCGGCTAATGTCCACCCGATTGCTTTCTTGTGCCTCTTCAATACCTGCAAAAGTTTGTCTTCTTGATTGAAATCAAGGTTAGAAGAGATAATAACAGGAAGTTTTTCATTATGCTCCAAGTAAGCATATTTCAGGTTCCCAGGGAGCTCTTTTAGCTCTAAGGACGGGGGCTGAATGATGGATGGAAGGCTTGGGGCAGCCGGGATGTCAAGAGCATCGACGGCAAAAGCAGCCTCATCGGTAACAACTTCACCTGTAGGAAATGTATCAGGCTGCAAGGAAGCATCAATCTCAGCACAAAGGACACAAACGTTAGTGTCAGTGCAGTCAGGACATGAATAATTATCATCAAAATCAGAGAGAGATGGAAAATCAAGTGCAAATAATTCAGAACAACTCTCATCAACTAGCTCAGAAATCAACTCAATATTAAAAACCGAATGCTCCTCCACAGGGTGTTTCATGGCATCAAAGATATTAAATTTTGCGACGATGTCACCAAATTCCATGGACATGGTTCCATCATCAACATCAACTTTTGTCTTCGCCGTTTTCATGAACGGTCTGCCTAAAATGATGGGAGCTCTGCTTGACTTAGTTTCTCCTTCCATGTCCAGAATGTAAAAATCTGCAGGAAAAATTAAATCGTTAACTTGAACGAGGACGTCTTCCACTATGCCGGTGGGACGTGCATTGCTCCTATTCGCCAGTTGAACGATTAAACCTGTATGCTGCATGGGACCAAGGCAAAGGTTATTATAAATAGAAGTAGGCATAACATTAATGCCCGCTCCTAAATCAAGCAAACAATTATCAAATTTCTTATCCCCGATGGTACAAGGAATAGTAAAAGTTCCCGGGTCCTTGCACTTTTGTGGCAAGACCTGAGAGATAGCCGCAACACTTTGTTCGGGCTGAATGAAAGCAGAGATGCTTCTTCCCAAGTTGACTCTGTCACTTCCTTTTACTTTTCTCTTGTTTGTACACAGATCCTTCAGAAACTTTGCATACCTTGGAACTTGCTTAATCACATCAAGAAGCGGAATGTTTACCGCTACTTTCCTGAACATATCCAAAATTTCTTTTTCTTTGTCTCCTTCCTCAACTCTTTTATTTTTCAGAACTCTATGTGGGAAGGGAACTGGTGGTACATACTCCTTTTCGTTATTTTTTTCAGTTTCGACCACAACAGAAGAAGGAGAAGAAGGTTCAGCTGGAGGAGGTTCAGGAGAAGAAAGTTCAGAAGTTACCTCGATGATGTTTTTATTCTTTTCGGGGGCTGTTTCTGTAACTTTTCCGGATCTCAAAGAAATAGCACTCACATTAGCATTACCATTACCATTTGGATTGACAACAGTTTGTGCTGGAAGTTGGTTCGAACCTTGAGCTTGCATATTATTTATTTGAGTAGCAAGCTGTCCCATCTGTGTGGTCAAGGTCTGAATGCTAGTGTCGGTTCTTTGTTGAAACTGAAGGTTGTTCACGGCCATTTGCTTAACAAGATCTTCAAGGGATGGTCCGGAAGTAGTGGCTGGAGGAGTGTGATGTGGCTGGGGTAATGGAACGGTAAGCTGTTGTTGGGAAGGCTGCTGATTTCCATATCGAAGGTTGGGATGATTCCTCCAATTGGGATGATATTTGTTGGTGGACAAGTCAGGGGTGTTGTTGTACCTATTCTGGTTGTAAAGGTTGGCTGCATAAGCTTGAGGCAGCTCGGTAACAGTATCATCTTTTAGAAGAGGACAAGTATCAGTGGGATGATCATGAGCGGTACAAATGCCACATACAGTTGCTGTTTGAGGTTTCGCTACTGCAAGTTGTTTCACTAAAGCGGTCAGCTCATCAAGTCTGGTTTCTAAAGCTCTGTTTGAGGAACCTTGAATTTGATGTACACCCTTGGTTTGGACAGAATTGGTTCGAGTGGTGAACTGCTGGGAATTTAAGGACATGTTTTCAATGAGGGCCCTGGCAGCAGCTGGAGTTTTGTCAACAAGTGCTCCACCACTAGCAGCATCAAGAATGTTTCTATCCATAGGTAACAACCCCTCATAGAAGTACTGAATGAGAAGTTGTTCGGTAATCTGATGTTGAGGGCAGCTTGAAACCAACTTCTTGAACCTATCCCAGTACTCAGCCAATGACTCGTTATCTTGTCTAATACCACAAATCTCTTTTCGGATTGAAGCAGCTCTAGATGCAGGAAAATATCGCTCCAAGAACACTCTCTTCAGAGCATTCCAGCTTGCGATTGAATTCGGTTCGAGATCATATATCCAATCCTTCGCTGCACCCTGCAAAGAAAAAGGAAAAGCACGAAGTTTGATATGATCTTCAGTGATCCCTTCAGGCTTCAATGGTGTAGAACACACCACCTGGAATTCCTTCAAATGTTTGTGCGGATCCTCACCTGCAAGACCATTAAACTTTGGCAACAAGTGTATTAAACCCGATTTTAATTCAAAAGGAACAGCAACAGCATCATATTCAATACACAAGCCATTATAATTAACATCAGGGGCTGCAAGTTGCCTTAGAGTTCTATTGTCAGCCATTTCAACAGCAAATTCAGAATCAGAATCAAACAAGTTATGCAAATAGTCAGAATCAGACTCAGACTCAGCTATGGTCGGTGAAGGTGAACTATTGCTAGCCTGGCCTGCTCTACGAAGTGTGTGCAAGGTTCTCTCTACCTCAGGATCAAAAGCAATAAGCTCAGGACAGGAAGACCTAGTAGCCAGGACTAGTGCACAGCAATGCAGCAACAATCGTGAAAATGCCAACTATGTCCCTAAAACAACACAATGAAGCAAATCGATTAAAAACAATTCAAAAAAATAAACTGACACCGAATATAATCTAATGAAGTAAAAAGAAAATTTTGATATTTTTTTCGGAATTTTTCGACTCTATGAAAACAGAAAATAAATCATAAAAAATAGTAAAAAGGCTTTTTTCGCGATTTGAAAAATTTGTCACGTAATTACTCCGTAATAAGTGACTTTTGATCAGAGAGTTTTTCTACACCTAACTGTCGGGACAGATTTTCGAAACGGTGAAGTTTTCCCAAAAACCGATTTTTCCGACTCAAAAGGCGTTATGGCCCAAACCGTGAGGAACCTATGGCCAAAACGCACAAACACTATACCTAAGACTCTAATATCAGTTAATATTAAAAAGAGTCCCCGGCAACGGCGCCAATTTGATCCGCTGTCGCGCGCGGGTCAAAACGAGTTGTTTTATATAAAAGCAGTACAGCGACAATTGACTCGATATATCGTTCTCAAGGACTCTTAACTAATACAAACTGAAATCGAAATGGGGGGGGGGTTTGGTTTAAGGTTCGATTTGACAAAATAAGTGATTATGAAAAAGTGATTATCAAATAAGCTGAAAAGTCGAATTACTGATTCGGTTCCTGTCTATCATCGATTAAGTAAAATTAATCTCCTAAGCGGACAATCTATTCCTATTCGACTACAAACTCAGTGACAAGCGCGAAGAGTATTGTATGATGTATAATCCTAATATCCGAATTAAGCAAACAGAGTTTAAGCTTCACGAATTAAGCAAACGTGATAAATCATACACGGTAACGGATTAAGCAAACGGTAACGTGATTATTTGTTAGAATCATACAATCAATCGGATTGAATCAAAATACTCTATGCAATTCGAATTAAGCATTCAAGAACATAGAACAAAATTGAAAGGAATAAATAATAGATTAAAATTAAAATAACCTCAAGGTCGGAACCTGAATACAGCAATTCGACAGGATTTGGTTAGTTCTCCATAGAAAATGTCCAAGCTCTCAAAATCGTGAAAAATTGGAATGAAATCTACTGTTCACGGCTGCTACCCTAAGGGGAATGATTCCGACCCGTTTTACAATCCAACTGGGTCAAACAAACGACCCAGGCCCAAAACTAAATGACCCAACTTAACTAAAACTAGTGCTGCAACTTCAACAATTTTTTTAACCTTGCTACAGTCCGATTCTGACTTTGACTCCAACATAAGAATTGTAGCTCTTTCTCTTAGCTTTCCGGCGATTATTAGAACGCCTCAATCGGACTCCTGGAACTCCAGATATGATCGTTTCCGTGCAGACTGTTAAAGCTGAAAATTAATACGAAAAACAAATAAGTATAAAAATAAATTAAAATATAAAAACATAATAAAATAGAGAAATAAACAAACCAAACCATGGAAATGTATAAGTACAAACGTAGAGGAATGTGCATCCAAATGCACTGATCAGTGGGCCAGATGGCTCTCATCTAGGATTTGTCTCAAAGACAAGAGGAACTCAGAGTTCTCGTCAACCAACTGCTCCGAAACAACCAACTGGGGCAAACATCTGAGGTTGAAGAGCAAGTCACCGCTCAACCCCCATCCACTCAAGAAGACAAGGGGAAGGCTCCTCTACTTGCTTCAGGGTCACAAGCCCACCAACAACCTCGCCAGCGTCAATAGGGTAATTGGCGTAATCAAAATACGTCGGGAAGACAGTTCACTGAGATTGACATACCGTCATCTCTGATTCTAGAGCGCTTGTTGGAGGTCAATCTGACTGCTTTGAGGGATCCTACTCGGAAGCCCAATACCTCCGCTCCTAACTATCATCCCGATGCATTTTGTGTTTACCACTCTTACAGCCCGGGACATGACACCGACGACTGTTGGGCCTTGAAGAACAAGATTCAAGACCTGATTGACATTGGAGTGCTGAGGTTCATGCCAGACGGAGAGATGAAAATCTTCCGTTAAGGAGTTCTCCATCTGAAGTGACAAGGCTCAAACTGAAAGACTTTTGCTTCATTTGAAATTTTCAAAGTTGTAATTTCTTTTGATTCAAACAATTATCTGTTGATGTTAAACTCTGTTTCATTAATGCATTGCATATGTTTGTCTTGAATTCATCCATTCGTTTTCACTACTCTTATGCTATTTAACTCTTGATAAAAAGTTGCAAGCCTTTAGAGGGAGGATGACGAAACAATACCATAATCTCACGCGGTATGCTTTTGAACGGACCTTGCTGATGATGTACAGGCATTTCTTTCAATTCCCAAACACTGGAATTATAAGGAAGATAATCCCTAGTCAACCCCTTCGAGCCAAAGAAGTAGGGCGATGCCAACCAATCTGATCTTGTGACCAGACTTCGGTATCGACTATCAAGCTCGGACGACGCCAACCAATCTGATCAACCTTCAGCCAAGTAGCAAAGTGATGAGACGCTTGAAGATATAAAGGCAATAGCAGAGTTGGAACCCAATGGGGTTGTTCCACATAGCTATTTTTTCTTTCTTTTACATAAATTGTAATTTCTTTCGGCGGTGTTGTCTTACTAGCGCGTCAACCTCTTTGTACAAAAACTCCTATTACAGGCCAACTTCAAAAATCAATACAAATCATTTTCACAAGAAACATCAATTCATTTTACTTTTTCTGTTTTGTTTTGCAAGAACGTCCAATGATTTATTTTTGATATATGCATTTGAAAGTGATTGCTACTCATAAATATTTACATAAGAAACAAAAGACAATTACTCGTAATTCCAGAAACAGGAAAAAACAAGAAGTACCAAACCCTACAATTACTTTGCCTAGCAGGTACCAGGATAGAGCCAGCTTGGGAACATAATTATTGGTACATAAACTCCCCCAGAGTAAAAGTATCCAAAGGCATTGATTTCAGATTCCCAGAAACAGGACATAACTATCCCCAGTCGAGGTTCATAATCGCGGGCGAGTTAGTAAATTTCATCCCCTAAGCCGAGTTTATTTCTCCAAATATAGAAGCTCAATCTCCAACAGAGCTCATCATCTCCAGCAACGGAATTTCATCCCCATCTGAGTTTATCCCTCTAGATCAGCAGGTCTACCAACAGAGTATCTCTTCCCCCTAAGTTTGGTCCCCGCAGAGTTATTCTCCAGCATCTCTTCTCGACAGAATATTTATAAATCTCCAGCAACCGTCAGGAATTTATTTTTCCAGACACGAGCATACCCCGATAGCATTTCATAAACATACATCATGACATACGCATGCATATTATATATAGCATAATCTCATTTATTTTGAGAATATCATCTCACCCTGCATTTCATGCATCACATATAACTAACCCTGATATCTTTTGCAGGAAAAGACGATTAGTTTTAACAAATCCAGTAGTTATACAGATCACATATAAAAAGACTAATGGAAACTTAGTTCCCAGAATCAAATGGGTCAACTAATATACACTATCTCTTCAAAGTAACCCTACTACCCAGGTTCCTTCTCACAAGCCCTACTATCATGGCTTTCATATTGAAGTAACCCTACTATCCAGGTTCCTTCTCATAGCCCTACTATCCAGGCTTGCATATCGAAGTAACCCTACTATCCAGGTTCCTTCTCACAGCCCTACTATCAAGGCTTTCATATCGAAGTAACCCTACTATCCAGGTTCCTTATCACAACCCTACTATCCAGGTTCCTTATCACAACCCTACTATCAAGGCTTTCATATCGAAGTAACGCTACTATCCAGGTTCCTTCTCACAGCCCTACTATCTAGGCTCTCATATCTAAGTAACCCTACTATCCAGGTTCCTTATCACAGCCCTACTATCAAGGCTTTCATATCGAAGTAACCCTACTATCCAGGTTCCTTCTCACAGCCCTACTATCTAGGCTCTCATATCGAAGTAACCCTACTATCCAAGTTCCTTCTCACAACCCTACTATCCAGGCTTTCATATCGAAGTAACCTTACGACCCAGGTTCCTTCTTACAACCCTACTATCCAGGCTTTCATATCGAAGTAACCCTACGACCTAAGTTCCTTCTCACAGCCCTATCCCAGGCTTTCATATCGAAGTAACCCTACTATCCATGTTCCTTCTCACAGCCCTACTATCCAGGCTCTCATATCGAAGTAACCCTACTATCCAGGTTACTTCTCACAGCCCTACTATCCAGGCTTTCATATCGAAGTAACCCTAATATCCAGGTTCCTTCTCACAGCCCTACTATCCAGGCTCTCATATCGAAGTAACCCTACTATCCAGGTTCCTTCTCATAGCCCTACTATCCAGGCTTTCATATATAAGTAACCCTGCTATCCAGGTTCCTTCTCACAGCCCTACTATCCAGGCTTTCATTTCGAAGAAACCCTACTACCCAGGTTCCTTCTCATAACATTACCATCCAGTTTTATTTTCTCTTACCTCCAGAAAGTAGTCCACAACCCTGTAAGACCTGGACCTAATCAAATACGATTGGTTTCGTATTTCCCAAGTAAGTCGCGGTACAACATATACCCTAACCAGATATGCAATTCACTTCCGCTTCCTCAAGCCAGAGTTATTTCCCCAGTAGAGTAACAAACAACTGAAGCTCCTAAAATTCTATTTCTCCCAAGACAAATACCAACGTTCCTTAGCAGATTCGTCATCAATAACAGTAACAGGAGCTCTCATCGAAGGAATGTCTCAGGAAATCAACATCATCTAGATGGCATCTTTAAGCCCATTTCCGACGGTACTCCGTCACATCTTGGATGGCATCTTTAAGCCCATCTCCGACAATTCTATAGCAACTTCCAAATGGCATCTATAAGCCCATTCCCGATATCACAAATCAAGTATCACTTCACGCGAGTGCTAATTTATGGGCACTCTAGTGTTCAATCATCTTCCACCTTCATATCACGAAAGGCGGACGGGCCAATCTACATCCTCAGGTTTAAGAAGATTGAACAGGGGCAGCTGCTGTACCCAAAAATTTTCCCTCTCATTTTACTCAATACATACTCCTAGAGATCCTCAATTTGCTCAAGTTTTCCCAAGAGTTGACCAGACAAACTCTCTGCTAAGGCAGTGTGTCTCAAATTAGGGTTTCCATTTTCATCAAGATAGGTGAACTCCAAAGACCTCATAGGCTCTCCATGGTCATAATATGTTCTCAAGACCCTCCATGTCAAATTTCAAGCACTGCACAAGAAGTTTGCTCAGTCAACTGCTCAGATGCTTGAGAATCGACTATATTAGGTCAAAAGTCAATTGTGGCCCACATACAGTCAAACTTCAAGATTTTTGGTCAACATTAACATTTTGAACTGAATTTCATCGTTTGATCAAGGGTTGATCATGATTCCTCAAGGAATACTACAAATTCATCAAAACCCAAAAGTTGCTAAATTAGGGTTTCTCAGGAAAAGTCAACCAAGCTTTGACCAAGCATAACTTACACATGCTTCATCAGCAATTTTCCATCCAAGGCTCATTTTGAAGAGGAGGAAATTCCCTACAATTCATATTCATCCCACAAGTTCAAAATATGCACCCAGAAAAAGATATGAATTTCTACATTATGGGTCCTTTTGAAAAGTCAACAAAAAAAGCTTTTGGGTCAAAGCTTCTTACATGAACATCGAAGACTCAATTGAGATGATACCAAAGAGGTTCGCTTAGGGGACATCCTAAGCTTTCTAAAAAGTCCAAGAACACCTCTCTAGGGTTAAAATTGGAGGAGATATGCCTTGTCAAATTGACCCTTTTTGCAAAATTGCCAAAAGTCCAATGTGCTCAAAAATGCATTTTTTGCCAAATGGGCCTAACTTTTTATGCTTGCACCTCACTTATAATATGGTCCACAACTCAAATATTCACCCACACATTATTTGCTTAATTTTTCAATTTATTAATTAAAAATTGAATTAAATCAAATAATTGGTGAATAATAGCAAAGATATGATTTGGTTTGGTTTTTGGACAGGTTGGCAATCAAAATATGCTGAGATATCAAGACCAAAACAAATCAAGCATAATTGGTACAAGAAAGGGATGATTTGGTTCAAAATAGAAAATTTACATGTAGCATGGAAATCAAATCAAATCTCTCATAATTGCAAAGATTCAATCCAATTTTACAACCTAATTCATTCTAAGATATATAGGGAACATGTACAAGGCACGAGAGAGGGTGGCAGTCATGAAAAGAGGCAGAACAAAACTTCAAAACTTGTAAGAAAGTGGTAGATCATTCTTGGACCTAGAGGGCGATTCAAGCCATTCTAACACTACCAATAGACTCCTGGACATCTCCATAATGTGTCCCAACCAATTGCAGGCATTCTAACGCCCAGAAGCTCGAGTTACAGACCCACGGTTTGCACCTCTAAGCTTGAATTTGATTTCATGATTTACGCATAATTAATCATCATTAAACATAACATTGTGTTTGTATTATCATTTGGGATGTTTTGGTTTACATAATTTTGTGTTTTGATGCCTGTATGCTTGAGTGCCATTGCTAGGGTTCAGCTTGCCATTTTAGGGTTTTCTTGCACATGTTAAATTTGCCAATAAAAAGGGTACCATGATGCTCGTGGCATCAAGACGAATTGATCCATGTAGCTACATTCAATTTATCATGCGTTTTGATGATTTTTGAAACTCACAGGTTTATAGCTATGGCGGTTTGTCTGTAGGTATAAGTTTTGTACCTAAGACGACGAGCTGGAGGTAGAAGAAGATGATTTGGCATCACCCTATTGGTTTATTTGAATTTTGTGCGCGTGGGATTTAGCCATTTGTTTTCTTTATATTAATTTTGTTTTCACTGTATTAACAACAAGTCATAATAGCGCAGCTGGAAGAGGCGTGTTGTTGGTAAACATAAGGACCTGGGTTCAATCCCAGGTCACAACAACGCTTATTTTCAATTTTTCCACTTACAAATTGTGTGCAGCTCTCATCCTTGTGTCCACCATACATCACCAACATCCAACCATTTGATCAAGCATGGTCTCAAATCTAACGCATAAGCAATGAGAGACTATGATACACCCCCAGGTCAACACCACAGGAAAACATGCGCTGGCCGGCTCAAGCGCTATTGGGCCTGGAAATTTCAGGATCGTACCCCCATTTGCTAACAACATACATGCCTAGTTTTCTTTTCTTTCTATTTTCTTTTTAATTTCTTTAATTGTTTTAACAAAAATCATTATTTTTTATAAAAATAAAAAATCACAAAAATACAGAATTAAATGTTATTTATTCAAATTAATATTTTTGAAAATAAATTAGGTTAATTGGTTTATTTGATTATTTGTTTTAATTAAAATTAAATAGAAATTAGGTTTTGAGTTTGTAATTAAATTGTTTCTTTTCTCAAATAAAAAACCTCAAAAATACATCAAATCTTTTTTTACAAAATATTTTATTTTTATTGAATTATTTAATTTAGTTTAAATTAGGTTAATTTCAACTTCTTTTTATAATTAAAAAATGATTAGAATTAGGGTTTTAATCGTACATAACCTAATTAGGTCTTTTTCTCAAGAATAACTTAAATATTTTTTCAGTTAGATTTTTAGGGTTTTCAATTTTTCTCACACTTATTTTCCGCGCGCATTTTAATTCCTTTTATTATTATTGTAACTGTTTCGAGGATGTAATAGTTTTAATTAGGGTTTTAAGCTTCCGCATTTTTATTTTCCGTCAAGATAATTATGTAACTGTTAAAGCCTTGTAATAGCTAGGTTTATTTTTTGCACTTTAAATTCCTGTAAATATTTAACTGTTAGATGCAAGCTAATAGGATTGTATGGCCAGAGTATCTTGAAATTAAAACGGTAGATCACCTAATGTGCAAAGATTAAATAACTGAAACAATTCATATGCACATATTCACTCCTAGGGTTTACCCCACTTCGGTTTCCTTCAGTAAAACAGTCATTAAGCATAGGGGATTTTAGTGGTTTCCCTTCAGTCTAAAAGATCAAATTGTCCCATTCGAATGTTGCCTCGGAAATGTTGCCTCGGAAATGTAGCCTCGGAAATGTTGCCTCGGAAATGTTGCCTCGGAAAGATCTTAAGACTCTAGGGTTACTACTAAAGTTTCCAACCCATTGCTTTAGTGACTGTACTTGTCCTTTTCGAATGTCCCTTACAAACTCCAACGACGGGGCTACCTACTACTTAATAGTAGGATAGCGTTGTCTAAAGGAAACAAGAACAAACAATCTTTTTTCGAGTAGGTTGAATCTTAAGTACTTGCTCAATAAAAACTTTTCACACAAACACCTTTCAAAACAAACTTTGTCACATCCTTGAGGACTGATACAAGGATTATCATGAATAAAAAAATATTTTCAAGAACAAACAAGCACACACACAAGAAATTTGAAAAATGAGCAAGTACCTAAGAGCCCATGGAAAACCATGGATAGAAAGTGTGCTAACACCTTCCATTTCTATAATCTACCCCCTGTACTCAGAAACATCTCGAAAAAGGTTTTTTATGTTCTTTTTCCTTTTCCTTGTTGGATAAAATAAAAGTCGGTGGCGACTCTTGCTTACCGCGACATTTTATGAACAAAAAACATAAACCAGTATTAACAGTCAGTTCTTCCACTGTATCATAGTAGGCATAACATTAATGGAAGCTCCTAAATCTAGAATTCAATTTTTTAATTTATTTTCCAAATGGTACATAAAATATAGAAAGTTCATGGATCTTTGCACTTTTGGTGCATAGTCTGAGTGAGAGCTAAAAAATTAAGGCCTATTTTTCCTTTTTCAGGTCAAGCATAAGCTGAATGAAAGATGGAAAATTTATTCCCATGTTAACTCTTTCATTTTCTTTTAATCTCATTTTGTGTGTGAATAAGTCTTTCATAAATTTTGCATATTTAAGAACCTGCTTAATGACATCAAGAAGTGGAATGTTCACCACTACTTTCCTAAAACTTAAACAAAGTTCATGTTTTCAAAGTTCAATTTTTAGTCTTCAAAGTAAATTCTCCTTGATGTCAAATTGTAGTCTTCAGAGTTCAAGTTTTACTACTCTTTCTTGTACAACTAGTAATTGATCATGCATCCACACATGCCCACATGTTGTCGTTTGTTATTGATTATTGAATGTTTAAGTTAAATTTAATAGTAATAGATTTCATTAAAAAAGAAAATAAATTGGATATAAAAATATAAGAATAATTTTATAAATATGAAAATTGTTGTTTGTTGAGTTAACATCAAATGTGAATCAAATTTTGTCTCCAAGTTTGAAAAAATTATATTCATTAAACTCGCCCCATTCACTATTTCATTTGAACACGATGACTTGGATTTGAGTATGTCATGTCTCCTTAACCTTGCTTATCGTGAAATTTGTGAACTTTGACTTGAATCACCTTCCATGGTTATTGTTGATTAAATGAGAGAAAGAGTGAAAGAGAAAATTATTATCATGACGTGGATGACTCTGATCCAAACAGCAAAAAGGCTCCAGATATACCAAAAAGTTGTCATTAGGACCAAAAGTTTCCATGCACATGAAAAGCAAACATAGTTCAAAAACCATAAATAAAACATTGAAGCTTAATTTAAGTGTGAAATACACATGCAAAAGAAATACAATGCTTGAAAGATTAAAAACATAACATTGTTTTGAAAAAGTCATCGAAATAAAAATAAAATTTCTTGGTGTAAAACGATCAAGAGAGGAGGAAACGATGTAAGGTCCCCAAAATATACCAAATTATAGATTTCCTCCAAATTTCATAATGTCATCATCTAGTCCAAATTATCGTCTGTGTTATGGATCAATGATGTCATATTCATCTCAATCACCCCCTGGTTATTCTTCTACTCCAATGGGAAATGAAAATGTTCGGAATGTTGGACTTGATGAATTTCCTGAATTTTTTACACAAATGGCTCTTGGTGCCATGAGCATTGGTTAAAGAGCCACTCCAAATGCAGAGAATTCAACTCCTATACGTTGGAAAAGCCCCAAATGGACCACTGATACAAAATTGGTTCTAATTAGTGGATGGATTAAATATGGAATAGACAGTGTTCATGGGAGAAACCAAAAAAGTGATTCATATTGGGGGAAATTGTTGATTACTGTAATGAGTATTGCTCATTTAATCCTCCATGTGATGGAGCTGTATGTAGAAATCATTACAACTACATGAACAAAATATTTAATAAATGGATTGGTGCTTATGATAACGCTAAGCATATGCAACAAAGCGGGTGGTCAGAGAATGATGTATTAGAAAAAGCACATGAATTATATTCAAGTGGTAAGAGTGGACATTTCCTTTTAATGTCAGAATGACTCGTGGTCCGTGATCAACCACGTTATGGTAGTCAGGTAGGAGGAAATACTGGATATGAAAGTAGTGGATCTAAGAGAGCCCACGAGAGTGATGCAAGTGATTCTAACTTTGTAGGATCAAGTGCTCGCCCAATGGGGAGGGATCTGTGATTCAAATGTACATCACGAATTGCAAACAGATCTAGTCAAACACATATGGCAAATTTCAAAATATTTCATGATTAAATAGATTTTTGTTAGCTGAGTCTATTGTACTAATTAAATTATGTGTGTTTCACTTTAAGTGTGTTGTGCGTTTAGTGTATTGTATTACATTTTTAGTTTTTTGAAATTTTATCTCATATTTATTACTTGTTGTAGCGGTAGAAATGTTTAAGACTAAGCCATTGGATTGACTAGACTTACACAGATCAAAATAAAAATCGCCACCGTGCTTTATTGTTTCCAAATGAATGGGAAAAGAGCGAATAACCCAAAAAGAGGAGGAAAGATTCAAGGTAATGGGGTTGGTTATGCAAAGGGAAGGTATTAGCACCCTAAACATCTACAGTACTCCGCATGAACCTCTTTGTAAAATCTGTATATTTTGGCTATAAAATGTTGTATAAAATTAGATGGTGGAGGTGAGAGAATAAATATATTTTTTTATGATTTTTGCACCTGCCACAGTTGCGAACCTTTAGTGCCTACGTACCACCTTTCATGCAATAGGGGATCAGGGTACACGTAGTTCACCTTTTTTAAAAATTTTAAAACACAAGTGTGTTGGTTAATTTTATGAGATAAGACATCATCGTCATTGTCCGTGTGGAAAATAAACTTACTACCCACAATCATGAGAAAGGAGAATTTACATCATCTCAAAGTGGGGGGTATGGTTTATATTTTAAAATCAACAATGCCTCACTCTACACCCAAGTGGAAAATATCTCACTTCACTACATATTGTAGAAGTATAGTTATTTGCATCACTACAAGGATTGACAAGAGTCTAATCATTTGAGAAAAAGTTTTAAAGTAGAAAGCCAAAATGGCAAAATGCTTTGAGATGAGATTGATTGACTTTTAGTCTTCTCACAAAAAATGTCAAGGTATTATTAAATTGGTTGGAGTTTATTTATGAAAAGGTTTTGAAAATGCATAGACCTAAGTCCAAGTTTATTATGAAAGTGGTTCAAGTTTAAAAACAAGAAGAGTTTTCAAAAGGAGGGAGAAGATTTTTTTAAATTAAAGAAGATGGGAGAAGAAGAAGAGACTATCCTAAAGAATAAGGTAAAAGCTAGGGATAAGAACCATCTAACCAACAAGAAGCCAATAATTGACATTATGAGTCAAGATAGAATTCCCATTCTTTGGATTGAAACCAAGCAAGCAAAGATACTAGACCTCTTGAGAAGACCAAACTTCAAGTGTATTAAGTCTTCACAAAAATTGGGCGGAGTAACGACTGTATACGGATGAATTCTAGATTACAAACAAAGTATGTAATCATAATAACCTGCACACAAAACAAACAAA
Organism: Vicia faba; assembly: GCA_948472305.1. Classification (NCBI taxonomy): domain Eukaryota; kingdom Viridiplantae; phylum Streptophyta; class Magnoliopsida; order Fabales; family Fabaceae; genus Vicia; species Vicia faba. Next base: position 1,146,198,894 of record OX451736.1, on the reverse strand, counting down.
CAACCCAATGTCTTGAGGTAAACCCCAAGAACTCCAGACAAAATATTAATTAAGGTCTCAAGGTCTCCAACATAGGCCAAGGTTTCTAACCCTAAGTCCAAGAAGTCCAATACTCCATAATGCCAAGGATAGTAACCAAATAGCCCAAATATCATTAAAGCTTTTTATGGGTTCTGTGATACGGTGGCATAACTGAGTGTTTTTTAGGTACTACTAGTTTTGCGTTTTTAGTTCGCAAATGTATGGTAAGCAAGAGTCTCCACCGTATTTTATTTCATCCAACAAAGGAAAAGGGAAAAGAACAGAAAAAACCTTTTTCGAGATGTTTCTAAGTATGGGGGGTAGATTATAGAAAGGGAAGGTGTTAGAACCCTTTCTATCTGTGGTTTTCCACGGGCTCTTAGGTACTTGCTCATTCTTAAATTGCTTTCGTGTGTTTGTGTGGTTTTAAAAAGTTTTGAAATTTGCCTTAGTGTGGCGTTTCACTTTATGTTAACCCTTGTATCAGTCCTCAAGGGTGTGATAAAGTGTTTTGAAAACTTTAGTTTGAACAGTTTATTTGAAAGTGTATGGTGTAAAAGATTGTTGTTTTGAGCAAGTGATTAAGAGTTTCTACCTACTCGAAAAAGAATGTTCTTTTTTCTTCTTATTTACTTTAGACAACGCTATTCTACTATTAATGAGTAGGTAGCTCCATCGTTGGAGTTTGAGGGACAATCGAAAGGGACGATTACGATCACTAAAGCAATGGTTAGGAAACCTTAGTAGTTACCCTAGAGTCTTAAAGATCTTTCTGAGGCAACATTCGAATGGGTCATCTTTGATCTTTTGGGACTAGAGGGAAACCACTAAAACTCCCTATACTTCATAACCGTTTACCGAAGGAAACGGAAGTGGGGAAAACCCCTAAGAGTGAGCATGTGCAAGTGTTTATTTTTCAGTCTATTTAACCTTTGCATATTTAGGGTTTTCTACTGTTTTAAACATTGATCTTTTGCATACAATCCTATTATCAATCATCTAACAGTTTATAATGACGGAAAGTAAAAGTGCGAGAAGTTTAAACCTAGCTATTACAAGGCTTTGGGGAGGGGATTACATAACCAAAAAACTTTGGGAAAATAGTAAATGAAAATAATAATAAACCTAAGTTAAAACTATTACAAACTCGAAACAGATACAATAATTGGAAAAATAAATAAATAAATGCGCGCAAGAATAAATTAAATACGAGGAATTAAAGTTCAATTCAAAGACATTTAATTAGTGAATAAAGAAAAAAAATTGGTTTTTTGAGAAAGTAATCAATTTTGCAAATTAACCTAATTTCTAATTAATTTTAATTATGAAAAAGGAATTTAAATTATCCTAATTAACCTAATAATTAATGAAATTAAATATTTTACAAAAAAATACCTAATTCTAATGTCTTTGTGATTTTTTTGATTTAATTAAAAAACAATGATTTTTTTGTAAAATAATTAAAACCAATGATTAAATAAAAAAATTAAAACAAAGATTGAAATGAGCCTGATGCTAGAAGTACTTCTGGGGGTGTAGAATCGAATTTGTTAGGCCCGGAATAGATGACCCATCTGCCTGGTGCGTGATCCAGTGAAGATCACCTTTGGAGGGTTCACCATGCTCCTAGCTCGCAGTATGTTGGATCTGATCAGTGGATGATCCAAGGCATTTGATGTTGAGGTGTATGGTGAACACGTTTGGCATGGTACTACTGAATCTGCAGTTAAACGTTAAGAAAATATTATGTAGGAGGCAGAGGTCGAACCCCTGACCTCCTACACGCGCGCACCCTGAAACATTTCCTGTTTGCCACTGGGCCAATTGGCCTTTTATTAATAGCAATGAACAAAATATAATATATTTAATAATTGGCAGTAATTATAACAAAACGCACACTCCATTCAAACTAGCCAACCAACTCTTTCCACACAGTCGTCTTCCCCAATGGCTGTCGTTTTAGGCAGAACTTCTACCTACGGACACAATTCGTCACTAAAAGACCTGCAATTATCCGAAATTCACAACAAGCAATATAAATTCAATTTAAAACCATGGATCAACTAGTTTTGATCCCCTGAGCATGATGGTATACATCGTTAGGTCTAATTTTCCCTGCATATCAAAACCCTAAAATGAAGGTTAAAACCCTAACAATGGCAGTTTGGCATATATGTATCAAAACTGGAAATTAGGTAATCAAAACCTATTTCTAATGTGTGTGTATGATCAAAATCGAATTCAAAATATGAAGGGCAAACAGTGATGATGTAGATGGAGATTTTGGATGTTGTGATGCTTGGGAATGATGTTGTTAGCTTCAAAATGCCCCAGGAACGGATTGCAAACGTTAAAACTCCTTGAATCCTTCTGCAAATATCAAACCGATTGCCACTTTCTTTGTGAAAAATTGAAACTTGTAGTCAATGTTCTATGCGGCCAAAACCCTCTTTTTTGATCAGGCAACGTTATAAATATATACTAGAATGCATTAGGTCAATAAAATTGGATGCAGTCTTGAAGATTTGGAGGAAGAAGATTTGATTTGAAATTGATACTTTAAGTTTCTAAATTTGGCCAAAACATACTCTATTCATCCCAATCATTCCTTGCACAAAAATCTTGATTTTCCAGCTGATTATAGACCTATAATGTGCTCATAAAATCCAATATTTTATTTTATTTTATTATTCCATTATTTAAATTGATTTATTTTAATTTAAATGAATAAAAATTAAAACAAATAATAAAAATAATTAAATAATAAGTGGATAGGCTCAGGGGTCGTGGGTCCAATTAGGAACAAGTTACAAACAAGAAAACATGGGCCCCTTTGGGAAAAAATCAATTTTGATCAATTTTGACTTTATGCACATTTCCAAAATTTGGTCAACTTTAGCAATGCATATCTCTCTCATTTTTGACCCTAAGAGGGTGTTCTTGGACTTTTTAGAAATCTTAGGATGTCCTCTAAACAACCCTTTTGGTTTCATATCAATTGGATCTTCCATGTTCATGTAAGAAGCTTTGACCCAAAAGGTATTTTTGTTGACTTTTAAAAAGGACATATAATGTCTAAATTTATATCTTTTCATGAGTGAATTTCTTGAACTTGAGGGATGAAGATGAGTTGTAGGGAATTGGATTCTATTCAAAATGAGCATTGTATGAGAAATTTCTGATAAAGTATGAGAAACTTATGCTTGGTCAAAGTTTGGTTGACTTTTCCTATAAAAACCCTAACTTAGCAACTCTTGAGTTTTGATGAATTAGGAGAATTCCTTGAGGAATCATGATCAACCCTTGATCAAATGATGGATATCACTTTAAAATGTTGATGTATACCAAAAATCTTGAAGTTTGACTGTATGTGGGTCACAGTTGATTTTTCACCTAGTATAGTTGATTTTCAAGAATTTGAGCAGTTGACTAAACAAACTTCTTGTGCAAGGCATGAAACTTGGCATGGATGATCTTGAGAACATATTAGGGAAATGGAAACCATTTTTGACCCTTGGAACTCAAACATCTTGATGAGGAGTGAAACCCTAGTTTGAGGCTCATTGTCTTAGGAGGAGGATTTGTGTGGTCAATCCTTAGTCAACTTGAGCAATTGAGGACCTCTAGGAGTATGTTTAGCGTGAAAATGGGAGGGAAAATTTTGGGGTACAACAACTGCCCCTGTTCAATCTTCTTAAACCTGAGGATGTAGATTGGCTGGTCTGCCTTTTGTGATCTGAAGGTGGAAGATGATTGAACACTAGAGTGCCCAAAAATTTGCACTCGCATGAAGTAATACTGATTAATAATACCGGGAATGGGTTTACATATGCCATTTGGAAGGCGACAGAGAATCGTCGGAGATGGGCTTAAATATGCCATCCAGAAAAGATATTGGTTGCATAAGTAATCCATTTGCGAGAATTCCTGTACCTGCGGTTGAGGAGGACTTCGTCGGGGAATGTTGACTTATGTCCTGGGAAATAGAGTTTAGGAGTTTCGATTGTCCATTACTCTACTGGGGAATTAACTCTTGATTGATGAGACGAAAGTAAACTGCTTATCTGGTTAGGATCCAGGCTTCACAGTGACTGGTTGAGGATGATAAAGATGACTGCTATCTGGTCGTATTCCAGGCTTCATAGAAACTTACTGGGGAATATGAAATCGACCGTATCTAGTCAGGTCCAGGTTTTACAGTGTTGTAAACTGTTGTCCGAAGATAAAAGAGAAGAAACCTGTATAGGGATTTCTCGGGATAAGTCCATGCAAAACTGCGTCAAGTAATTCATGAAAAGGAGCCTGGATAGTAGGGTTATGAGAAGGAACTTGGATAGTAGGGTTACTTCAAAATGAAGCCTGGATAGTAGGGATGTGAGAAGGAACCTGGGTGGTAGGGTTACTTCGAAATAAAGCCTGGATAGTAGGGCTATGAGAAGGAACCTGGATAGTAGGGTTACTTCGATATGAAAGCATGGATAGTAGGGCTATGAGAAGGAACCTGGGTAGTAGCGTTACTTCGAAATGAAATACTGGATAGTAGGGCTATGAGAAGGAACCTGGATAGTAGGTGTCATCGGTGGAAATAGAACTGACGGTTTTGTAAGCTGGTTCGTGAAATGTCGCGGTAAGCAAGAGTCGCCACCGTCTTTTATGTTCTCCAACATGGAAAGGACAAAAGCACAGCAAAATTCCTTTTTGAGAATGTTTCTCGGTTCGGGAGGTAGATTTATAGAAAGGGAGGGTGTTAGCACCCTTTCTATCCGTGGTTATCCACGGGCTCTTAGGTACTTGCTATTATGTTTCAAAAAATTTGTTTGCTTTTCAAGTGTGTGTGGGTTTTGAAAAAGTTTTGTTTGAAAAATTTCTAAGTAACTCTTATATCTGTCCTCAAGAGTGTATGAAAAATTTGTTTGAAAATCTTTTGAAAGTATGAGTGCGAAAAGTTGTTTTTGTTTGTTTTGAGAGAGCAAGTACCCAGGAGAAATCTACCTACTCTAAGGAATTAGGCTGTGTAAGAGTCCTTAAGATAGTGCTATCCCACCATTGAGAGGTAGGCAGCACCATCGTTGGAGTTATTCGGGTCAATTCGATTATTAGGGACATGTGTGGTCACCAAAGCAATAGTAGGACGCCTTAGTGGCAACCCTAATGTCCTAGATCCTTTTTATCTGAGGCAACCGTTTCGAGGCAATTGGATCTTTAGACAGGAGGGCGACCTCTAAAACACCCTATACTTGACGACCACGTCGAGGCAACCAGTGAGGCGTACCCTAGGAGTGGCATGTGCTTGTGTGTTGTTTTCATGTTATGTTTATCTTGTACATGTATCATAGTGATCTACGAGTTGTTTTTAATTTTCATCCAAGTCTTGCATGCATATTAACAGTTAAGAGTGCGGAAAATAAATTGCGGAAAGGTAAATCTAAGCTATTACAAGGCGCGGGTCTATACATCGCCAAAAACATAACCCGTTTGGAAAATAAATGCGAGAAAAGTAAATAAAGCGATAAAACCTAATTAACTATTACATACTCGGAAACAGATACATCAATAATCAAAATAAATAATAATGCGCAAATAGAAATTTAATCGGGACGTCCTTAGGGTTTTGACCCTTTTTGAGAAAAGAATTTAAGTTTTGTCCTTTTTTGCAATTTAATTAAATATTAAACCTAAACCTAATTAACCAATTAATTAAAAGAAAAAAGTATTTTTTGTATTTTATGTTTTTTAATAAAAAATGAAATAAAAGGAATTAAAAAGTTAGTGAACAAAACCCTAATTCTAAACTAATTTTATTTATTGTAAAAAATGTCAAAATTACCTAATTAAAACTAAGTCAATTTGGTTAGTATTTATTTACAAAATAAATTAATAAATAAAAATAATAATAACTAACAAAAATATTTACATTTTTTATTCTCTGAATTTATTATAAAAAATATTAATTTATGAGTTAATAATAATACTAATAATTAATAAAAATAAATTATAAAAGAAAAGAAAATAAAAAGAGTAACAAAACCAGTGGGGGTGTTGACCCAAGAATGGAGGTTAGTTTAGAAATTCTGGCCCATCAAGAATCAGGCCACATTGACTTTCTGGAATTGCCCATGCCTGCTTTGACTGGAACGTTCCATGATCTTCATCTCTGGCCCTTGGATGTATGCTTGTAGACACATGGCACATGGATGCCTAGAGCGCATGGTGGAACGCGTTTAGGAAGCTGTATGTGAACTTATTAGAAAAAATATGAACAAAGGTTTGGGGGACCTGGGAATCGAACCCAGGTCCCAATGGTGAACGTCCACCTCACTTTCCACTACGCCATGGTGCTGCATCTGTTAGTATAGTGGGCAATAAAAATAATATAGGAAAACAAACGCATATGCTGGAAAGAGAAAAACGCGCATTATATTTGAATTATCCAGTGGTGTGCTTACACGTCTTGTCTTCTTCACCTGGCCTGTAACAAAAACAATCAAATAGCGGGGGTTTTTAACCCCCACAAAATGCAAAAAGGAAAAATAGCGATTAGATGTACAAGCTATATAAATAGGGCACGAGGGTTGGGTTGAGTTCGTCTGGCCTTGACGAATTCAACCATATGCGTGAGAAGGTTCAATTTTTCCTGTACTGGCAACCCCCAAATTGAAAGCTTTGAAAACCTAGAATTCGTCCATGGTAATTTTCGTTTCAGGGCTCCTTAATGCAATTCACCTATGCCATTAGCTTCAGAGAGGTTCTAGCAATCCAATATACACAAAAAATCTCATTAATAATGCATGAATATTGAATTACAATTATAAAAGAATAACCAAACCGTGTGACTTGTTCTTGCATGTTCTTGGAGTGTTAAGGCTTGTTTTTGATTGCAATGGGTTCCTGAATGTCCCAGCAAGGTATTGGAATCAAGAAAGGGCTTTGAATTGGCCTGGAAGGTTGAATTCAGTTTTGACTTTGTTCTTGATTTTTTGGAATTAGTTTATGGCTTTTGACAGCATCTTTCCCGTTCACAGCATTAGGGTTAGCTTTAGTATATGTAGTAGAATGGAATTAGGGTTCAATCTTTGTCCAAGAATCCATGAAATAATGTTTTCAATATTTGATTTCAATCAAATCTTTTTGCACATTTTTGATTGACAAAACTTGCTAAAATTGGATATTTTGGTCCCCTTGATGTGTACACGAGATCTTCAGCTTGTCTTTAGTTCATTTGCATCACAAAAAGATTTGAAAACCATATCTTTTGAATTTTCCTACAATTAAATGAATTAATATTAATAAAAATTAAATTAATTAATTAAAAATAAGAAAATAAATCAATTTAAGTTCAATGGGTCGTGCATAGGCCTTGGACAAAGTTTCAAGAAAGAATTTGAGGCCCATTAGCAAAAATGAAGTGTTTTGGGCAAAGTTGACTTTTGCAAATTCCCAAAAATTTCCCAACTTCTCCAATGCATATCTTGCTCAATTTTGAAGCTATGAACATGTTCTTGGACATTTTGGAAAGTTCTTGAAGTCCTCTAACCAATGCCTTTGGTCCCATGTTATTTTGATTTACCAATCTCAAGTTATGGTCTTTGACTTAAAGTGCCTTTTTGTTGACTTTTGAAATTGACCTATATTGTAGAAATTGATAACTTTTTGTGAGAGCATTTCTTGGACTTGGAATGTGAAGATGAGTTGTAGGAAATATCTTCCCCTTCAAAATGAGCATTGGATGGGATTTTTCTGATGGACCATGAAAAGGTTATGCCTTGGTCAAGTTACAGTTGACTTTTCAGCTGTCCAAAAATGGCAACTTTTGACACCTTGATGATTTTTGAGCCATCCTTGTGGAATCATGATCAAGACTTGATCAAATGATTATTGTGGCTTCAAAATAATATGTTGACCAAAAATTCTGACTTTTGACTGTAAAATGACCATTTTACCCCTACAGTTGACTGTGAAGCAAATAGGGTTTTTGATTGTGCAAACTGGCATTGTGAACCTTGAAACTTGACATGTAGATGCTTGACAATGTATATGGGCCTATGAGACTTGGTTGGACCCTTGAAAACCTCAAATTTCTTGCAATAACCAAAACCCTAATTTCAGCTGGCTTAAGAGGCATTTGGACTGTGCAATCCCTTGAGAAATCTTGAACCATTTGAAGATGATTCTTGACAAACTTGAGGAATATGGGAGGGCAAATTGTGGGGTACAACAGTTGCCCCTGTTCAATCTTCTTAGACCTGAGGATGTAGATTGGCTTGCGTGCCTTTCGTGATCCGAAGGTGGAAGATTATTGAACACTAGAGTGCCCTGAAATTTGCACTCACATAGTAGAATATAAGCAATGTGATGTCGGGAATGGGCTTACAGATGCCATTTGGAGAGATGGTGGATAGGAGGATGGGCTTATAGATGCCATCTGGAGATGTGACTGAATCTTGTCGTGAATGGGCTTATAGATGCCATTTGTAAATGTAAGGGATGGTTGAATTTGAGTAAGAAATAGAATAGCTTCCGTGTCTGGAGCATATCTAGTCTGTGTCTAATTGCTGACGTCTGAACGAGTAGTAGAATGACCGCCGTGTCTTGGGTATATCCATACTGTATCTGAATGAGTGGCAGAATGTCATCCGAATCTGGATCGTATCTGGAATGTCTTTTGAAGGAAATCTGGACTAAACAATAGAATAGAATCCGGGTCTGGAGCATTTCTAAGTTGTCTTTAGAAGTTTGAACCTGAATAAGCAGTAGAATAGCATCCGGATCTGGAGCATCTCTAAGCTATCTCCGAAAGGAAACTCTGAATAAGCAATAGAATATCATCCGCGTCGGGAGCATCTCTAGGCCATCTCTGGAGAGAAATCTGAGTAAGCAGTAGAATAACATTTGGGGCAGGAGCATCTCTAAGCTATATCTGAAAGGAAATCTGAATAAGCAAAAGAATAGCATCCATATCTAGAGCATTTTCCAGCTATATTTGAAGGAAACTCTGAATAAGCGATAGAATAGCATCCGGGTCCGGAGCATCTCTAAGCCATCTCTGAGGAGAAACTTTGAATAAGCAATAGAATATCATCCGCGTCGGGAGCATATCTAAGCTATCTCTGAAAGGAAATCTGAATAAGCAATAGAATATCATCCGCGTCAGGAGCATCTCTAAGCTATCTCTGAAAGGGAATCTGGAATAAGTATCAGAATGTAGCCATATCGGGATCGCATCTGAACCATCTCTAGAAGGGAATCTAGAATAAGTATCAGAATGTAGCCATATTTGGGTCGCATCTGAACCATCTCTAGAAGGGAATCTGGAATAAGTATCAGAATGTAGCCATGTCTGGATCGCATCTGAACCATCTCTAGAAGGGAATCTGGAATAAGTATCAGAATGTAGCCATATCTGGGTCGCATCTGAACCATCTCTAGAAGGGAATCTGGAATAAGTATCAGAATGTAGCCATATCTGGGTCGCATCTGAACCATCTCTAGAAGGGAATCTGCAATAAGTATCAGAATGTAGTCATGTCTGGATCGTATCTGAACCATCTCTAGAAGGAATCTCTGAATAAGCGATAGAATAGAATCCGAATATGGAGCATCTCTAAGCCATTTCTGAAGAGAAATCTCTCTGAAATCTCTTTAATGCAGATATGCCATGGCTAGATACAGGTATCGAATCCACAATCAATCGCTCACAGATATGCCCTGGCTAGATACAGGTATCGAATTTGGAACTGCGACAGTTGATAGTAATCATCTTTGGATTGACCTTTTTCCTGAAAAGGCAAAACATCAGTTGTATGCAATGTCATGATGTATGAAATGCATGATGTCATGATGTTCAAAAATGAGATAGTGTCGTATGCACTTTATCATGTATGTAAGCAGGATGTATAAAAGGTGAAATGTTTATGAATGTATTTTTGTCTAGGAAAATAAATCCTTGACGAATGCCGTGAGTTTGTTAAATCCTGGGCTGATGCTTGAAGAGAAGAGTTCTTTGTTTCCGCTGGGGATGATGATTGCGAGAATAAACCGGTAGGAGAAGATGACTCCGTTGGGGAATAAACTTGGTGAAGAGATTACTCTGCGGGGAATTACTCTGTGGGAAGAGATACTTTGCTGAGATTTGATGATAACTCCGCTGGGGATACCGCTGATAAGCTTTGTTGGAGGATTTGATGAACTCCGCTGGGGATATGAAGAACTTCGCCGAGGACGATCTTTCCGTTGCAATTTGCTGAGGATAACCCAGTTATAGGCTCTGGTGGGGAATAACCTTTGAATATGGTCGGGGAGAGATGCATGTACTCTGCAGGTGATAAGCTTCCAGAATCTACTGGGGATAAGCTTCCAGAATCTACTGGGGAGGATGGTTCAACTCTCCTGGGGGAACTTTTGGACTGTACCGGGGAATGGCTCCACTGGGGTGTCTGGTATTCCGCCGGGGAACAATCTTATATTATGACTTCCGGGGATGCTTGCTGAGGAATATCTATACTCCGCTGGGGAATGTTGAGATTACCCAACTTCCTTAAGGCTGACAGTAGACTAACTCTGCTTGGGGAGAGAATCGCTTACTTACTGTAGATACCGTGCTTTTTTAGGGCCGCTGGGAGATCAACTCTGCTTGGGGAGAATTGTTGAATCTTGTCTTACTCTGCAGGGAGTGAAGGTATCTTGGTCATGTTCTTCAGCTGAATCGACCTTTGTACCTGGTAGGACAGAGCAACTTGTACAGTTCGAACAATTCTTATTGCCCTAGATTCTGTGGGAGAAGGTACCTGTAGAGGTGCTTGATGACTGCCGATTGACAAATCTTCTTCTGGTAGGCAAGTGACGAGATGACGGGACATAGTCGTACGCTTTGATCCCTAACTTTTGCCTGGACCTCCCTTTCGGGTTTTCAGTCCACCGGGATACCCATTTTTGCCCAAGCTGCCTTTTCAGGTTTTCGACTTTCCGGGTGTACAACTTTTATTTTCATCCTTTATTTTTGCCCGAACCCTTTTGGTTCGCCGGGAAGCCCTTATTTTTGCCTAGGTGTGTGAACCTAGCGGGTCTTTGATTATGCGTAGTATTTTCTCGACTATGTCCATATTCTCGGAGTGTAGGGAGTTGTCACTGTCGGTAGTGTTGTGTTGCCATACTACCAGAAGATGTTTGATCAGGCAAGATTTGTTGCTGGAATTCCCGTTCAATGCGCCAGTTGATTCAGATGGAGATTTTCCTCTGGCTATTTTGGCATCCTTGAGAGATTCTCTGAATCTTGACTGGACTGCCCCAGATGACGGACCATGATCATGTCTGCCCCTTGGTTGGAAGTACTTTCGTTCATTTAGATATTCGTCGTGCGAATTTCTCTGCTGTTTGAACAAATAGTCATATGCAAACAATGTTATATCAGGAATTCAAAGCTTATGTTTGTCTCGACGTTTTTGAAAATGCAGTTTTTAGTAAAAACAAGTGAATTTTTTGTAAACTGTGATGTCAACTTGTTATTTTACCGCAAGCCTTAAGGAGTCAGGATACCTTTCGTAACAGTATGCTTTCGAACTAACCCATGCTTCAGCTAGGACTTTTGAGGGTTATAACGTGGCCTGGTTCACGGTTTAAGAAACAAAGGATAAAGGCTCAAATTTTATTTGTACCCACCCGTTCTTCGTGATGTTCTTCGAACCTAAACTCAGCTAATCGTGCGTTAGACCTTGTTTGAGTCTTTGCTCTGATATTCAGGTGATGGTTCGGATGTTGATAATTTATTTTGAATAGGCAGTCATTTCCTTTTTTTGTTGAGGGTTTGTAGGACCTCTTTCTTTTTTGATTTCGTTATCCCTGTTTTTTGCCTGAACTGTTCCTTTTTGGATTACCGTCAGCGGGATGCCCCAGTTTTATTGTAAGTCTCCTTCATAGGTTTTGACTTATTGGTCTTTTATTTTTTTTGAAATATAACGACAGCCTGTCTTTATGATTATTCGGAACCATCACCATCTTTTGTTTTGGACGGACTTCTTTGATGTCATTCATTGTGCACCTGGATCAACGGAGAGAACTACCCTGCCCCGGGTTATGATTAAGGGTTTAATTTTTTTGTGAAAAGAAAAACTCCTACTTCTTTGGCTCGAAGGGGTTGACGAGGGATTATCATCCTTATAACTCCAGTGTTTAGGAATTGAAACAATGCTTGTACCTCATCAGCGGGATCTGTTCAAAAGCATACTGTAGATTGTGGTATCGTTTTCGTCATCCTCCCTTAAGAGGTTTAGAATTATTAAATCGAGAGTTGATCATCACAGAAAAATGAAAGCAATTTTGAATATAATGAATACGATTAGATTAATTCAAACAGACATATGCGATGCATTAATGGAATAAACAAGTTTGCTATGACATTAATTGTTTGTATAAGCAAAGAAAAATACAACTCGGAAATTCAAATAAAACAAAAGCCTTCAGTGATTTGGCAAAGGAGCCGTGATTATGTTTGGAGTCTCTGGTGCTTCAAACTGGACTTCTTTAGCATCAATCATGTCTTGGACCTTGTTCTTCAGAGCCCAACATTTGTCCGTAGTATGCCCCGGGCTATCAGAATGGTATGCGCACCTTTCGTTGGGATAATAGTTGGGAGCAGAAGTGTTTGGATTCCGGAGAGGAGCCCTTAAGGTAATCAGACATGCCTTCAACAACTGCTGTAGCGCTTGATCCAGTGACATGTTGATCTTGGTGAACTGTCGTTTGGGTGCGACCTCCTTACGCTGCTGCCCCTGTCTTTGCTGAGCAGGCATAGGATTAGAGATCTGGGTTGCCCTTACATGTTGATCATGACGGCTCTTTTTACCATGCACAGCGTTGGACTCTTTTTTTCCATGGTAAGGCTTTTTATGAGCATCAGAAGGTGCAGCTTCTTGAATCTTTCCAGCCTTGATACCAACTTCAATCCTCTCCCCGGTCAAGATCAAATCTGTAAACCCAGCAGAAGAATTCCCAATCAGATGGTTGAAGAAAGGACCAGACAGGGTCCCCAAGAACATATCAACGAGCTCATGGTCGGTCAGAGGTGGTTGCACCCTTCCAGCAAGGTCTCTCCACTTTTGGGCATATTCCTTGAATCCTTCACCCGTCCCTAGTGACATACCCTGGAGTTGGGTACGCGTAGGAGCGAAGTCAGAGTTGTACTGATACTGCTTGTAGAATGCAGTAGCCAAGTCCTCCCAGTTACGAATACTGGCTCCATCCAGCTGATAGAACCATTCGAGTTGAGTCCCTGAAAGACTTTCCTGGAAGAAATGGATCCATAGATTCTTGTCAACAGTGTAAGGTTGGATCTTCCTTACATAGGATCTGAGATGCAGCTTAGGACAGGAAGCCCCATCGTACTTTGCAAAAGAAGGTGCCTTGAACTTGTGTGGGATCACCACCCCAGGGATAGACCTAGATCTTCGAAGTCCAGGCCGGGCACTTTCTGTATCTCCATAGCACTTAACCGGTCTTCTAGCTGTTTGTACCTGTCCTCAGCTGGAGGGTACTGTTCATCATTGTAATCCGTCTCGTTGTCGGAGACCACGGGACTAGGAACCCTTCTCTCTTGGGGACTGTCTTTCCCTACAGAGGAAGTAGCCAGATCAGCCTCATTTTGTGATCCATTCCCAGATCTGCGTCTAGGGTTGAACAAAGCAGTCCTCTTCTTCTTCTTCTTCTCTTTCAGAAGCAGATTCTTCAAATCCTGTTGACCCTGGGCTAGGCTCATAACCATCTCTTGGAATTGGGCATTCTGGGCCTGGAGGGTCTTGATAGCTTGTTCATTGGATGATTCAGGATTCATGATGATTGCTGAAATAAACAGCGAAGAAGATAAGTGACCTGTCAAAAGGGTACCTGTAATGCAATGATATGTATGTATGCATGCAATGTTTTCAAGGATCTCGCGGGGTAAACAAGAAAATTGTTAGAATTTGGTAGCTTGATCGAAGGAACTTCATGTTGTTGAGAGTCCTTCTTCAAGAGTCAAGGCTCACCATATCGAGTGGGTCATAGCCCCTAACTCAAGTTATCAACCTTGGCTAGGGGAAAATAAATCCCCTTTGCCCCTTGCTAGACAGTTGGTTCTTCATGATCTGCATCGCAAACCCTTGAGATCCCTGAAATGGGTTAGTCCTTATGCAGGATGTATGCAATGGTATGATGTTATGCTATGCGTGGAGTGATGTAAGTGAACCCTGTTATGAGTCCAGATTAAGGACTGTAAACAAAACCCTGCAAGAAACTCATGTGTCAGGTAACAAGAACGTGCAAGTAGTTCAGATTTGAAGGCGCACAAGTCACACAAGACAGCCCTCAGGGTTTAGGCCAGCATGAGGTTTGGGGTACTACCCTCTTGAAGTTGGTGGGCTCAAAACCTGTCCTATCAAAAGTAACCGGGTTCTAAGGAGCTCAATATCATTGGGTTGTTTTCTGTGTTCATCGTTTTGATTTAGCCACTGAACTGGCGATCAAAATATTTCAAGAAAACAACCCTCAATGAGTGTAGTATCGAGTATCTACCAACTTCGGACTGCACCAAAGTCAGTCATCTCACTACCCCTAAAGAGGCCAGGATGGTCAAGTAAGGTTCCTAAGGTCAGTTGATGCTTCACGACACCACACGGCGACCCCGTACTCTCCTTGACTTGACTCAAGGGTTACCGGTACTCACCAAAGTTCCACATCAACGTAGCAACTGCTTCAACCATGTTGGTATATCCCGCACAGTTCCCTCACAGTTTGTTGCTACTTCTAAAAGGTATCCCTAGATCCGGGTTAGGATCTATGAAACTCCAAGACAAGCCCACAATATTAAATCAAACAAAATAAGAAATTGAAAACATAAGAGTGGTCTAATCCTAAGGTACACCTCACTTTATAAGTATCCCCAGCAGAGTCGCCAGTTCTGTGATCGGTGGAAATAGAACTGACTGTTTTGTAAGCTGGTTCGCGAAATGGCGCGGTAAGCAAGAGTCGCCACCGTCTTTTATGTTCTCCAACATGGAAAGGACAAAAGCACAGCAAAATTCCTTTTTGAGAATGTTTCTTGGTTCGGGAGGTAGATTTATAGAAAGGGAAGGTGTTAGCACCCTTTCTATCCGTGGTTATCCACGGGCTCTTAGGTACTTGCTATTATGTTTCAAAAAATTTGTTTGCTTTTCAAGTGTGTGTGGGTTTTGAAAAAGTTTTGTTTGAAAAATTTCTAAGTAACTCTTGTATCTGTCCTCAAGAGTGTATGAAAAATTTGTTTGAAAACCTTTTGAAAGTGTGAGTGCGAAAAGTTGTTTTTGTTTGTTTTGAGAGAGCAAGTACCCAGGAGAAATCTACCTACTCTAAGGAATTAGGCTGTGTAAGAGTCCTTAAGATAGTGCTATCCCACCATTGAGAGGTAGGCAGCACCATCGTTGGAGTTATTCGGGTCAATTCGATTATTAGGGACATGTGTGGTCACCAAAGCAATAGTAGGACGCCTTAGTGGCAACCCTAATGTCCTAGATCCTTTTTATCTGAGGCAACCGTTTCGAGGCAACTGGATCTTTAGACAGGAGGGCGACCTCTAAAACACCTTATACTTGACGACCACGTCGAGGCAACCAGTGAGGCGTACCCTAGGAGTGGCATGTGCTTGTGTGTTGTTTTCATGTTATGTTTATCTTGTACATGTATCATAGTGATCTACGAGTTGTTTTTAATTTTCATCCAAGTCTTGCATGCATATTAACAGTTAAGAGTGCGGAAAATAAATTGCGGAAAGGTAAATCTATGCTATTACAAGGCGCGGGTCTATACATCGCCAAAAACATAACCCGTTTGGAAAATAAATGCGAGAAAAGTAAATAAAGCGATAAAACCTAATTAACCATTACATACTCGGAAACAGATACATCAATAATCAAAATAAATAATAATGCGTGAATAGAAATTTAATCGGGACGTCCTTAGGGTTTTGACCCTTTTTGAGAAAAGAATTTAAGTTTTGTCCTTTTTTGCAATTTAATTAAATATTAAACCTAAACCTAATTAACCAATTAATTAAAAGAAAAAAGTATTTTTTGTATTTTATGTTTTTTAATAAAAAATGAAATAAAAGGAATTAAAAAGTTAGTGAACAAAACCCTAATTCTAAACTAATTTTATTTATTGTAAAAAATGTCAAAATTACCTAATTAAAACTAAGTCAATTTGGTTAGTATTTATTTACAAAATAAATTAATAAATAAGAATAATAGTAACTAACAAAAATATTTACATTTTTTATTCTCTGAATTTATTATAAAAAATATTAATTTATGAATTAATAATAATACTAATAATTAATAAAAAGAAATTATAAAAGAAAAGAAAATAAAAAGAGTAACAAAACCAGTGGGGGTGTTGACCCAAGAATGGAGGTTAGTTTAGAAATTCTGGCCCATCAAGAATCAGGCCACGTTGACTTTCTGGAATTGCCCATGCCTGCTTTGACTGGAACGTACCATGATCTTCATCTCTGGCCCTTGGATGTATGCTTGTAGACACATGGCACATGGATGCCTAGAGCGCATGGTGGAACGCGTTTAGGAAGCTGTATGTGAACTTATTAGAAAAAATATGAACAAAGGTTTGGGGGACTTGGGAATCGAACCCAAGTCCCAATGGTGAACGTCCACCTCACTTTCCACTACGCCATGGTGCTGCATCTGTTAGTATAGTGGGCAATAAAAATAATATAGGAAAACAAACGCATATGCTGGAAAGAGAAAAACGCGCATTATATTTGAATTATCCAGTGGTGTGCTTACACGTCTTGTCTTCTTCACCTGGCCTGTAACAAAAACAATCAAATAGCGGGGGTTTTTAACCCCCACAAAATGCAAAAAGGAAAAATAGCGATTAAATGTACAAGCTATATAAATAGGGCGCGAGGGTTGGGTTGAGTTCGTCTGGCCTTGACGAATTCAACCATATGCGTGAGAAGGTTCAATTTTTCCTGTACTGGTAACCCCCAAATTGAAAGCTTTGAAAACCTAGAATTCGTCCATGGTAATTTTCGTTTCAGGGCTCCTTAATGCAATTCACCTATGCCATTAGCTTCAGAGAGGTTCTAGCAATCCAATATACACAAAAAATTTCATTAATAATGCATGAATATTGAATTACAATTATAAAAGAATAACCAAACCGTGTGACTTGTTCTTGGGTGTTCTTGGAGTGTTAAGGCTTGTTTTTGATTGCAATGGGTTCCTGAATGTCCCAGCAAGGTATTGGAATCAAGAAAGGGCTTTGAATTGGCCTGGAAGGTTGAATTAAGTTTTGACTTTGTTCTTGATTTTTTGGAATTAGTGTATGGCTTTTGACAGCAGCTTTCCCGTTCACAGCATTAGGGTTAGCTTTAGTATATGTAGTAGAATGGAATTAGGGTTCAATCTTTGTCCAAGAATCCATGAAATAATGTTTTCAATATTTGATTTTAATAAAATCTTTTTGCACATTTTTGATTGACAAAACTTGCTAAAATTGGATATTTTGGTCCCCTTGATGTGTACACGAGATCTTCAACTTGTCTTGAGTTCATTTGCATCACAAAAAGATTTGAAAACCATATCTTTTGAATTTTCCTACAATTAAATGAATTAATATTAATAAAAATTCAATTAATTAATTAAAAATAAGAAAATAAATCAATTTAAGTTCAATGGGTCGTGCATAGGCCTTGGACAAAGTTTCAAGAAAGAATTTGAGGCCCATTAGCAAAAATGAAGTGTTTTGGGCAAAGTTGACTTTTGCAAATTCCCAAAAATTTCCCAACTTCTCCAATGCATATCTTGCTCAATTTTGAAGCTACGAACATGTTCTTGGACATTTTGGAAAGTTCTTGAAGTCCTCTAACCAATTCCTTTGGTCCCATGTTATTTTGATTTACCAATCTCAAGTTATGGTCTTTGACTTAAAGTGCCTTTTTGTTGACTTTTGAAATTGACCTATAATGTAGAAATTGATAACTTTTTGTGAGAGCATTTCTTGGACTTGGAATGTGAAGATGAGTTGTAGGAAATGTCATCCCCTTCAAAATGAGCATTGGATGGGATTTTTATGATGGACCATGAAAAAGTTATGCCTTGGTCAAGTTACAGTTGACTTTTCAGCTGTCCAAAAATAGCAACTTTTGACACCTTGATGGTTTTTGAGCCATCCTTGTGGAATCATGATCAAGACTTGATCAAATGATGATTGTGGCTTCAAAATAAGATGTTGACCAAAAATTCTGACTTTTGACTGTAAAATGACCATTTTACCCCTATAGTTGACTGTGAAGCAAATAGGGTTTTTGACTGTGCAAACTGGCATTGTGAACCTTGAAACTTGACATGTAGATGCTTGAAAATGTATATGGGCCTATGAGACTTGGTTGGACCCTTGAAAACCTCAAATTTCTTGCAATAACCAAAACCCTAATTTCAGCTGGCTTAAGAGGCATTTGGACTGTGCAATCCCTTGAGAAATCTTGAACCATTTGAAGATGATTCTTGACAAACATGAAGAATATGGGAGGGCAAATTTTGGGGTACAACAGTAGGGTTACTTCGAAATGAAAGCATGGATAGTAGGGCTATGAGAAGGAACCTGGATAGTAGGTTTACTTCGAAATGAAAGCCTGAATAGTAGGGCTATGAGATGGAACCTGGATAGTAGGGTTACTTTGAAATGAAAGCCTGTATAGTAGGACTATGAGAAGGAACCTGGATAGTAGGGTTACTTTGAAATGAAATCCTGGATAGTAGGGCTATGATAAGCAACCTAGGTAGTAGGGTTACTTCGAAATGAAAGCCTGGATAGTAGGGTTACTTCGAAATAAAATCCTGGATATTAGGGCTATGAGAAGGAACCTAGGTAGTAGGGTTACTTTGAAATGAAAGCCTGGATAGTAGGGATATGAGAAGGAACATGGATAGCAGGGTTACTTCGAAATGAAAGCCTGGATAGTATGGTTATGAGAAGGAACCTGAATAGTAGGGTTACTTCGAAATGAAAGCCTGGATAGTAGGGCTGCTTCATTTGATCATGTAGATTAGTTGACCCGTTTGGTTTCAGGAACTGATTTTCCATTAGTTAAATGCAGATATGACATGTATAGCTTCATGGATTTAATCTTGAACTGTTGGAATTGCTCATGATAACCATCTTTCTTGAAAAGGTACAAGATTAATTATATGCGATGCATGAAGTGCATTGTGTAATGATGTTCTCAAAATAAATGAGATTATGTTGTATGCAATATGTATGCGCATGTCGTGATTTATGAACATGAAATGCTATTTTGACATTTCCGAGTCTGGGAAAGTAAATCCCTGACTGCTGCTGGAGAGTATTGGAAATTGAATTCCTGACTGTTGTAGAAAAAGTGGTTCTTCTACTTCCGCAGGGGATGGTGAACGGAGATGACTATGTCGTGGATTTACTCCTTTCTGCTTGTGAATATTCAACCGGGGAGAGACTCTGCTTGAGAATAACTCTGCGGGGAATTACTCTGATTGAGAGAGAAGATGCTTTACTAGAAGATTTTGCCGATTCAGAGAAATAAACTATGTTGGGGGATGAACTTCCGTAGCCGGAGGAATAAACTTTGTTGGGGATTGAGCTTTTGTATTCAGAGAAATAAACTCTACTTGGGAGACAACTTTATGAATCACTTGCGATTATAAAAATTGGCTGGGGAATATAGACGTCGGCTCTCTGAAGGAACTTTGCTGGGGAAAGTAACTCCTATTTAGGGAAGCCGATGATAAAGCTTTGGTTGCCTCTACTCTGTGGGGAGTGTAGACGTCACGGGGTCGCATGTAATGGTGACTTCGTTTCAAAGCTGTCTCTTCCCCTGTACCTGCTGGAAGGAGTAACTGTCGGGCTCGACGTGTTTCTTTAGTTTTTGCCCCAGTTTCTTAAGTCATGGGCAACTGTCTTTCCGTTTCTTATGCGGATATTTCTGAATAGCAATCATATTCAAATGCATATGTCAAGAATAAATCATTGGACATTTTTGCAAAACAAAACAGAAAAAGAAAAAAAATGGTTATGTAAAAATGACTTGTATTAATTTCTGAAGTTGGCCTATAACAGGTGTTTTTGTACAAGGAAGCTGACGCTCCAGTAAGAGAACGCCGCCGTGAAAATGAAAGCTATACAATATTGTGTACAAAGAGGATAAAACAACTATGTGTAATAATCCCATTAAGTTTCAATTATGCTATTGTCGATATGTCTTCGAGCGTCTCATCACTTTGCTGCTTGTCCGAAGCTGACTAGATTGATTGGTGTCGTTTGAACTTGATAGTTGATACTGAAGTCTGGTCGCAAGGTGATCCAATGGGAAATAGTGATACTCTTTACATCCCTAAATTTTTCCTGGACCTCCTTTTTGGGTTTTCAGTCCACCGGGATACCCTTTTTTTCCCAAGCCGCCTTTTCAGGTTTTCGACTTGCCGGGTGTACAAATTTTTTTGGTTTTCATCCCTAATTTTTTCCTGAACCCTTTTGGTTCGCCGAGAAGCCCTTAATTTTGCCTAGGCTAGTAAACCTAGCGAGTATTTAATCATGCGTAGTATTTGTTCACTATGTACGCATTGACAGGGTGAGGAAGGTCGTCATCGTCCATGGTGGTCAAAATTATGGCTCCATCCGAAAAAATGTTTTGATCAGAAATGGCCCTTCGTATGTGGGAGTCCATTTGCCCCTGGGATCACCTTGCGGAAGTATGATGCGCTTGATCACTAGATCCCTTACTTGATATGCTTGGCTCCTAACATTTTTTTTGAAAGCCTTGATCATTCATTTTTGATACACTTGACCATGACAGACAGCAGTAAGTCTCTTTTCATCGATCTGATTCAATTGATCAAGTCGAGTTTAGATCCAGTCGTCTTTCTTCAAATTTGCATCTTTCATAATCCTCAGAGAGGGGATCTGGACCTCAATAGGCATGACAGCCTCCATGCCATATACCAGAGAATAGGGTGTTGCCCCTGTTGATGTCCTTGCTGAGGTACAGTAACCGTGAAGAGCAAATGGTAACATCTCATGCCAGTCTTTGTACGTCACCGTTATCTTTTGTATGATCTTTTTGATGTTCTTATTAGTAGCTTCGACAGCGCCATTCATCTTCGGCCGGTAGGGAGAGGAGTTATGATGATGTATCTTGAATTGATTACAGAGTTCATTGATCATTGTGTTATTGAGATTCGTACCATTGTTCGTGATGATTCTTTCGGGGACACCGTAACGAAAAACCAGGTTATGCTTGATAAACCGTGCCATAATATTCTTGGTAACGGTAGCAAAGGAGGCAACTTCAACCCACTTCGTGAAGTAATCAATGGCTACCATGATGAAGCGATACCCATTGGAAGCAGTAGGTCTAATATCTCCAATCATGTCGATGTCCCACATTGCAAAGGGCCAAGGAGCCGTTAAGACGTTCAAGGGAACTAGAGGTACATGTACTTTATCAGCATAGATTTGACACTTGTGGCAAGTTCGGGAGTGCTGATAATAATCTGCTTCCATAGTGGACCAATAGTATCATGCCCGTAGGATCTTCTTAGCCATGGTATGTCCATTGGAATGAGTGCCAAAGGTATCTTCATGTAAATCTTCCATAGTCCTCTCTACTTCGCTCTTGTCTACACACCGCAGTAAGGTAGAGTCATGGTTGTGCTTGTAGAGGATTCCATTACTGAGGAAGAATTTTATGGCGGACCTTCTCAAAAACTTCCTATCATTACCAGATGCCCCCTATGGATACTCTTGAGCCTCGAGATACCTTTTTATTTCGTGAAACCAAGGTTTGTCTGCTACCTCTTTAGTATCAATTTCACAGCAGTATGCTGGTTGATCTAACCTCTCGATAGTGATTCATGGAGTTTCGTTGTCCCACCTGACCTTGAACATAGATGACATAGTATCTAGCGCGTCCGCTAAACGATTCTCTTCTCGTGGGAAATGTTTAAATGTTACCTCCTCAAAGTGTGGGAGCAATGTCAGCACATGCTCTTTGTACCGGATAAAGTTTGGATGCTTCGTATCCCACTCTCCTTTAATCTGACTTATCACTAAGGCTGAATCCGCGAAAATGTTTAAGAACTTGATCCTCCGATCGATAGCAGCCTTGAGACCCATGATGCATGCTTCATACTCCGCCATGTTGTTGGTACAGTTGAAGCATAGTCGGGTAGTGAAAGGAGTATCACAGCCCTCGGGGGTTATGATTACAGCACCAATACCATTACCGAGTGCGATCGAGGCTCCGTCAAAAGCCATAGTCCATCGGGATCCTTCTTCAGGTCCTTCATCCGGTCCAGGTTCATCATAGTCAGTCACTAGCATAATATTCTCGTCCGGGAACTCAAAATTCATGGACTGGTAGCCATCCACGGCCTGATAAGCCAAATGATCAGCTAATATGCTTCCCTTGATTTCTTTCTGGGTTATATATTGGATATCGTATTCGGTTAATATCATCTGCCATCTTGCTATCCTTCCGGAGAGAGCGGGCTTCTCGAAGATGTGCTTAATTGCATCCATCATAGATATCAACAAAGTAGTGTGGGTCAACATATACTGTCTTAGTCGGCGAGCAGCCCATGCCAAAGCACATCAAGTTTTCTCGAGTAGTGAGTATTGTGTTTCACAGTCGATAAACTTTTTGCTAAGGTAGTATATTGCGTTCTCTTTTTGACTAGACTCGTCATGCTTCCCCAGTACACACAACATTGAATTGTCTAGCACTTTTAAGTACATTATCAACGGTCTTCCTTCAATCGGAGGCATCAGAATTGGTGGTTCTTGAAGGTATTCCTTGATTCTTTCGAAAGCGGTCTGGCATTCGTCATTCCATTTTACTACTTGATCTTTCTTCAGGAGTTTGAATATCGGCTCATAAGTAGCAGTCAGATGTGAAATGAACCTGGCGATGTAATTTAGGCGTCCCAAGAAACATCTAACTTCCTTCTCGGTACGGGGAGCCGGCATCTCTTGTATGGCCTTCACCTTTGCAAGGTCTACTTGAATACCCTTGTCACTGACAATGAACCCCAGAAGTTTACCAGACCTTACCCCGAAGGTGAACTTGTTCGGATTCAGTCTCAACTTGTACGTCTTCAACCTGTCAAACAGCTTTTGTAGATGATCAAGGTGTTCCTCCTCGGTTTGAGACCTGGCTATCATGTCATCAACATAAACCTCTATCTCATGGTGAATCATATCGTGGAACAAAGCTACCATGGCTTACTGATAGGTTGCCCTAACATTCTTTAACCCAAAAGTCATCACCTTGTAACAGAAGGTTCCCCACTGTGTGACGAAGGTTATCTTTTCCATGTCTTCGGGTGCCATCTTGATCTGGTTGTAGCCAGAGAAACCATTCATGAAGGAAAAGATTTTATGTTGTGCGGTGTTGTCAACCAGAACATCGATGTGAGGAAGCGGGAAGTCATCCTTGGGGCTTGCCCTGTTCAGGACTCTGTAGTCCACACAAATTCATACTTTACCATCTTTCTTAGGCATCGGCACTACGTTGGTCACCCATTAGGGATAAGAGGTGACAGCTAAGAACCCAACATTGAACTGCTTCATGGCCTCTGCTTTGATCTTCTCTGACATTTCAGGGCGCATGCGACAGACCTTCTATTTTACCGGAGGGAAATCTTCTTTAGTCGACATAGGATGAACCACTATATCTATTTCTAGTCCCGGCATGTCTTCATATGACTAGGCGAAGATCTCAACATAATCGTGCAACATCTGTATCAATCGCTGTTTGACACCAAGCTCCAGATTTGTGCCAATCTTGACTTCTTTTATGTCTACCTTTGTGCCCAAGTTTATTGTCTCAACCGGCTCTTCATGAGGTTGTATAGCCCTCTCTTCCTGCTGTAACAGTCTAGCAAGTTCTCCAGGTACCTCACAATCTTTCCCACCTTCGTCCTCAGCTTGGTTGATCGGATTTTCGAAGTTATAACTGGAAATAGCAAAACTGTTATCAATGGGATCTAAAGTGGATATGGATCTGCAGTTTGATATGTGAGTGTGTGTAAGAGCATAGATGTATTGATAAGTAAAAAGCAGAAAAGAAAAACAGAGAGCACAAAATTTGTATGCAAGAACTTCCAATGTTTTATTGATGACATATGATAATGACATATAATAACCCTCACAAATAAACCATTGTGCCTCGGGTAAGACACAAGGCCATAGAGTTTATATTGTTTATTACAAATCTGAAAAATAAGTAAGACAATTACTGCTGAACAAAAGTAATCGGCATATAATCTTTGGTCGTCCAGTTACTAGGTCCACCGTTGGTAGTAGGGTAGATCTAGCTGTTAATATCAGAATCTTCATCGTTGTCTTCTATAGCATTGGCCCCACGATTGCTGATGCGTAGGGGAGGTCCTCCAGCCTGAGCACATCGAACAACCCTTTGAGCTCCTGAAGTAAAGCCCAAACCAAATTTGTCAGTTTTATGAGGAAAATCAGGGAGTTGTCCGCAAATGGTACACCCACCTTCTTCAACTACCGCTCTGGTGTCCTTGAGAGAAGCCATCTTCAAAGGAGGCCTGGTGATCTTCATCACACTGGTGATAGTCTCGATTGATGCCATAATCTAGGGAACCTCTTCAAAATTTTGGCAAGGGGTCTCTATGAACTCACCGTCCATTTCCACATACCTGAAAGAGTTCAGGTGGCTTACCATGTACTCCTCTTCACCATGCACGGTGACAATCTTCCCTTCACTGGATACTTCAATATTTGGTGCAACGTAGAAGTAACAACTCCAGCTTCGTGGATCCAAGGACGGCCCAACAAACAAGAATAAGATGGTCTGATATCCATCACGTAGAAGGTGGATTCAATGGTCTGGGAACCCAATTTGACAGGGATGTCCACCTCCCCGTGCACCATTCTTTTTGAACCGTCAAAAGCCCTCACCACAATTTTACTGGGCTTTAAGGTCAAACCTTCACAATCTAGCCTATCAATAGCCTTCTTAGGCAGAACATTCAGTGACGATCCAGTGTGCACTAACACATGGGCCATAGTAGTGCCCCTGCATTTGATCGAGACATGTAGAGCATCATTATGCTTTCTCCCATTTGGTGTCAAATCAGCATCTGAAAAACCCAACCCATTATCAATAGTCAAACTGGCCACACAGTCCTTGAATTGGTCAGCGGAGGTTTCTTGTGGCACATACACAGTCTTGAGAAATGTAATCAAAGCCTTTTCATGGGCCTCGGAACACAATAGCAGAGACAACATTGATATCTTCGAAGGGGTCTTCCCCAGCTGTTCGACCATATTGTAGTCGCTCTTCTTGATTATTTTTAAAATTTCCTCCATTTCTTGTTTAGAGGATTCCAAAATAACTTCTCTAGGTGCCTCCGTCCGGGCAGGCTCACCTACAACTTCTTTGCCCCGAGTCCCAGATTACTTGTCGGCAGGGGTAACAGCTGGAGTAAGGATGGGAGTAGTAGCAGAAGTACTAGCCGAAACAATAGATGGAATAACAACAGGCTTAGCAACAGTCTTCGGGGAGATCTCAGGGGAGAAAACCCTTCCACTTCGAGTAATTTTGCTGGTCCCGACAATGTTACTGATATCGGGATCAACCTCTTCAGCTTTTTCTTCTTTAAGGGTTAATAAATCCTGCTTGACGCCATGGTAGTAAACGTCAGCACCGTAATTCCAAGGAATAGCTTTGTCCGAGGAGTATGGTACATGGCCAGGAAAAGTGATTATTAATGGAGCAATTCTTGGAGCAGGTGTAATCCTAACAGGTCTTTTGGAGGATACCTTGGAAGGATTGGCGGAAATGGTTATGATAGAAACATCTTCATGTAGAACAGTTGGAAACAGAGTCCTTTTGAACAAAATATCCTGTTGTACATCAGGCGTTGAACACCTGCTTTCAACAAATAACAACCAGAAGGCAGAGATAAACACATGTGGCAACCTTCACCACAACCCGGAAATAAACCGGCTAGCAATAAATTCTTCTTGACGGTCATGAGAGGAGTGGAAACTTCATCAACAGAAGTAACAAATAGATCAGTATCCACGACATTAACACCATGGTTATGCTTGGGCATGGGAGAGGTTATGACATTAGGCATCTCATGAGCTTCAAACTCAATCTCCTTTGCCTCGATCAGATCCTGTATTTTATTCCTCAGAGCCCAACAGTCGTTTGTATCGTGGCCTGGACTCTCAGAATGGTAAGCACACTGAGTGTTTGGATTTTAACGAGGAGATGTGGTGTTGGGATTCTTGGGAGCCTCCTTTAAGGTTGCCAAGTTAGATTTTAATAGATGGGGGTAAAACCTCAGACAACGTCATATTGATTCGGGTGAACTTCCTTTGAGGTCTTTCTACCCTTGGCTTATTGTTTCGTTGTTAAGTAGCCACAAGCCTAGGTATCATCACAGCCCCTATCGTTGGACGGTGCTCGGTTCTGCTCTAACCTCTTGGATTGTAAATAGCATTGACCTCCTTCTTACCCATGAATGGCTTCTTCACTGTACTCGAAGAGGTGTCTTTCTGGATCTTGCCACTTTGAATCCCAACTTCTACCCTTTCTCCAGTCAATATTAGCTCAGTAAAACCAGCTAAGGAGCTACCAATAAAGTGATTAAAGAACAGACCAAATAGCGTACTAAGAAACATATCCACCAACTCCCTATCAGACAAAGGGGGTTGGTCTCTCCCTGCTAAATCTCTCCACTTTTGAGCGTAGTCCTTAAAACCTTCGCTCGCACCCATAAACATACTCTGGAGTTGAGTACGGGTAGGAGAAAGGTCAGTGTTATATTGATATTTCTTATAAAAATCAACAGCCATATCCTCCCAGTTGCGGACATTGACTCCCTCGAGCCGATAGAACCACTCAAGCTGAGTCCCGGACAGACTGTCTTGAAAGAAATGGACCCACAAGTTCCTATCAGTAGTGTGAGGCTGAATCTTCCTCACATAAGAACGGAGATGAAGCTTGGGACAAGAAACCCCATCATACTTTGCAAATACCGGAGCCTTGAAATTCGGTGGGATGACAACCCCATATACCAAACCCAGCTCCTCACAATCCAGCCCTGGTACTCTTTGGATTTCCATTGCGCTCAGACGATCCTCTAACTGTTTGTATATATCTTCACTGGGAGGATACTGTTCATCATTGTAATCATATTCATCCTCAGAAACCCTTGGGCTAGGGTCTTCCTCCCTTGTCTCACCCTCTTGATTTTCCCCTTCTTTGGATGAAGAGGTCAGATCAACCAGTTGCTTCAATGGTCCCCTGAATCTTCTGCCCAGATTCAGTACACCAGCGGTCTTCTTCGCCTTCTTTTTTCTATCTTTCAGAATAAGGGCCTTCAGATCTTCCTTCCCTTTAGCCAAAGCTACGAACATTTGCTGAAATTGGGCATTTTATGCTTGGAGATCCTTGATACTTTGTTCAGAAGTCATTGTTGCTGAAATAAACAACGAAGAAGATTAGAAACCTGTTATGAAACCTGTTGATGCAATGCCATGGATGATATGTGTATGCAATGATTTCAAGGATTTTGGAAAATTTAATTTTGCGAACCAAAATGAAACAAAGATTTTATTAGTAGAATTCAAAATACAATTTCCTTTTAGGCGTTTCAATTGAAAATTCTAAAAACTAAAAAAAATTAAGTTTCCCATGGATGTTTCCTCTTCGTGCCGAGATAGACATTAAGGCTTCTTTCCTCGTGAATTTGCTTTGTGAGCTCTAAAACTTTCTTCTCCTGGGCATAGAACTGGTCCCTATAAGTACCCCTCTCCTTCTTCAACTGAATCCAGGACCTCTATAATTCTTCAAGATCGGTGGGTATATCAGGATGAAGAACCGTGTGGGGAATATCCCCTTTAATAACGGGCTCCAAAATCACTGGTAAGACGGCTATGTATGGCATCATAAGTTTCTGAGCAAGAGCTCATAACCATTGGAGATAAGGTTCCATAGGAATGGAAGTCTTCGGCCCCAAAGTCTTGACCTCAGATCTGTTTACCATGCCCCAGGCTCGTATGAACCTCTGGAGATACCCTTGAACATCATCCTCATAGTTAAATATAATGCCCTAAATAAGCATCTCACGAGGACCATCCCTTCGAGCGTAACCAAATTGTAGCAGATCCAAAAAAGGATTGTAAGTTATACCTCCCATAATGCCAAGTAGTGGGACATTAGGGAAATCCCCACGGCGGTCAATAATAGAAATATCTCCTATAGACCGGGAATACCATAGAATATTCGTGTGAGAAAGTGACATTATCCTTTGCGACCAACCTAAACCTTCTTCATTCTTCAGCACTGACTTAGGGAGGTGAGAAATAAACCACCTCGACAGTAATGGTATGCAGCACATAAGAACCCCTCTTCTCTTCATGGTATGAGTGTGGAGAGCATGCAAGATATCTCTGAGCACAGTAGGCATAGGGTTGCGAGAGAGAAAGATCTTGATAGCATTCATATATATGAGTAAGTCTAGATTAGGGAACAATACTAACCCATAAATTAGAAGATCCAAGACCTCCTCAAAATCCTGAAAGCACAAATCATCCCAAAACAGTTGGGCCTTCTCTATTAATAACTTGGCTAGAAAGCCCTTGACTCTGCTTCTTGTTTCCCAATTGGATACCACGTCGGCCCGTTTCAGATGCAAAGCTGAGGTAATGATCTCTGGCGTAGGAACTTCTTCTAAACCTGTGAAAGGCACCTGATTAAGAATAGGTAGATCCAATAACTGAGATAACTCTTCCATGGTAGGAACCAACTGATAGTATGGAAGGTGAAGCAGTGGTGCTTGTGATCAATGAACTGAAAGAGTACACCCATCATCTTTTCATCAAAGCTTGAAGTAACCAGGTTGAGAAGTCCACCATATCTCTTAGTGAACGAAGAAGTTTCAGGAACCCTTGATACTACCTCCTTGAGTTGGAGAGGTATTCTCACAAAGCTGATTCGGATAATGTTTCTATGAGCGAAGCCATGATTTGCAAAACATAACAAAGATAAATTCCCTCGGTCCTTGAAATGGTTAGTGTAATAAGAATGGATGCTATGTTATGATACATGATGTTATGTTCAAACAGAGTAAATCACACACAAGAAAAGTCCATAATAGACCTTAGGTTCAAAGGCTTGTATGAGGTTAAAGGGAAGTACCCTCTTGAAGTTTAGTTGGTTTCAAACCTGTCTTAGAAAAGTAATCGGGTTCTAAGGATTCTCAATATCACTGATCATCCTTTATCGAGCATTGTTTCAGCTCTGGAAATCTTTTCTTGCGGCTGAAATATCCCGAAAGTCTGATCTCAATAAGTGTAGCATCGAGTATCAACCAATCCTCATCTTTATACCGAGGTCGGCTATCTCACTACTTTCTAATGGCCAAGTTTGTTCAACTAAGGTTCTAAGGTCTGTTAGTGCTTCACGACACCATGCGGCGGCCACGTATTCTCCTTGTTTCAACACGAAGGATATCGGTACCAACAAAAGTGTCACACCAACACAGCCATCGCTTAAACCATATCGGTCTACGTCGTACAGTCTCCACGATCTATTGTTGTTTACCTAAAAAGTGTCCCCAGATCTGGGTGTAGGATCTTCAACAATACCCAAGCAAAAACCCTTAATGATAAAGCAGGAAAAGCAAACAAGAAAGCAATTAAAAAATGACCTAGATCCTAAGGTGAACCCCACTTTATTAAATATTCCCCAGCAGAGTCGCCATTTCTGTGATACAGTGGCAGAACTGACTGTTTTTTAGTTACTACTGGTTTTGCATTTTTTGTTTACAAATGTACGGTAAGCAAGAGTCGCCATCGTATTTTATTTCATCCAACAAAGGAAAAGGGAAATAGAACAGAAACAACCTTTTTCAAGATGTTTTTGAGTACGGGGGTAGATTATAGAAAAGGAAGGTGTTAGCACCCTTTCAATCTGTGGTTTTCCATGGGCTCTTAGGTACTTGCTCATTCTTAAATTGCTTTAGTGTGTTTGAGTGCTTTTAAAAAGTTTTGAAATTTGCCTTAGAGCGGATTTTCACTTTATGGTAACCCTTGTATCAGTCCTCAAGGGTGTGGTAAAGTATTTTGAAAACTTTAGTTTGAACAGTTTGTTTGAAAGTGTATGGTGTAAAAGATTGTTGTTTTGAGCAAGTACTTAAGAGTTTCTACCTACTCGAAAAAGAATGTTCATTTTTCTTCTTATTTCCTTTAGACAGCGTTATCCTACTATTAAGGAGTAGGTAGCTCCATTGTTGGAGTTTGAGGGACAATCGAAAGGGACGATTACGATCACTAAAGCAATGGTTAGGAAACCTTAGTAGTTATCCTAGAGTCCTAAATATCTTTCTGAGGCAACATTAGAATGGGTCATCTTTGATCTTTTTGGACTACAGGGCAACCACTAAAACTCCCTATACTTTATGACCGTTTACCGAAGGCAACCGAAGTGGGGAAAACCCTAGGAGTGAGCATGTGCAAGTGTTTATTTTTCAGTCTATTTAATCTTTTCATATTAAGGGTTTTCTACTGTTTTAAACATTGATCTTTTGCATACAATCCTATTATCAATCATCTAACAGTTTATAATGACGGAAAGTAAAAGTGCGAGAAGTTTAAACCTAGCTATTACAAGGCTTTAGGGAGGGGATTACATAACTAAAAAACTTTGGGAAAACAGTAAATGAAAATAATTATAAACCTAAGTTAAAACTATTACAAACTCGAAACAGATACAATAATTGGAAAAATAAATAAATAAATGCGCGCGAGAATAAATTAAATACGAGGAATTAAAGTTAAATTCAAAGACATTTAATTAGTGAATAAAGAAAAAATATTTTTTTGGTTTTTTGAGAAACTAATTAATTTTGCAAATTAACCTAATTTCTAATTAATTTTAATTATGAAAAAGGAAATTAAATTATCCTAATCAACCTAGTTAATTAATGAAACGTAATATTTAAAAAAAAAAACTAATTCTAATGTTTTTGTGATTTTTGTGATTTTTTTGATTTAATTAAAAAACAATGATTTTTTGTAAAATAATTAAAACCAGTGATTAAATAAAGAAATTAAAACAAAGATTGAAATGGGCCTAATGCTGGAAGTACTTCTGGGGGTGTAGAATTGAATTTGTTAGGCCCAGAATAGCTGGCCCATCTGCCTGGCGCGTGATCCAGTGAAGATCACCTTTGGAGGGTTCACCATGCTCCTTGCTCGTAGTATGTTGGATCTGATTAGTGGATGATTCAAGGCATGAAAAGTTGAGGTGTATGGTGAGCACGTTTGGCATGGTACTACTGAATCTGCAATTAAACATTAAGAAAAATATTATGTAGGAGGCAGGGATCGAACCCCTAACCTCCTACACGCGCGCGCTCTGAAACCTTTCCTGCTTGCCACTGGGCCAATTGGCCTTTTGTTAATAGCAATGAACAAAATATAATATATTTAATAATTGGAAGTAATTATAGCAAAATGCGCGCGCCATACAAACTAGCCAACCAGCTCTTGCCACGCAGTCGTCTTCCCCAATGGCTGTCGTTTTAGGCAGAACTTCTACCTATGGACAAAATTCGTCACTAAAAGACCTGCAAATCTCCAAAATTCACAACAAGCAATATAAATGCAATTTAAAGCCATGGATCAACTGGGTTTTATCCCCTGAGCATGATGGTATACATCGTTAGGTCTAATTTTCCCTGCATCTCAAAACCCTAAAACGAAGGTTAAAACCCTAACAATGGCAGTTTGGTATATATGTATCAAAACTGGAAATTAGGTATTCAAATACATTCCAAATGCTTATACAAACAATAATTCATAATCAAAACCTATTTCTAATGTGTGTATGATCAAAATCGAATTCAAAATAAGAAGGGAAAACCGTGATGATGTAGATGGCGATTTTGGATGTTGTGATGCTTGGGAATGATGTTGTTAGCTTCAGAACGCCCCCAGGAACGGATTGCAAACGTCAAAACTCCTTGAATCCTTCTGCAAATATTAAACTGATTGCCACTTTCTTTGTGAAAAATTGAACTTACAGTTAGTGTTCTATGCGGCCAAAACCCTCTTTTTTTATCAGACAACTTTATGAATATATACTAGAGTGCATTAGGTCAATAAAATTGGATGCAATCTTGAAGATTTGGAGGAAGAAGATTTGATTTGCAATTGATACTTTAAGTTTCTAAATTTGGCCAAAACATGCTCTATTCATGCCAATCATTCATTGCACGAAAATATTGATTTTCCAGCTGATTATAGACCTATAATGTGCTCATAAAATCCAATCTTTAATTTTATTTTATTATTCCATTATTTAAATTGATTTATTTTGATTTAAATTAATAAATAATCAAGACAAATAATAAAAATAACAAAATAATAAGTGGATAAGCTCAGGGGTCATGGGTCCTCTTAGGAACAAGTTTCAAACAAGAAAACATGGACCCCCTTGGAAAAAAATTCAATTTTGATCAATGTTGACTTTATGCACATTTCCAAAATTTGGTCACCTTTAGCAATGCATCTCTCTCTCATTTTTTACCCTAAGAGGGTGTTCTTGGACTTTTAGAAATCTTAGGATGTCCTCTAAACAACCCTTTTGGTTTCATCTCAATTGGATTTTCCATGTTCTTGTAATAACCTTTGACCCAAAAGGTGTTTTTGTTGACTTTTAAAAAGGACCTATAATGTCTGAATTTATATCTTTTCATGAGTGCATTTCTTGAACTTGGGGGATGAATCTGAATTGTATTGAATTGGATTCTATTCAAAATGAGCCTTGGGTGATAAATTTATGATAAAGTATAAGAAAGTTATGTTTGGTCAAAGTTTGGTTGACTTTTCCTATAGAAACCCTAATTTAGCAACTTTTGAGTTTTGAGGAATCATGATCAACCCTTGATCAAATTATGGATATCACTTAAAAATGTTGATGTTGAAAAAAAATCTTGAAGTTTGGTTGTATGTGGGTCACAATTGACTTTTGACCTAGTACAGTTGATTTTCAGGCATTTGAGCAGTTGACTGAGCAAACTTCTTGTGCAAGGCATGAAACTTGGCATGGATGATCTTGAGAACATATTAGGGAAATGGAAACCATTTAGGACCCTTGGAACTCAAACATCTTGATGAGGAGTAAAACCCTAGGTTGAGGCTCATTGTCTTAGGAGGAGGATTTATCTGGTCAATCCTTAGTCAACTTGAGCAATTGAGGACCTCTAGGAGTATGTTTTGTGTGAAAATGGGAGGGAAAATTTTAGGGTACAACAGGTTCATGTTGATTATTAGGTGTCTTGAAAAAGAAAATAAAAGCTCAAGTGAGCAAAATAAAAATGAGAACAAAGTAAATGCTCAAGTGAGCAAAATAAAAATGGTATGAAATGTAATGCTTAAAGTAAATGGTACATAAAGCATAAAAATAAAAGCATAAAGTAAAAACAATTTAATAATTAGTGGTTAGTTGGATGACCATCTTGAAACTTGCATTTGGAACTCATTAGAGGATTGGTAGAACCAAAGCATCCACACAACAAGTTGCATTTGCTTTTTGTCAAGTATATCATCCATTTGGAATCCTAAAAAGTACCATTTAATGATCAACGATGTTTAAGTGATCCACGTTGACCAAAAGTGTTATAGACCCATTAGAGGATTGGTAGAACCAAAGCCTACACATAATGAATCTATAGGTTATTGGATCAAAGAGATCAAATCAACATACTTGGGCTTGCAAACATAGATTTGGGCCACGAATGATCATTTATTGGAATCGGGGAAAAATTTAGCGTTATGTTAAGCAATCATAAGTGGACTTATATAGAAGTCGCAACTATTTTGATGCAGGTCAATAGCAATCTATGCACCATTTTTTTGAGACATAATATAGAGATCATGCTCCAATAACATTTAGTGCAATAAGAAGGGGATGAGATGAAGAGGGGTGGGAAAGAATATAAACCACATTTGAATTAAAATTTAATCAAACTATTATTAAAATCATTCATCCATTTTTGTAGACTTAGACTCAACACCATGGATCCAATGATGTTAATAAAGTTCATGATCAAAATTTAACCCATGATCAGCCAGAAAATAATCACAAAATAATATTGCATTTAATATATACATTAAAAAAGGGTTTTCAAATGTTTTAAAATAGAAATGAAAGAGAAAAATTTCAACTATATTCAAATTAATAAAAAAATAAAAAGTAAGAGCATAGAAAAATCAAAAATGAATTAAAATATTTTTATAAAATTTTTGGTAATTTTTTAAGGTCAGAAACTATTTTTATAATTAAAATAAATGAGTAAAATAAACCAAAAATGATGAAAAAAACAAAGTCAGAATTAAAAAAAAAAAGAAGTGAGGTCACCAATATTTGTCACAATATCAATGGATCATTCATATTTTTTCAGAATTTAAAAATGCATAAAAGTATTTTTAATCATTTAAAACAATTCAAATAAAGTGAAAATTTATAAAAAAATATCAAAGTATAAAATAAAAATCAGAAAGAGAAAAATCAAAAATATTTTTCATAATTTTTTCAGATTTTTTGGACTTAAAGTGAATTTTCTATGATTTTTTTTTGAAATTTAAAACAATTAAATATAAAAATCAGAAATAAAAAATAAAGTCAAAAATATGTGGACCATTAGATGAGAGTAAAAACGCGTTAGTAATCAAATCCAAGGGATCTGGCGCGTTGTGCATATCATGGCCATTAGTGAATAATGCACTGAATCAAATGTAAAATCAGATTTAAAAAAAAACAAGTGGCAAGCTATCATTGGTTGGAAGATGACACGTTGGTCATCTTTAACTTCCAGCCAACGTGAATTGCAGGACTCTCAAACTGTAAAATCAGAAGCTCGGACCTATGCCATTCGCTTCGTCTCTTCAAGACGAAGACAACCACACCTTCGCGACAAATTTATATAAATTGTAGGTCATGCAATTTGGAAGGAAAGTTTTGAAAAGGGATTTGAAATTTCATAGTCAAAACGTGTTTACAGATAAAAGCAAGTGTTGCAACTAGAACCAGGACAATGAGAAGTTCATAATGATATCAAAGTTTTGAAGAATTGATGGAGGAATCTACCTATTGAAGTTGAGTTGCAGAGCTCTGAAACTGGACTTCTATGGATCAATATAGGTCACAATTCTTGAAGGTAATTGTATGGTTAGCTTCAGGGAAGATCAAGGAAGGTGAATTGATGGAAAAAATGGATTGAAAAAGGCTTGAACACTAATTTCAAAGTTACAGAAAATTGAGTTATGGAGCAAGTTTGGCAGGGTGATTCTGGTTGTTCAAGCTTTAGGAAATGAATGAGGGAAGACCCTCTATTTATAGGGAATAAAATGGAATGTTCAAGCGTGTGAAATGATGAAGTTTGGAGGGAAATCGTGTGAACCTGATACACGAGTAAGGTGTGATCTATTTTACATCAAAACTCATCCAATCCTTGCATTTTGAGGCTCTAATCCATTTTGGAAACTTGGTTAAACATGTTTAGATCACAAACGCGTGCTAATTTTATATTTAGAAGCCAAAACATGAATTTTAAATTCTGACTTATGAAGAAACTTCAGTTCCAAGTTACCAAGTTCAATCCAATGACATTCTCATCTCAAGGGGTCTTAATACATGATTATTGATGCTTTAGAAAGATGATATTACAAGCTTTGCAATGGGAAAAGAATGGAATCAAATGGATGCTTGAGCTGAAAGTTGCAATGAGTCAAAGTTTGGGGAAAAAAGGTTAACTTTCCACACTTAGAAATATTTCAAGTTTTTCTTCAAAAATGACCTATAATATTTCTCATCCAAACATGGCCTTCCACTTGGAATTTGCTCTTGACCAAGAAAGATGGCATGAAATAGACCTCTTGAATGACATTTTGAAACTTGAACCATTCAAAATATCCAAAAATTAAGAGAGTTATGAATTTTTGAAGTTGGAAAAAAAATCATGAAATGACCTATAATCTTTTGTATCCTTAGGGCATCTTCCATCCATTTTCTCACTTTGCACATAAAATAAGGGATAAAGTTCACACCCTCAATATCATTATGGAAAAATATTGGGCTCAACGTGATAAAAATTGACCAAGTCATGATCATCTGAAGTCACACATGGAAAATTGGGGGTTCATCTGGAGGACTTGTAATATTTCTTCACCATCAAGTTTCTTCCACATGAAAACTACTTGAAACTTTTGAAGTGATTTGTTAATAACAATTTGAAGAGAAGGATGTTTTTGGACTCACTCAAAAATTCCAAAAGATGAGCAAGATATGCTTCTTTGAAGTTCAAAACCCTGGCTCTTAGATCAAGAAAATGCTTTGAGGAACTTTAACAATTTTGAACAAACTTCTTGTACCAACACTCTTGCTTCGTAAATAGAAGTTGTTTAGGATGATAACGAGAACTCATAGCAACCAAAACTACTTCCATATATTGCGAATTGAGAGAAATATGCACTTCTGACCAATGGGAACTAAGTCTTGTCCAAACATGACAACTTCTTCAATCAACCCCTTGTACTTTTGAATCAATCTTGATAACTTTGAAATGTGGTGAACCAAGATAAACCTTGCCATGCCATTTCTTCCAAAATAACTCCAATGTTGAGGTTTGAACTTTTCAAGCTTTATTTACTAGGGCATGGAAATAAACTCACGAACCCATGGATCAACTTGCTAAGCCTCATTGCCTTTACCTACATTATTAACAAGTAAGACAAACCAACATTACATTTTATTAATTAAAAGTAAAATTAAAACAAAACATTCATGATCACAAAAGAAAAACAAGTCAAGTTTCTTGGTGATTCCTCAAAGAGCAAAGCTAGAGATAGGGAGAAGAACCAAAAGCCCTAATCTGACCTTGTTGTGATTGAATCAATATGGTATGATGAAGGGATCTTTGGGGCAAAAGTTTGGGTACAACAGCTTCCCTTATTTAAGTTACTTCTATCCGGAGATACGAAGGTTAGAAATATTCATGTCGACGTGATCGAAGATACTTAAATATAAAACAAACCCTATTTTTAGCCCTAAGATGCCATGCAATGCTTATGAATGCATATGAACAACTTCAAAGGGACGCAAAACACAACTTGGGATGTAGCAAAGGAAATGAAGATCAAAAGAGAAACCCAACCCGGAAAATAAATCACTGGTGAATCAAAATAAAGACCCGACTAAAAGATCAAAGGATACACCAACTCTTACTGAAGGCGAAACTACCAACGTTCACTGAAGGTAGAAAGAGAAAGAAATAACAACACCGACATTCACTGGCGGTGACCTACCAATGTTTACTGAAGGTAGAGAGAAAAAATCATTGACGTTCACTGACGATGAACTACCAACTTTCACTGATGGTAGAAAGGTAAGAAATATTATAGCACCGTCGTTCACTGACGATGAACTACCAACGTTCACTGAGGGTAGAAAAAATATAACAATCACTAACTTTCACTGATGGTGACCTACCAACTTTCGCTGAAGGTAGAAAGAGAAAATATCATAGCACCTCCGTTCACTGACGATGAACTACCAATGTTCACTGAGGGTAGAAAAAAGATGACAATCACCAACTTTCACTGATGGTGACCTACCAACTTTCACTGAAGGTAGAAAGGGAAATATATCATAGCATCGCTGTTCACTGATGATGAAATACCAATGTTCACTGAGGGTAGTGTTGTACCCCAAAATTTGCCCTCTCACTTATTAAAAAATTTCTCACAAAATCTCCTTTGGCTCAAGACTGCATTAGGGTTAATAGAGCTAAAGACACCTCCTTAAACACTAATGACCAAATTAGGATTTGAGATTGCACAAGGATATTTGAACTTCCAATGCCCCATATGAATTTCATGGATCATTCTGGACCCTCAAGATTACTCATGTCAAGTTTCAAGCTTTGGATCACACTTTTGCTCAGTCAATTGAACAGTTGACCTAAAAATCAACTATATTGGGGAAAAAGTCAATTGTGGCCAATTTACAGCCAAACTTCATAATTTTTTATCCAAATAAACATTTTAAACTCATATGTATCATTTGATCAAGTTTGGACCACAATTCTTCAAGAAATTTGATCAAATCTTCAAAAGGGCAAAATGGTCAAAATTAGGGTTTTGACTGGGAAATGGCAATATCTGATTTTTGACCTAGCAAATGATCAATTGGTTTAAGGAATGATCTCAAGAGTCCAATTGAATCATTTTGACCTAATGACATGGCTCAAAACATTGCTCAAGTCCAATGGATTGACAGATAAATTTTCAGTCAACTAATTAAAAGTCAACTCTATACTGAAAAGTCAAACTTTAACTTTTTGGTCAAAATCAAATGTCAAAGATCACAATTCATCAAAGCATGTAAAAATATGAAACATATTCATCAAGAAATCAAAAATTCAAGATTTCATTTTGAAAAGTTAAAATTTCTAAACTTAGAAATTTTTCTAAGTGTTGGAAATTTCTTATTTATTCACAACTTTGAGCAAAATTTTCACCATGATGCATGAGGATTCTGAAGAAACTTTCAACATGAAAGTTGTATATCTCCATGAAATTTAAAACTTTGTTTTACACAACTCCTTCCAAAAGTGCTTGGATCTCAAGTTATAATTTTAAGAACACATGGTCATGAAACAAAACACTTAGTGAAATTTTTGCCCTAATTTCGTCAGGATTTTGACCCAACTTCATGGAACTTTTTCATATAGTTCCAAGGGGAATTTTTAAAAGTGATTCAAATATGGGTTGTAGAGAAATTTACAAGCTTTCCAAAATATCCAAGAACTCCTTGAGATCATTTTTGAGTAGGGAGAATCAAAGAGATAAAGTTAGGGTTTTCACACTTGAATTACAAGTCATTTTGTGATGAACAAAATTCAAAATTCAAACTTATGATACATAACCTCTACTTTGCAGGCCTCAAACTTGTTAGGCACTCCATAATTAATTGCTTGCACAACTGTTAGAGGTCTCAATTCAAGCATTCAATGCAAGGCCATGCTTTATATCCATTTTGGGAAGAAAGTGCACATTGCCATTTTGATAAAGTGGCTTTTTACACAAAACTTGTTCTTGAGCCTTGCAATTGTTTTCTTCTGATCATACAAGTATCATAACTCACGAGAAACTTGTTTAGACACTTACAATCACCCAGCCCATGCTTGTACTACACATTGAAACTTATCTTCCCACTTTTCTTCAAAATCAAGTAACCTAGCAATTAGCTTGTAACTTGTACTTCTGACTCTCCAAAGCACTCCAACCCTTTTGCTTATAGATATACAAGTTATTTGCCACAAATTCCACGCATGCTTAAGCCCTGAAAACACCAAGAATATAGAATCGCCAAAAACACTTCAAAACTTGCCATTTCTGAGTTTTGAATCCAATATCCAAATTTACTCGTGCGTTTCTTGGCCTTTCACTTTCAAAAGATCCTAAACAACATACACAAAAAATCCCAACACTTGCAACACCACTGTAACACCTACATCATCATCCACCATTTTCAAAAACAACACCTTGCACCTTGACTTCTCCAGAACTCCTCAGGCACTTTCAGCTCAAGCTAAGCATCCCATTAGCTTCCAAACCTGATACCCTCTTGCAAGGTAAGTTTTCTGACTTTTGAACTCTTCATACAGGCATCATTAATGTTTTATTTGTGAATGAAAAATGTAGATATCATTGCCCTAAAGCTAACCATGTTCATAGTTTTCATTTATATTGCTTGAGCTTAGAGAATTTTAAGATTGAAGTTTCTGAAATTTTTAGGGTTCAGATTAGAGCCAATAAAATTCATGGTTGTCTTTGATCTATAATTTTATTGCTTTGCATTTCTGAAATCGTGAGGAAATTTGCTACAAGTTTCCTGTTTACATTTTTCATTTTTGTTGAGAAATGAACAAGATACAGAGGCTCTGGCTGGGCGTGAGGTTGAAGATGAAGTTCATGCCATAAACTTATTTAATATTATATATTTATTGTTTTGTTTATATAAACGGATGTATAGCCACCCCAGTGGTAGAAGTGCACGCCTGTGACTATAGGGACCTGGGTTCGAGCCCCAGTGGTACCCTTTTGGATTATTTTTTTGCATATTTTTCACATTCTGACTTTTTGGACAGGCGCTTGGGCCTAACAGTCTTGGGCTTTTATTTTATTTTTCTTACTGCTGACCCCCCTGCTGGCTACTCACACTCCTGGCCCATTTTATTTTATTTTACTCATTTTTTATTTATTTATTTTCTTAAATGTTTTATCTAATACTAAAAAATCTAAAAAATATAAAAACATTAGATTTATATTTTGTTGTAGTTTATTTATTTTTTACACAAAAAAAATTATTTTATTTAATCATACTTTATTTATTTTACTAATTTGATTTGTAAGTTTAATTTAAAAAAACTAGAGTTTTAGTTATTTTCTTTTACACCATTAAAATATTATTTTAACATAAAAAGACCAAAAATATTTTATAATACTATAAATTATTTTTAAGACAAAAATACCAAAAATATTCTTCTTACAAACTTAATTTCTATTTTAATCAATTAATAAATTAGGGTTTTTTTTATTTAAATTCTTTTCCTAGTAAATTTAGGTTTCACTTTTTACTAATTTACTTAACTATTTCTCTTTTAGTTATTTAGGTTAAAACAAAAACACTGTTCCTAAAAAATCCAAACAAAATATCCATTTCCTTCACATTTACATTCTTGTATATTTATTCTTTTTTGTACATTATTTATCCAATTTAATATGGTTGTAATAGATAATTAGGTTTACTTTCTTGCAATCCCCATTTATAATGTGTACACCCCCTCCCACAAGTATTGTAATAGCGTAGTAATTTTAAATTCCGCAATTTATCGCTTTATATACAAATGCTAGTAATTAGGGTTTGTATGGAAAGACTAAAACCAATCAATTAGAAAACTTTAATCAAAGACAAAACCGAGCATGAAAAACAATACACTTGCACACAAGCACCCCTAGGGTAAATCCACTTGGTTGCCTTATAAAATGGCCATATTACGCATGTGAGATATCTTAGCAAAAAACAAATAAAATACAAAATCATAGTCCCTCGATGACGCTATCTATGTTACCTTTCAAATTATCTTAGTCCCTAAAAGAGAATGCTAAGATACCTTGCAACATTGCTAATCATGGTTATACGATGATCCACGTCCGTCTCGTTTACATCCAAAGATAGGGTTACTTACCAAATCAATGGTAAGATAACAATGTCAAAGGAAAGAGGAAATGAACATGAAAGACTTTTGAGTAGGTACAATGTTCCTAGTTACTTGATCAATTTCAAAACAAAACATCCTTGCTATTTTCAAAACAAGCACCAACACTTT
Organism: Vicia faba; assembly: GCA_948472305.1. NCBI lineage: Eukaryota > Viridiplantae > Streptophyta > Magnoliopsida > Fabales > Fabaceae > Vicia > Vicia faba. The sequence continues at coordinate 1,146,157,378 of OX451736.1, read as the reverse complement.
CAAAAACATCTTTCAAACTTGAAAACATTTTCAAAAGATCAAACACTTTGTATACATTCTTACGAATGAGAATCATTACAAAGTTTGCCTAAACAAATGGCCTCTTTACAAAATACTTTCAAAAATCACACAAGGCACAATTTCAAACAAAAGCAAGTGATCTAGCAAGCAACTAAGAGCCCATGGAAAACCATGGATGAAAAGGGTGCTAATACCTCCCCTTTTCATAATCTACCCCCCAAAATCAATAAATAATCTCAAAGGTCTTTCCTTTGCTTTTTCACCTTTCCTTTTGGATAAAAGAAAAGACGGTGGTGACTCTTGCTAACCGCAACATTTGCGATAAAACTCAAAAACACCAAGTCAGTTCTCCCACTGTATCACATGTAGTAAAAAGATAACAATTACCACCTTTCATTGATGGTGATCTACCAACTTTCACTGAAGGTAGAAAGGGAAATATATCATAACATCATCGTTCACTGACGATGAACTACCAACGTTCACTGAGGGTAGCAAAAAGATAACAATCACTAACTTTCATTGATGGTGATCTACCAACTTTCACTAAAGGTAGAAAGAGAAAATATCATAGCATCTCCGTTCACTAACGATGAACTAGCAAAGTTCACTGAGGGTAGCAAAAAGATAACCATCACCAACTTTCACTGATGGTGACCTACCAACTTTCACTGAAGGTAGAAAGAGAAAATATCATAGCACCTCCATTCACTGACGATGAACTACCAACGTTCACTGATGGTAGCAAAAAGATAACAATCACCAACTTTCACAGATGGTGACCTACCAACTTTCACTGAAGGTAGAAAGGGAAATATATCATAACATCGCTGTTCACTGACGATGAACTACCAACGTTCACTGAGGGTAGCAAAAAGATAATAATCACCAACTTTCACTGACGGTGACATACCAACTTTCACTGAAGGTAGAAAGAGAAAATATCATAGCAACTTCGTTCATTGACGATGAACTACCAACGTTCATTGATGGTACAAAAAAGATAACAAGTTTTTCCCCAAAATTCTGGCGTTTCACCTAGAACGAGTGTCAACTTCTTCTTTAACCAAGGCATTCCTCCTGGAAAGGGTAATATATAAGTTGTCTCAAATAAAGAGACTACCACTTGCAAAGATTTCACAATGAACTGTCTCTGTGATATTAAAAGGCTTTCCATCCACTGGAATAATTTGACAACAAACTGCAAACTATCCACTCATAGAGAAGATAGCAAAAAAGTAACGTCGACTTTTACAGGGAAGTACAAGTTGCTCAAATAAAGAGACCTGCTACTTGTTGTCATGGAGGATTGTAAAAATGACTCTATGGGGAGAACAATATGGCTTCCTGGGGAAAGAAATATGAATTCCTGGGGAATGAAATATGACTTCCTGGGGAAATGCCAATATACTCTTGCTAAGGAGATAAAGTATTCTCGTGCAAAATAAATGTACGTTTTCAAACCAAGGCTCAGAGCTTGCAGAAATCCAAAGTAATAAAATTGATGGGAAACAAAGATTCAAACTAGAAATAAACTTGGATGAATCAGTCAACCAAAATACCTCCTTTGAGAAATAAACTCAAGAGGGAAACCCAAATCGTCCAGGAAAAGAGCTACACAGGAAGGCTAAAACAAAATCTTCCACGAGGGATAATTCAGTTGGGAAATTGAAAGAATATACATTTTCTGCTTAAGGCTGACACTCTATTGGAGAGAGGACAACACAAATCCACAAAACAAGGTAATATGTATACAAAATATTAACGAATGTGAATGAACAATGATTTACTAAATTCAGCTATGCATGATGTATGTATGAATGTATGAGTGTTATCATGTATATACTGACAAAACAAATATATAACACTAGGGATAAACAAGAAAATCTAACTCGAGCACAAACAACACTCAACTAAATCTCATCCAGGATGAACATCCCATAAGAAAAAATAAGCACCAACTGAGGAAACAACATCCTATTTCGCAGCTTAACTTCACTAGGAAGGAACATAATCTGGAAATAATCAAATCATCGCGACAAAACAGTACAGATACAGGGATATAATATCCTTCTCCAGGCTTCACCGAGGAATAGCACTCAGACTTCAATGGAGAAAACAAATGCTTTCACGGTTCACACTTCTACTGGGGATTGCAATACTGATTTCAAACAATGCAGATGGATACCATATCGCAAAACATCAAATGAGGATTTCAAACTGACTTTAATGGAGAAATATCATACAGACTTCACTAAGGGAGATAGAGCCTCATCATTGAGACATCAACTAGAGACCTCGTGCTGACTTCATTGGGGAGGCCAACACCCTATTGAAGGGAGAAAACCAAAATACGTTCTCTGCTGGGGAAAATAGAGATACGTTCTTCAATATTAAGAGTAATAATTGCAACAACTTCTCTGGGGGGAAAAGCATGAAACCTCATGGGGATTACAACTTGGGGTGTTATGAAGTCAAACATAATAGCAAGAAATCAAAATTATGGGGATTTTAAATCAAACCCAGCACCTGGCGGGAGAAAACCCAAAAAGTTGATAACCATTTCAACACTTCTTAAATAAAATATTGCCCTTTCCTGATTATTGATCAATCAAACAAAGTGCAAGTACTGCCAAAAGGGAGATGCTTCGTAAATGAGTCAAATATCAACATGCACGGGGAGAAAAGACTTTTATCAAATAGAGAAGCCTTCACTGGGTAATCTTGGATTGAGTCTTCATATCATGCAAACTTATTCCATCAAAAGATGCCCTGGGATAGCCTTCATGAGGAATCAAGAAGTTAACATTATAGAAAGAAGTCAACCTCATGGGGATTTTAAATCAAACCCAACACTTGGCGGGTGAAAACCCAAAGGGTTGACAACTGTCTCAACACTTTTTAGAAAATATACTGCCCTGGTCTAGTTGTCTGGGAAATAAATACCAACAATACCAATACTGCAGAAAGAGCGACATTTTGCAAATAGCCTTATCTCAGCATACCAAGGGAAAAAGACCTTTCGTCATATGAGGGAAAACTTCGTTGGGGAATCTAGGATAAAGACTTCATACCATGCAAACCCAAAAATAATAAAAATGAACCAAGACTTCACTGGGGACAATGGGATCACAAACCCAATACTGCACCTTACGCCAATTGGTATCATTTTTAATACACAAAAATCACGCGTATACCAACGAAAATGACCTGAGAAATCCTTCCTGGAGGAAACAAAACTTCTCAAACTTACTGGAGTTCGTCCATTCCTGGGATCACCATTTTTTGTTTTCTTGAATCACGAAATCTAAAGTAAATGTAAGTTGTAAATTCTTTTTGAAAAACAATTTTGTTATTTAATCCCTTTTCTTTGAAAACTATTATCAATAATAAATGGAGTCTTTGTAAGCTGAATAAAAATAAGAACTACAAAGAATTGGATAAAAGCTCAAATTTTATTGATAGAATGGTAGTCTGTAATGGCGAGACTCCATGGATAATTACAAAGTTTGGAAAATGGTAATATATAATGGAAAAGATACATTGAGATACAATGACCACTATTTCCTCTAACAACTTTGAAATCTTGAGCAGCAACTTTTGTGGAAGTATGGTGAGGATCCAAGAAGATTGTTGCTTCAATGATCAAGTCTCGTCTGATGCAATTACTTGCCAAGAAAGTCCCTAACTTTTGCCTAAGTTGCCTTTGCGGGTTTTCAACTTAGTGGGAAATTTTATTCTGTTTATGTCTCTAATTTTTGCCTAGACCGCCCTTTCGGGTTTTTAGCCTACCGAGACGCTCCTTTTTTCCTAAGCCGCCCTTTTAGGTTTTCAACTTAGAAAGTTGTTCTTTTATTTATTTAGGCAAAGTATTTCTTGACTGCATCAGCATTCATGGGACGTGGGAACTTCTCGCAATCCATAGTTTCAAGAATTAATGCACCGCCAGAGAAGGCTTTCTTGACAACATATGGGCCTTCAAAATTGGGAGTCCACTTGCCGCTAGAATCAGTGTTAAAAGACATGATCTTCCTGAGCACGAGGTCGCCTTCTCTGAATTCATGAGGTTTGACCTTCTTATCAAAAGCTTTCTTGATTCTCTTTTTATATAACTACCCATGACACAAAGCCTTCATTCTCTTCTCTTCGATCCAATTCAATTGGTCAAACCTGTTCTGGACCCATTCAGCCTCTTACAACTTGGTTTCCATTATCACACGCAAAGAGGGATTCTAAACATCGATTGGGAGCACAACTTCCATTCCATACACAAGAGAGTACGGGGTTGCTCCTGTTGAAGTGCAGACAAATGTCTGATATCCATGTAAAGAAAAAGGGAGAATTTCATGCCAATCTTTATAAGTAACAACCATCTTCTGGATGATCTTCTTGATATTCTTGTTACCAGTTTCAACAACCTCATTCATCTTCGGCCTGTACGAAGATGAGTTGTGATGGACAATCTTGAATTCTTCACAAAGTTATGACATCATCTTATTGTTCAAATTCGATCCATTGTCGGTGATAATTCTGATCGGTACACCATACCGACATATA